>CM050214.1:29930206-30100206 GCA_027475355.1 Coilia nasus
GAGACATTCTGTTTATATTTTTGGATGAAATGTACTTGACCTTTGAGGCAAACAACTCAAACAACTGCAGTGTATGTGGATCCGACCTGTTAGTTTAACCTATTCTGAAAACTGACAACTTTAGTTTTAGTGTGCGTTTGAAGAAAAGACTGAAGCTTTCTATTGCTGTATCTATTTTACAACCAAACCACATGTTTAAATTTCTCTTTGTTCATAGTAGCCTGTCTTCAGAACCGTTTAACTAAGACTGGGCAAGCTGTCGTCTTTACCCCGTCCCTAACGAGCTATTCTTTGCCTTACTTGTTCATAGTAGCCTGTCTTCAGAACCGTTTAACTAAGACTGGGCAAGCTGTCGTCTTTACCCCGTCCCTAACGAGCTATTCTTTGCCTTACTTGGGAAAGATGAGCCACATAAAAGATTGTTTGCCATCCCTTCAAGGCTACTTCTCCTTTGTGTGGAAAGTACAGGCAGCTACAGTACATAAAAGTTTGGAGGAGTCTGTTTACACCTAATGCATTTTGCAGGTATCTAGACACCACTGATTTCTGTATTTCCATTGCTGTGTAAACTCAAAAGGACTTTAAATATTTTCATTCATCAAAGAGAAACTACATAAATGTATCAAATATATCAAACAATGTTGTATTTATCAAAATGTCAGTGTCTCTTAAAGATTCTCATGTGATATCAGTACAGAGATACTCTATATTCTGAATATTTTGTTGACCTCTGTTTGGACTTTTGGCCTGCCAGCTTAACTTGGGACGAAACACTGGCATGAAAACTGACTATAAAAGTTTGCTTATATTACTACATATATTTAAGAGCACTGTTGTAATTTTCCTGTCAAAATGATTTGCTGTATGTAATCGTAAAAGTATTAACAACTTGCTGTGGTAATGATTTTTATGTAAAGGCCATTGGGTCAGTGTGGTTGTCGTAAGACAACATTGCTCCACGTTGTGATCACATATATTTTTGTATCACATTTTCTATAGATCTGATGATGATTGATGTTTGACACCTTGAGATGTCAGCAAATAAGCAGAATAGATTAACAATCTAACATCCAAACATCCAAAAGATTTCAGTTTCTCAACTGTGTCCAGGAAATAGTTAAACTCTGCTCTTCTCCGTTCAGTCGTTCACATACTTTCCCTTGAAAGTCATGTGCACTGTGGCATAAGAAAATTTGCAGTGTCTCCATCAGCTTTAGCAGTCTAGCCACGAAGGTTTAGTTTGAGATGTCTGAACAATTAGTTTTGAAGTACCATAATTATTTAGTTATCCAATTAGAGATGTGCTTGCTAAGGTTTTCTTCCAGCACACAGCAGAACTGGTTGATCCTATAGAGAGAAGCAGAGCCACATCCTGTATACACTGGAGTTTGCTTGCCTGTTGGGCTGTTGACCGTTTTTAAATTTAAGTGGTTTACCAGATAATCTTTTGAATAAATGTTCTCTTCCAATGCAGGCACTGTAGTTGCAGTAGAGTGAAGTAAAAAGGCAAAATGACACGTTGCATTTTAAGCCTGTTGTTGGCTTGTTTTATATTTTTCTTTTTCCATTTAAGATCAACCCAGGGCTTTATGATACATTTGTTTCTATGTGCCATTGTCCAATGCTCTAATTACACTTTCATGAGTGTTTTATTTGTCACTGGAAAATGATTTCGTGCTTGCCTTGGTCTTTACCCCTGAAGGATTTGTGAGATTTATGGAATAAAAGACAAGAGGAATATAACACATAAATAAAACCTCATGGCTTGTACTTTTCTGATCTTTTTTCAGTTTAATTCAGTTTAATTGAATTGCTTTAAGCCACTTTTTTGCCTTGAAATAGAGCAACTTCCACTCCGACTCCCCCACCAGAGTAGATTCCCCCAAAGATGTCCCCATGAGAAGCACACATTAGCTAGCTAGCACATTAGCTGCCTCTCCTCAGCCTGCCCAACCTCCTCAGCCACAACAGCACAACGCAGTCTCAAACTCTCAAAACAGTCTCAAAATCTCAAAACAGTCTCAAAATCGCCTCATGTTTTTGCTTCTGCTCTTCAGCTTTTCAGCTTTCTCTTTTTCTGTTCCTCATTTTCAGTTTTTTGATAAACTGGTTAAGTACTTAGAGCTACAGCGTGTGTATAAAAAGTTCTGCAAAATAAAGGTTATTATTATTATTATTAGTAGTAGTAGTAGTAGTAGTAGTAGTAGTAGTAGTAGTAGTACTAGTAGTGGTAGTTACATTTCTTCTGTCGTTCTGTCATTCTCACTGCTCAGTCTGCTTTCAATGCTAGCTCAGTGCTGTTATGTTCCTGTGTCTGACCTTTGCTGGTTTGTGTTTCAGGGCAGACCTGTAAGGCAGACAAGTCTTTCTTCTGCCGAATGGAGATGCTGAGCAAGTACTGCTCCAATCAAGTGTACAAGCAGATGTGCTGCAAGTCCTGCAGTGAAGGGAACTACACTGCCACCAACTGGAACCTTACTGCCACTACCACAACCACTACCACTAGCACTACCACTACACCTGCCACCACAACTGACTCCACATACGACATCCCCACATCCCCAGCCTACACGTTGGATTATTATGATCCCACGGAAGACTATTTCTTCTTTAACCCCATAACCAATGTGTACAGGACAACAGTGAGCACCACTGACCTCTTGAGCATGGGAGGACACACTACGCCACTCCCTACAACCACTTTTGAGGAGACTACATTTTCCATCTACACTGACACAGAGGAAGATTACATCGACAGCACCACTTCAGGGCCCAGAACAACTTCCCTACCCCGCAAGTCTGTGGTCCCCACGTCCTGGCTTGACGTGGTTAAGTCCTGGAGTCCTACCACGGTCCATGTCACAGACAAGCCCCGAGGGGACACGATCCTGCACCCTAGCAAAAAGACTACGCCGCCCAGAGTGACGGTCACCAGCTTGCCCCGCACCCCTGTGCCTCCCAAGAACTCCGTGGACGTGTCGTACAAGATCATTGACGTTGACAATGAGGTCTCTCCAAATGTTTTTCTTCTCAGGAAAAGGCCTCACCCATTTCAAGAGAGAACACAGAATAAACGGATTCAGGAGCTCTTGGCAGAAAAAAGGAGACAGGACTTGTTTAAGCGACTGAGAAGGAGACCAGCAGTGCAATAGATGTCTGGCATTTTATCTCTTAGAGACTTCTTTTCTAAAATTCTTGTCATCATGTCAACATCACATTTCAGGTCTTTTGATCTGTCCACTTCATGGTCACTGTTGTTTGCTAGCCAGCTACTAGGCCAGATTAATTCAATGACTGCAGTGACTGCAGTGTGGTTAAAGTGAACAACTTTCACGGGTTGGTGATGTGTTCACATTAACTAATGTTTGAAGGGTAAAGCCAGCTTGCAGTATTTGCACTTTTTTTAACCTTAAAGGATATTTTAAGATTCACCATTAAAAATTAAGATCAGTAAGAATGAGGAGAAAAATTGCACATTATTATGAACAACGTGGTTGAATGTCAATTTTTGTCAGCACTATACAGTTTAGTAAACACACAGTCAACACACAGTACTTATACAACCCCAATTCCAATGAAGTTGAGCCGTTGTGTTAAATGTAAACAAAAAATAAATTCTGTAATTCTCAAATCATACAATTGGGGTTGTAGTTAAGATGACCTACAAAAGATACACTACACCAAAAGCATACATGTTGCTTTCATCCCATCCAAAGACTTAAATGTTGTATCATAGCTTTCATAAGCAAGGCTGCTTATATTTTGAGAAACCACAAACCTTTGCTAATGCACCCTGTGGAATGTTCTTTTCACACTTTTCTGTGCTGCTTCTTGATAATAGTCTGAGTCACTCATCTGTGGTCTTGAGGATTTTTTTTTACCGTGGCAAAATTCAGGTCTTGATGAAAATATTGTTTATGTCAAGCAAACAGACACTGAAGCTATATCTGCCACCAACCCAAAATGTGGTATGAATAATTGAGTATTTCATGATGGTTCTCATCTTTAGCAAAAAAAAAAAATTAAAATCACGTCGCCATCCTCAACTTTGTACATATGGTTTAGATTTTTATTTTCTGATATTTATTGAACTGTCTGTTGCATTGCCTTCACATTATCATTGCAGCTTACCTCAGAGTTTCCATGTTTGCTTTGAGACAGCCAGCCGACTGCTTGACGCTTTTACAATATGCAGGTGCATGCAGAATAGGAGAGCCTGAGAGCAGTGACTGAGAACAATAGATCAGAGACCGTGTCAAATGTCCTTTGCAGTATTCACACCCTCTTTTACAAAAAAGAAAATGACTTTTATATTAATTTAATAAATTTGCAATTGAAATGATGGTTGGTGGTTGTGTTTTGTGTTTTTACATACATTTAGATTGATTTAGAATGAATTTAGAATTATTTGTTAATGTTTGGAAGATAAAAACATCTGGAAAATATTGAAAGTAACATTTGCCAGTATGTATGTACATGTTTTGTATGTACATGTTAGTCTTGTATGGTTCAATGTAACAGTGTTGTATAATCATTCTCATATATTTGTAAATAACACTATATTTTTAAGAGGTTTATTTTGCTCTGGCAGAATATGCTTGGCCAGTGGATGGCAGTGTAGAGGCAAACTTTGGTATTTGATATTTTCTCTGTCACCTCTGATATTGGTGCTGATATTTTGAACCTTTCCCTTAAAATGTATAAGATAGATCCATTCTTAATGAATATAGAAATTTCACAGTTAGAACCTCATAATGTTCCACCTTTCACAAATAAATAGGCCAGGCAGCAGCTGCCTGTCAAAGATATTCTTATTGCCCTTGGACATCTGTGAACATGCTCCAACAAGAACCGTCAATACTTACTGTTGTGGAAGCAGTAATAGACTTTTAGGCTTTCCCATGAAACAGAGCATTACTTTTTATGGATTTGTAGAGTGCATGCAGAAATCTCCCCCAATCATGGCATGATGGTAATGACATCAGTTTTTGAAGTCTGCATATTCAAAGAGTGTAAAGACATTTTACTGTGTTCATTTGTGTGGCTTTTTGTCTGGCTATGGCTATTTTAAGCCACACTGTATTACCAATGTAAGACAAGAACAATGGAACAATGGAATGGAACCTTCTTACAAATCAGCATCAAAAGGTAGTGTGATGAAAGAGAACAAGAGACAGGAGAAATTAAAAAGGTAAGAACAGAAGATAACAGGATATCCTGCTATTTTGTAAATATTGTGATCACTGATTGTGTCTACATAATGAGGGTATATAAATACGAATTAAGTTACATATGTTTTGATGCAAAATAATAAAAGTATTATTTCAGAAATAATAATGAAATTAAACTGAACCATAGTGAAAACATGTCATAAAACAGTGCTTATGTGATTCTGGAGTTGCAATCATATTTTTTGTTCAAGTATAGTTTTCAGGTGTTGAAATACAGACAAATCTTAATGAATATGTAGCCTATATTCACAATCCTTAAAAAGTGTTTATTTTGTTTATTTATTTAATAAGAAAAAAGGTTTCAATCCCAGAAGCCCTGGAGTACTTTAGCTTCTGTGTGATCGCCATTTGATGTTCCAGAGGTCAATGGGTGGGGCTCTTACTCCCTCTCTACTAACAATCTTTGTGCAGCCTTCAGTGCCAAGACTGCCCTTGTTTAGACATTTCCCAAGTCCCAAAAGACAGAAAACACATAGCTAACTCTCAATATTTCATGCAGTTATTTGTGTGTGTGTGTGTGTGTGTGTGTGTGTGTGTGTGTGTGTGTGTGTGTGTGTGTGTGTGTGTGTTTAAGAGAAGGAAAAGAGAGAGAAGCTTTTTCCTATGTGCTTTCCTTTCACTTAAGCATGGCCCTGCATACATTAATAATTTACCATAAGTTTACTGTTTACTCATGATAGAAAGTGTGTACAGTATGAAGGCATGGGTTAAATGATATGTTACAGAACTATATTTTTGCAGACTGAGGCTTTCTACAAGTCCCAGTTTTGTAATGATTTAAAAGCCGATAGGGGCCTAGATGCCATGTTTGAGCCATCCAAAGGGTATTCTGTGCTCTGGTCCTAAACTCAAAGTTATGTTGTCTTACACAAGTCAGCTTTTTATAAATCCCTCTGCAGGCACGATTAAATTTAATCAGAATCAAAATCAAATTACCACACTAAATTCATGTCTTTGAGACGAAAACAGTTTGTGTAGTTGATGCTCACGGACGTAGCTGTGTGATTCAAAGGCGAGTCTTCCCCAGGTTTAATTAGACAAGAGATGTGTCTCAAAATATGTCCACATAATGACAGCCATGCTGGAAGGAGTGCACACCTGAAATTAAACAGATTTACATCAGTTATGTGGTTTACAAAATGGCCATGTGTCCCAAAGCATCTCTCTCTCTCTCTCTCTCTCTCTTTCTCTCTCTCTTTCTCTCATTTGTCATTTCACCAGTGGTTCTGTTTGTCTGTAGTGACACCAACGTAACACATCAGGTTACTAACCCTGAACCATAATGGTAGGACTCATAATGTGAGGCCTTTTAAAGTGACTATGTGCCATTACATGCAATAGGGTTCAACTACTGGTTGGTTCATCATTCTGTACTTGTCTTTCTTTTTCTGCAGCCTTCTTCAAATGTGGCTGTGAAGTCTATTTGGGATGCGCTACACAAAACAAGACACACTGGATGCACCAGGAGAGACATCGTATAGGACAGGGGGAAATACAAGGTCTTGGCTACACACTAGAGTGAAGTTATATCCAGAGATGATGACTACGGCTACTGATCCTCTTCCTCCTCCTCCTGAAACTACTCCGTACTTCTAATACTACTACTACTACTGCTACTGCTACTGCTACTGCTACTACTACTACTACTACTACTACTGCTACTACTGCTACTACTACTACTACTACTACTGCTATTACTGATACTACTACTACTACTGCTACTACTGCTACTACTGCTACTACTACTGCTACTACTGCTACTACTACTACTACTACTACTGCTACTACTGATACTACTACTGCTACTACTGATACTACTACTACTACTACTGCTACTACTACATACTACTATTACAACAACAACTACTACTATACTACTACTACTGCTACTATTGTTGATGTCTGTATACACTTGACCATGAGTGTAGCTGTGTGTTTGTGCGTGGGTGTATGTGCGTGTTGCTAGTCTAAATTGCACATTTGGTGTCTGGTGAAACGCAAATTGAGTCCCCTGTGTAATGCCTCTTACATGGTGAATCGACAATAAAGTACACTTTTACTTTGACTTTGACTTTGCTGCTCACCTGCTACTGCCTTTTATTTCCCATCCTCATTTTAAATCCAGACTGTACATCAATGATAGTAGCTCTTCATCAAGGTCATTGCTTGTAGTGTTGCTTATTTTAAATTAATATTGAAATACATGATTTCATCCCATTATGATCAGTGTACAAATAAATCTGTTCTTATTTCTTTTTAACTTCTAGCATCTCTTAGAAAATTACAGTTATCACAGTGTAGCAGTACATCATGCAATTAATTGCACAAGGCATGGCATCCGCTGTTGACTCCCAACGTCCCCTGTTCATTACTGAATCATTAACTGCTCTTGTGCTTTCATGCTACTTCTGTATTTGTAGTTTGACTGTTTGCAGAGTAGATAAGGCATTCCTCGGCTCCATTTGACTGCTCTGCTCAAACAACAACAAATGGAGGAACCAAATGAATTGAGCTTGAATGTTTACTGTGGCAGTGAAACGTGGCCAGGTTGATAGGGCTGTAGCCATTTTCCTCGCTCCCGCCCTTGTATGTTCCTCTGCTCTTCTCTTCTCTTCTCTTCTCTTCTCTTCTCTTCTCTCTTGTCCATTCTTCCTCCTCCTCCCCCTCCTCCTACTTAGTCCTCCTCTTCTCCTCTCCTCCGTTCTCTTGCCCTTGTTCACTCACTACCTCAGCACACCGCTCTCCTTTCCTTTGCCGTCTCTCCCATCCTCTCCCACCTCTAATCCATCCATTAAGCAACACTCTCTTTCTCCACACCAACAGAAAGCCATTCGGCGAGTGATTGCGCACAGCCACAGGGAATGGGGGTGCTATTTTTAGCACACTCAGGGATGAGGGAGGAGTGAGAGTCTGACAGAGAGAGAGAGAGAGAGAGAGAGAGAGAGAGAGAGAGAGAGAGAGAGAGAGAGAGAGAGAGAGAGAGAGAAGGGTGTGTGTGCATGGAAGAGAGAAAAACAGAGAGAGGGAGAGAGAGGGAGAGACAGAGAGAGAGAAAGAGAGATAGATAGCAGGGTGTGTGTATGTGTGTGTGAGGAACAGAGAAAAACAGGGAGAGAGAGAAAGAGAGGGAGAGAGATAGATAGCAGGGTGTGTGTATGTGGAAACAGAGAGAGAGAGAGAGAGAGAGGGAGGGAGGACAGAAGAGAGGGAGAGAGACATCAACAGCATTGGCAGAGCTTGTGGCGTGGGGGCTGGAGTGAAGGACACAGTCTGGTGTGGCAGCAGAGGAAGCAGCAGCCGAGGCACAGGCTCTCCCTGGCAGCAGACACCCAAAACAACACAGGTGGGGCCACCCACACAACCTCCAGCTCACAGCACACAACATACAACACACAAGACACGGAGCAGGCAGCCGTTAACATGATATTAGATCATTAATAATATGCACAGGGTTCATTACCAAGCAAGTCTAGTGGACCTTATATAATTCGTAACATAATCTTGTTGTTTGACGCCAAATTTCTGCATGCAACGTGGGTTGTGAGAGCAAGTATGTTTGGCTGCACATGCTATTCACGGCTAATCGTATGTAGACGTGCACATATATAGGCAGCATACGTAGCACGCATCATATGTTGCTGTGCTTTTGCACCTGTGAATAATCTAAATTGCATGTCAATTTGCAGTATTGGGACTGACTCAGTTTTACATGTAATATGTATACATGCATACATATATGTGTCTGTAGTTGCTTTTAACCGCACACAATGTGCACTATAGTCGTGTTAGCTAAAAGTAAATATTTATCCTTAGAGAGAGAAGTTAGATGGAGGGCTGGAAGCAATGTTGTTTACACTGCTCCTGAAAATGGACAGAGAGAGAGAGAGAGAGAGTGCATGTGTGTGCGTGCATGCATGTGTGAGTGTGCGTGTGTGTGGGTGTGTGTAAAGTGCGTGAGGGTGCGTGTGTGTGTGTGTGTGTGTGTGTGTGTTGTGTGTGGGTGTGTGTGTGTGTGTGTGAATGAGAGAGAGAGAGAGAGAGTGTGTGTGTTTGTGCATGTGCGTGTGTGTGTGTGTGTGTGCTGTGATGGCATTGTAATCTGAGAACACTCCGAGGTGTAATGGGAAGGAAGGTTGCTATGGAAACAGGCTCAGGCATATTTTCCCGTAACCTATTTCTCATATTACCTGCACTGATTGTTTTGCTGCAATTGCTTCGATAAAACACGGACACCATTTTTAGGATCCATGTCAATAATCAAATGAATAAAGCGAGGCTGATGGGTTAGTGATGTGAAAATAGTAATGATGTAATAGTGTAATGGTATGAAATAGTAATGCTTCTTTATTTTTGTTCATGCTTGTTTGTTTTGTTCATGTGTGTGTGTGTGTATGTGTGTGTGTGTGTATGTGTGTGTGCGTGTGTGTGTGTGTGTGTGTGTGTCCATCACCAACATGCCTCTCTGCCATTCAGCAGTCATGCGGCCCAGATCTCGACTCCTTGTCAAGAGGGGCTTGCCCACCATCAGGGAAGGATATGAGGAGATGGTGCAGGACATGAACCAGGCCAACAGCCAGCACACACCACCCTGCGCTCAGCCCCAGTCCCTGTCCACCCAGGACTACTTACTGTCCATCTGTCAGCTGGCCAGACCCACCTTCCCCTTGCGAGAGCCAGACTGGGACATCCTGTCCATGGCACCGATGGACATGTCCAAACCATGCCCCAGGCTTCACAGGCACAGAGAGCCAGCACGGCCTGCGTCCCCCATCTCCACAGCTCACACTCAGAAGCAGGCCAAGGGAGAGGCACCGGAGACCAAGGATGAAGCACCGGAGGCAAGCGGGTGTGTGCCTACCGAGCCAGTCGCTGCCAGCTCCGCCCAAAGCCCCGTGGAGATGAGCTCAGATCCTCTGGAGTACCTCTTCAGCAGCAGAGGCTCGCAGTCCCCACAGAGGCTGGAGGAGAGAGGCTGCCGTCCAGCGTGCAGGCCGCGTAGCGGAAGCTTCCCTCGGGCCTCGGCCTTGGCCCCGCCCGACGCCCGCCGCAAGAGCAGCTGCCCCGAGCTGCGCCTGGCCACGCCCATGCCGACGACACCACCCGCGTCTACGCCCGACGACAGCCCCGCCTCACCCGCCACCCTGACGCAGCGCTCCCCACTTACCAAAAAGAAGCTTGGCGCAGACCAGCGCAGCTCGTCGGCTGTCGCGGGGTCCCTGGCTAAGTCTCACAGCGCCCCCCGTGCCGAGTCGAGGGGTAAGGGCGGCCGAGTCGTGGACAAGAACAGCATGGTGTCGCACTGGATCGCCGAGTGCCGGAGCGCATGGCGAGAGGCCATGATCCACGCCTGCATGCTTCCTGCTCTCGCTGAGAAGTGACCACGCCCGCTCGCACGGAGCATGCGCTCCACGGTGCGCCTCTACAGAAAGGCCCACACCCACGCTAACACTGTGTACACACTGCAAAATGTATAATAAAGACAAGTAAAAATGTTTACTTTTCTTTGTTACTTCAGGTATTTAGATTTTGCTATGATTTCAAACTAGATACCAATGTAACAGTGCCTGTGAAGATTATATTAGAGTTTAGAACTGACATGCAACAACTTTGTAGTTCTACAAAAAATTTGCTATTGTATTTATCGTTTGTTCTGATTGTCCAATGTTTTATATTGTTGGGAATGACACACATACGTGATATTTAAAAGAAGTGAGGATAATTTCAGCTTGTCTCAGGTGAATACAGTGTATAGGCTGTGTTTTGTAAGATGCCTTTGCGATGTATTCCATATTCTGTGTTCCCAGATACAGAATAAATTTTATTGTGAAAATTAAGACATGACAGTGAGGTTGACTTTTATTATGACCGCTGCTTGCGGTCATATTGGTGTTGGCGCAACATTTTTCCATTTTTTTTTCCACAGATTTCTCGTTTCAGCCAAAAACATGAAATTTTTGTGACATGTCGGTTTTACAGAGGCATATCGACCCAGCCCAGAAACACTCACTTGAAGCATAGCGCCACCTAGTGATATGGATAAATGCAAAAATTGGGATTTTGAGTTGCCACTATCTTGGACCAAGAAGATGGGAACTGTGCAAAACATGTCATGCACGATCAGCACAAGGACCTCTGAAAGCACAGCACATGCCGTAAAGTTTGGCCCATAGGGGGTGCTGTAATTGTACAAAATGTAATTTTGCCGATTGCCTAGAGAATGCTAACGTTTACAACCAATTTTATTTATCGTGAAATCTATTATTAAGCAGTGGTGGCATTGGTTGTAGTGCAAAAGATATAGCTTAAGTGTGCACTGAAATGTCTGTGGAGTAGTGGGGGGGGGGGGGTGTGAGGGAAGTGGTGTGTGTGGGGGTCAGATGGGGGAGGGAGTGTAGTTTCCACTTTTTGGTCCACTTACAGGGGACTGAATACCACAGGTCGTAATCTCAGTTATAGTCACTTTCCCCAAACTGGTCAACATTGCCACAAATGGCTGGATTCAAAAAAATGTCTGAAAGGACATTTATTTATGGAAATGAATGAATCTTTCTTCATGGAATTTCACCAATAGAAATCCTGTCAGTACTTGGTGGTGCTGCTGGATCATGCTCTTGATAAAAAAGACAATAAAATGTCATCATGATAAAACACCAAGCGTATTTGTGACCCATCACACCAAAACAGGTATTAAGTGGCATGTGGCGGTTCTGAGATACGGCCCAATATAGTTGCAGAGGTTATGCTGGGCCAATTTTGAGTTTTCGAAGGTAGGAAAAAATGACCTCTCAAGTTCCCAATTTGATGTAGTAACAACACCCCACACATGCTCAAGTTGGCCACAGGGTGGTGCTAAGGTGCAACTAGATTTAGTACTTAGTACTAGTCTTTGCATAGATGTAAAACATCAAGAGGGAGCTAACTATCACACAGCTATGCAAAAACCTTGCAAACATCACTGTCAGTTCAAATGACACTGGAATAAGCTTGCAGAAAAGCTACCTGGTGTCTTTTGCTGTATGCAGTCAGTACAGCCATGCTGTGGAAGCGCCACACATTGCCACATGACTTTGCAGTCCAGAACACACAAGGACAAATGACTAATGGGAAAGGCACATTTATTTGTCCTACAGATCAGTTTACTGAGTGATAATAGTGTGAAGATATCAAGATACCAAATCAGTTGCTTATTTTTTTTAAAGCAAGGGAAAACAACCACCAAAAGGGTGTTTATATATATTTTTTTAATTTGTGACATCCATTTGGCATTTCTGTGCTTGTGGCCATTCACTGCTATCCCAAAGAGACCATAAGGTGTCAGGCTGTCACATTACACTTTGAGCGTGGTGGTGCTGGAAGTCTTATGTGAAGTTTTGCTTATTTATTTTGCAAGTTTAAAACCGAACCCATGTCAAGATCAAAACAAGCTGCAAGTTATCAAGACAGACAGAGAGTAATGATTAAAACTCTTACGATGAGGTTCGAACGCAGCAGGTGAAGGGTGGGGCCTTGTGTGAACTAAAAGTGTGGGATCGGCACTGGGTTTCATGCATCCCAGAGCATTTTAGGCCATTAGTGACTGGGAGATGCTACATTTTCACACTGCTCTTTCAGGTTTGCAACACAGGAGCAAATATTGTCAGAGATCATTGATACCCTTGACATACACATGCGTTTCCACAAATGCACACTAAGCGTAACTGGTTAGATTCGTGCAAAGATGGTTTTATTTCATGTGGTGTGTGTGAAGGAAGGATAGGATGCTGATGCCAGTGCTGATTATCATCTCTCACCCGCTCTTGGGGCACTTCCTCCAGCTCGCTTTCAGCTGCATTTCAATTATTCTGGACAGACATTTTATGTTTGTATATATGTTTTTTAATGCATGTAAAGTGTGGTGTGGTTTGGTGTAGTGTGGTGCTGTGTGTGTGTGTGTGTGTGGTGTGGTTTGGTGTGGTGCGGTGCTGTGTGTGTGTGTGTGTGTGTGTGGTGCGTGTGTGCATGTGTGGTGTGCGTGTGTACGTGTGTGTGTGGTGTGTGTGTGCCTACACATGTGCATGTCTGTGTGTGTCTCTATGTGTGCCTGTGTGTCTGTGTCTCTCTCTGTATGTGTGTTATGGTGTGTTGATACCTTGAGTCTTCTTGAGTCTCTTTCAGCTAGTGTAAGCTGATCTGTACAAAGATTGCTGTTGATTATCACTTAATAATGAGTTGCAGTTGAAGCTGAGAGGTTGAATATGGAAGTAGCAGGGCACTTATCTATTTCAGCAATCTTGTGGTCATGGTTATTGCAAGAAAACACATCCTGTGCCTCAAGCCTCTCATCGAACACGTCTGTCAGAATCAAGTCAGAGTGACGTTATTTTCCAAATGCACAGGGCACTACAGATCAATGCAGTATCATGCATTCATGCATTCACCGACACATGCATGTACCAGATATGAAAATGTGTGTATCTTATACATGTGAATGTTGTGGTTAGTTTTAGGCGGCAGTAAAATGTTCTGCTGTTTTGGTCCACTTGAGGAGGTGCTCAGCAAAGCAAGCAGGAGCAGAACTTTAAGGCTGGTGTGTTCAATGTCTGTCAGTGGCTGGACCTCAGAAAGACCTAGGCTACACTGTTGTATTGCAAACATCCCAAGTCTCCTACATTTGAAAAGTGACTCCCGATTGCCCAAAAGTAATACAAAATCTCATGCAACTCGCTACTTTGGGTAATAACAAGTGAAAGATGCAGCAAATGGCAAGTAGATGTTGTTGAACTCACTGAAGTGAGTTTCTGCAGGTTGGGATGTCTGGTATTCCCAAAGTGATAGATTAATAGTCAACACTGCAATTGCTCTCTGGCAGCACAGCTGGCAATCCTGGAAACAAAACTTTGACCAACATTGGCCCTTGGTAGTGTGGACCGACATTGGCCCTTGGTGCTATGGACCAACATTGGCCCTGGGTGCTGTGGACCAACATCGGCCCCTGGTGCTGTGGACCAACATCGGCCCCTGGTGCTATGGACCAACATTGGCCCTTGGTGCTGGGGTAAAGCCAGATGGCTATGCCGCCCTACAAAGGCAAAAGGCAGTAACATATTTTGTGAAAATTGAGTTTAGACTGGAAATTGACTTTATAAGACTTCTTTGTCTTTTGACTTAACATCTTGCTTCCTTCTATTAATAAAGTATTACAAAGCATCACCACTATTATACCAATAACACATTTGACTGGGCATAACAAATTTAAAGGATTTTCTTTCAGTTTCAGTGTTCATGTAGCTACTACACCTTGCCTCTTGAAAGGCAGTATGGGAGAGTCCAAAAAGGCCCACATCCCTCGGACCCCTTTCCATGTAGTGATCCGCCTGCTCCCACATCCCTCGGACCCCTTTCCCTGTAGTGATCCCCCTGCCCCTGAAGCCCAAGGTGGACAGCTGTCCAATGCTACTGAAGACTATGACCATGCCCACAAACTCTGAGCAAGGAATTCACAAATTCACAGGAAGTCTGCCACGGTTTTAAATATGTGCTGTACAGCAAAAGGGCTTTGTGTGTGTGTGTGTGCGCGTGCCTGCGTGCCTGCGTGCCTGCGTGCGTGCGTGCGTGCGTGCGTGCGTGCGTGCGTGCGTGCGTGCGTGCGTGCGTGTGTGTGTGTGTGTGTGCGCGTGCATGTGTGTGTGTATTCTGTTGGTGTATGAATAATGTAGTAAGTTCCATGGTGCAGCATGGTTTTTAAAATGATTTATTGTTTAATCTGAAATGTTGTACTTTCATGTCTAATCTCTTAAGGTTTAAAACAGTATTTTAGATGTAAGTGATCAGAATTAGTGTGCATATGGTATAAGTGCATAAGTCTTGCTGCCCGTCTCATGCCCCCTCCCTCCACCCCCCACCCCCACACACAGCACAGAAGTCACAGCCCTCACGGCTCAAGCCCCCCTCCCACATGCACACAGCACATATCTTTGCTCCCCTGCCCTCTCCACACACGTGTATCCAACCCCACCTCAGCGCTGTCATCTGCACACGCAGTGCCACCCCCCACACAGCCCGTCATCTGCCACCACAGCCAGTCCTTCCTCCCAACCATAACTGCACTTTATCCCACCCCCCTTCACCTTTTTTCTACCTCTGCCCTTCTTATGGTAGTCACCCCCCCCCAAATGCATTCTACGCACTTTACTCCCCACTTCCCATGCACAGTCTAGACCCACAATCATCAGTTTCACTGCATGTCCTACTACCCAGTATGTCTATGTACGTGACAAATAAAACTCCTTGTATCCTTGTATCCTTGTATGGTGTAGGTCCCAGTGTCATTTTTCTGATGCGTCTTTGCCCTCTCTTGTGTGGTAATATTTTTTCCCAAATGTCAGTCTGACCTCTCATGTCTTACATAAAAAAAAACAATCAAATCAAATATGGAAGCTTACACTAAACAATGCACAGCTGTGGGGAGTTGGTCTTGCAATCGGAAGGTTGCCGGTTCGAATCCCACCCTATCCATGGTTGAAATGTCCTTGAGCAAAGCATCTAACCACACACTGCTCCAGGGACTGTAACTGAAACCCTGTAAATATCTGTAAGTCGCTCTGGATAAGAGCATCAGCTAAGTGTAATGTAATGTAATGTAATGGTAGCACAGTATAATGACATCAATTCACTGTGGTAAAGCCAGATGGCTATGCCGCCCTACAAAGCCAAAAGGCAGTAACATATTTGTCACAAAACCCGGACAGACAGACAGGAAGACCCAAATGCGTAACCTCAAACAAAGTTTATTAAGGGTTGGGGGAAAAGGGACAAAGTCAACAGCCCGGAAGGGCGGAAAAGTCAATGGTGAATCGCTCGCCGAGAAACCCAGGCAGGCGGGCAGGAGTAGACAGCCGGCGGGCTGGGGAACCAGGGAAAACCAGGGACGGACCGGGGGCGAAACCAGGAGCAGGTGAGTCAGCCGGACCGGGGTCGTTACCAGGGCAGTAGAGCAGAGCAGAGTCGAAGGCAGACGGAGGTCGAGACCAGGGGCAGATGAGTCAGCCGAGCAGGAGTCGTTAACAGGGCAGTAGAGCAGAGCAGAGTCGAGGACGGGCAGGAGTCGTTCACCAGGGCAGTAGAGCAGGGCAGAGTCGAGGGCAGGCAGGGGTCGTTCACCAGGGCAGTGGAGCAGAGCAGAGTCGAGGACGGGCAGGAGTCGTTCACCAGGGAGCTGAAGAGCCAGGGACGGACCGGGGTCGAAGCCAAGGGCTGGAGAGTCAGGCGTAGTCAGGCAGGCAGGAGTCGGTACCGGAGGACTGGAGATTCTGACAGACAGACAGGAGAGAACACAGGAACAGACGGAAGACGAGCAACACCGGGAATAGACAGCCAAACAGACGCAGAGAAGTCAGGAGTCAAAATAGCTTGCCGAGGGAATACACCGTGGTTCGCAGACGGACTGACAAGGAGGGAGTGAGAGAGGCGAGTATAAGTAGTGGAAACCCCGGGAAACTAAATGAGCGTGAACGAGGAGGGCAGGTGCGTAGAATGATTGAATAACTCGTGATGATCACAAACCAGGAAGTGCGGGTGAGACGGATGATTACCGTAATCGTGAAACGAGGGGAGCGAGTGAGAGAGATAATCTAATGAGGGTCTAAACCAGGAAGTGCAGGTGCAGTGAAACCCGGTAGAGTGAACCTAAACGACTAGTAATTGGGTGACAAAGAAAAACCACATACGAAAATTCCTAAGCCCAGAGCGAAACCGTGACAGAACCCCCCCCCCAAGGGACGGCCCCAGAAGGCCCCAAGAAAAGAAAAAGAAAACACCAACCGGGTGGGAGGGAGGGGAAGACAAGGGATCAGAACTCCTCAGACTGGTCCGATAGCAGGGCAGCATCCTCCGCAGCATCCCAGACTCCCCTGGCGGGCGGAGCAGCAGCCCGAGACGGAGGGGCCCGGACAGGCTGGGAGGAGCCCCTGGGACGGCCCCGACGGAGAGCCGGCTGGTCGGGATGCTCTCGGTGGAAGTCATCGATGAGAGAACGGTCCAGAATCCTGCTCGCCGGGACCCAAGACCTCTCCTCAGGACCGTACCCCTCCCAGTCCACCAGGTAATGTATGCCCCGGCCTCTCCGTCGGGACCGGAGAAGGCGGCGCACCGTGTAGACAGGATCCCCATCAAGCAATCGTGGAGCGGGTGGTGGAGGCACCACAGGTGTACGAGGGCTCACCCGTACAGGTTTTATCCGGGAGACGTGAAACGTCGGGTGGACCCTCATAGTAGTAGGGAGTCGAAGACGGACCGCCGTGGGGCTGATGACGCGCTCCACCAAGAAGGGACCCAGGAAGCGCGCCGCCAATTTACGGGACTCTACCCGGACGGGGAGATCCTTGGCCGACAACCAGACCCGTTGACCCACACGATACTCCGGAGCCGGAGTCCTGCGACGGTTGGCCCCGGCAGAATAAGAGGCGACGGCCTTCCGCAGCGCGACCCTTGCTCGAGCCCAGGTCCGCCTGCAGCGACGGGCATTGGCCAGCGCAGAGGGGCAGGAGACCTCTCCCTCCTGGCTGGGAAACAGAGGAGGCTGATACCCATAAACACACTGGAAGGGTGACATGCCCGTGGATGAACAGGTGAGCGTATTGTGGGCGTATTCTACCCACACCAACCGACTGGCCCAGGAGAGGGGGTTCCGGAAAACCACACATCGGAGGGCCTTCTCCAGCTCTTGGTTCGCCCGCTCGGATTGCCCATTGGCCTGGGGATGGAAGCCGGAGATGAGGCTGACCGTGGCCCCCAGTAGACGACAGAATTCTTTCCAAAAGGTGGAAGTGAACTGGGGACCACGATCGGAGACCACATCAGTGGGGATGCCGTGGAGACGGAAGACATGCAGCTGGACTGCCTGCGCGGTCTCCTTAGCAGATGGAAGCTTAGGGAGGGGAATGAAGTGGGCCATCTTGCTGAATCGATCCACCACGGTAAGTATAACGGTATTCCCCTCCGAGACAGGCAGTCCAGTGACGAAATCCAGGCTGATGTGGGACCAGGGGCGAGAAGGCACGGGCAGCGGCTGGAGAAGGCCCGCAGGTGGTCAGTTGGAGGTCTTATTACAGTTACAGACCGGGCAGGCTTGAACGTATTGCCGGACCTCCCTCTCCAGGGTGGGCCACCAGAACCGCCGGGCGATGTGATGGCTGGTGCGGGTAGCACCAGGATGACAAGCCAGGAGGGAGTCATGCCCCCACTGCAGTACTTGAGAGCGGAGAGTCTCAGGCACGTAGAGTCTGCCCTCGGGACAGGCGCTAGGACCCGGCTGATCCTGGAGGGCTCTCTGGACCTGCCTCTCCACGTCCCAGGTGAGCGCTGCCACGACCCGGGACTCAGGCAGGATGGGGACCGGACCCTGGAGTCTGTCCTCCTCCTCCTGGAACTGGCGGGAGAGGGCGTCCGGCTTGACATTCCGGGAACCTGGGCGATAAGACAGAGAAAAATGGAAACGTGAAAAAAACAGAGACCAACGAGCTTGTCGGGGGTTGAGTCTTTTAGCTGTTCTAATGTATTCGAGATTCTTGTGATCTGTCCAGACAATAAACGGCACGGGCGCCCCCTCCAGCCAGTGTCGCCACTCCTCTAACGCCAGTTTAATGGCGAGGAGCTCCCGGTCCCCAATGTCATAATTCCGTTCCGCAGGGGATAGGCGACGGGAGAAGTAGGCACAGGGATGGAGCTTCTCGTCCTCAGGACGCCGTTGAGATAGGACTGCCCCCACCCCAATATCGGATGCATCAACCTCCACCAGAAATTGTCTCTCGGGATCTGGCACCTGAAGGATGGGCGCAGACGTGAACTTATTTTTTAGTGTAGTGAAGGCATTGTCCGCGGCCGTAGTCCAGCAAAAGGGGCGCTTAGTGCTGGTGAGTGCCGTTAGGGGGGCGGCGACAGCACTATAGTTGCGAATAAACCGCCTGTAGAAGTTTGCAAACCCCAAGAATTGTTGTAGCTGTTTGCGTGTAGCAGGGATCGGCCAAGAGGTGACGGCTGACACCTTCGCTGGATCCATCTGGATGGCACCCTCTGCCACAATGTAACCCAGGAAAGCCACGGTCTTTGCGTGGAACTCACATTTCTCTGCCTTCACGAATAGCGAGTTCTCCAGGAGACGACGCAGGACCAAACGAACGTGCTGCTTGTGTTCTTCCAGAGTCTTAGAAAATATTAAAATGTCGTCTAGGTAAATAAAGACATATCTGTCCAACATATCACGCAGCACGTCGTTGACAAGCCCCTGGAAAATGGCCGCGGCGTTTGTGAGCCCGAATGGCATGACCAGATATTCATAGTGGCCGTTGGGTGTATTGAAGGCCGTCTTCCACTCGTCCCCCTCCCGGATGCGAACGAGGTGATAGGCATTTCTGAGGTCGAGCTTAGTGAAGACCGTGGCTCCCTGGAGAGACTCGAAAGCCGTGGCGAGCAGTGGCAGAGGGTACCTATTCTTCACGGTGAGGTCGTTTAATCCTCGGTAGTCGATACAGGGGCGAAGTCCTCCATCTTTCTTCCCCACAAAGAAAAACCCTGCGCCTGCTGGTGAGGATGAGGGGCGGATGATGCCTGCCGTTAAGGAGTCCGCGATGTATTCCTCCATCGCCCGCCTCTCAGGACCAGAGAGTGAATAGAGACGCCCTCGTGGAGGAATGGCTCCGGGTACCAGGTCAATAGCGCAGTCATACGGCCGGTGGGGAGGCAGAGAAGTAGCCTTGGCCTTGCTGAAGACCTCCAGAAGGTCATGGTAGCAGACGGGGACTTTGGAGGTATCTGGAGGTGTCGGAGAGGGTGCTGGTGGAGTGGACGGAGCAGCGGATCGCAGACAGGACTGATGACATTCCACCCCCCACTCGAACACATCTCCTCTCCGCCAGTCTATACGAGGGTTATGCAGACGGAGCCAGGGAAGCCCAAGAACGATGGGCACGCTGGGAGATGAGAGGAGATGGAAGCGAATACGCTCCCGATGGTTCCCAGACGTGAGCATTCCCACCGCCTCGGTGATGTGAGTAATCTGGCCCAACAGGTGTCCATCCAGTGCTCGAGCAGGCACTGGAGCCGGGAGGCGATGGACCTCTAGCCCCATCTGCTGGGCCACACCGATATCCAGAATGTTGGCCTCCGAGCCAGAATCGATGAGAGCAGAGATAGAGTGAGACTGAGTGGGGAGCTGAAGGACTACCCGCAGAAGGGGTCTGTCGTGGAGGCCGAGCTCAACCGGACGCCCTCTACTTCCAGTGAGCTCGATCTTTTAACGGGCAGGTGGTGACTCGATGCCCCTCTCCTCCGCAGTATAAACACAGACCTCCCGCCAGCCTGCGTTGTCGTTCAGCCGGAGAGAGAGAAGTTCGATCCACCTCCATGGGCTCCGAGGATTCCTGAAGGGAACTGGCAAGACGGCTGGCGGCGGCGGCGGCTCCACCATCAGCGGAGCGACGAGGGGGCTGACTGGTTCTGCCCTTCTCGCGACGGCGAGCCTGGACCCGCCGATCGATGCGGATGGTGAGGGCGATTGCATCGTCCAAGGTCGTGGGGGATTCATGGGACATCAGCTCGTCCTTCATATACTCCGCCAAACTATGAAGGTAAGCGTCAACCAAGGCTTCTTCATTCCAGTGACTCCTGCTAGCAATAGTCCTGAAGTCAATGGAATAATCAGCAACAGTTCTTTTGCCCTGGCGCATCTCCATCATCTCCCGGGAGGCGTCAGCCGTGGGAGCGCCAGCGCCAAACACCTTACGTAACTCGCCCGCAAAGGCACCGAAAGAACGGCAGGCGGGTGAGAGACGCTGGTATTCGGCAGTCCCCCAGAGTCTGGCCCGCCCCGTCAGGAGGTTTATGGCAAATGCAACCCGTGCCGCCTCAGACGCGAAGTTTCGCGGCTGGAGGTCGAATGTTAGCTGGCAGTTCGTAATGAACGCCACCACCTCCTCGGAGTTTCCCCCAAACCGCTCCGGCAATCCGATCCTGGGTTCGGGGCCACCAGCGACGGCGGGCACGTGAGGCAGAGCTGGGAACGAAGCAGGGAGGCCAGGAGAGGGAGCCATTGGATCACTGACTCCCGAGGATGAGACTCGAGCCGCGACCTGGGCGAGCTGCTGAGCCTGAACCGCGCCTTGCTGTTGGAGCAGCAAAACCAGCTGCCGTATATGGTCGGTAGTTCCCATTAAAGAAGCTACGTCTCCGGTGACACGGCCCAGCTCTCTTTCAGAGTTCTCTAGTCTTTGAATAGCGGACAGAGGCTCGGGGGACTGATCCTGGTCCATGTTGAGGTTCGCTGGGTCCATTTCCTGGTCAGTCCGTACTGTCACAAAACCCGGACAGACAGACAGGAAGACCCAAATGCGTAACCTCAAACAAAGTTTATTAAGGGTTGGGGGAAAAGGGACAAAGTCAACAGCCCGGAAGGGCGGAAAAGTCAATGGTGAATCGCTCGCCGAGAAACCCAGGCAGGCGGGCAGGAGTAGACAGCCGGCGGGCTGGAGAACCAGGGAAAACCAGGGACGGACCAGGGGCGAAACCAGGAGCAGGTGAGTCAGCCGGACCGGGGTCGTTACCAGGGCAGTAGAGCAGAGCAGAGTCGAAGGCAGACGGAGGTCGAGACCAGGGGCAGATGAGTCAGCCGAGCAGGAGTCGTTAACAGGGCAGTAGAGCAGAGCAGAGTCGAGGACGGGCAGGAGTCGTTCACCAGGGCAGTAGAGCAGGGCAGAGTCGAGGGCAGGCAGGGGTCGTTCACCAGGGCAGTGGAGCAGAGCAGAGTCGAGGACGGGCAGGAGTCGTTCACCAGGGAGCTGAAGAGCCAGGGAGAGCCAGGGACGGACCGGGGTCGAAGCCAAGGGCTGGAGAGTCAGGCGTAGTCAGGCAGGCAGGAGTCGGTACCGGAGGACTGGAGATTCTGACAGACAGACAGGAGAGAACACAGGAACAGACGGAAGACGAGCAACACCGGGAATAGACAGCCAAACAGACGCAGAGAAGTCAGGAGTCAAAATAGCTTGCCGAGGGAATACACCGTGGTTCGCAGACGGACTGACAAGGAGGGAGTGAGAGAGGCGAGTATAAGTAGTGGAAACCCCGGGAAACTAAATGAGCGTGAACGAGGAGGGCAGGTGCGTAGAATGATTGAATAACTCGTGATGATCACAAACCAGGAAGTGCGGGTGAGACGGATGATTACCGTAATCGTGAAACGAGGGGAGCGAGTGAGAGAGATAATCTAATGAGGGTCTAAACCAGGAAGTGCAGGTGCAGTGAAACCCGGTAGAGTGAACCTAAACGACTAGTATTTGGGTGACAAAGAAAAACCACATACGAAAATTCCTAAGCCCAGAGCGAAACCGTGACAATATTTTGTGAAAATTGAGTTTAGACTGGAAATTGACTTTATAAGACTTCTTTGTCTTGTGACTTAACATTCTGCTTCTTCCTATTAATAAAGTATTACAAAGCATCACCACTATTATACCAATAACACATTTGACTGGGCATAACAAATTTAAAGGATTTTCTTCCAGTTTCAGTGTTCACTTAGCTACTACGCTACTACACTTGCCTCTTGAAAGGCAGTATGGGAGAGCCCAAAAAGGCCCACATCCCTCGGACCCCTTTCCATGTAGTGTTCAGCCTGCCCCCACATCCCTCGGACCCCTTTCCCTGTAGTGATCCCCCTGCCCCTGAAGCCCAAGGTGGACAGCTGTCCAATGCTACTGAAGACTATGACCATGCCCACAAACTCTGAGCAAGGAATTCACAAATTCACAGGAAGTCTGCCACGGTTTTAAATATGTGCTGTACAGCAAAAGGGCTTTGTGTGTGTGTGTGTGTGTGTGTGTGCGTGCATGCGTGCGTGCGTGCGTGTGTGTGTGCGCGTGCATGTGTGTGTGTATTCTGTTGGTGTATGGATAATGTAGTAAGTTCCATGGTGCTGCATGGTTTTTAAAATGATTTATTGTTTAATCTGAAATGTTGTACTTTCATGTCTAATCTCTTAAGGTTTAAAACAGTATGATAGATGTAAGTGATCAGAATTAGTGTGCATATGGTGTAGGTCCCAGTGTCATTTTTCTGATGCGTCTTTGCCCTCTCTTGTGTGGTAATATTTTTTCCCAAATGTCAGTCTGACCTCTCATGTCTTACATAAAAAAAACAATCAAATCAAATATGGAAGCTTACACTAAACAATGCACAGCTGTGGGAAGTTGGTCTTGCAATCGGAAGGTTGCCAGTTCGAATCCCACCCTATCCATGGTTGAGATGTCCTTAAGCAAAGCATCTAACCACACACTGCTCCAGGGACTGTAACTGAAACCCTGTAAATATCTGTAAGTCGCTTTGGATAAGAGCGTCAGCTAAGTGTATTGTAATGTAATGTAATTTAATGGTAGCACAGTATAATGAAATCAATTCACACACACACACACACACACACAATGAACATGTCTCTATAGTGCATGATAAAATGGCATTGTCTACAAAAAGAATGACTTTGTAATAATGCCACATAAAATGCAACTAAACCATTGCGTGTGAGGGTGGAAAACCACGCGAGTAGCCTGGCCAAACTGAGGTTTAGCAGGTTAAACAAAGCTGCCAATGCTTGTGGCATTACAGTCTTTTGGTAAAGTTTTTCAGATAACATGTTATGACATTTTCAAGAGCAGCAATATGTGGGCAGGAGCTATGGATTGCAAAAAATATAAACATACACGTGGCCTATGCTGATCCACATTTGCTGCGTAAAACTAAGGTTGACCAAAATAATGGACATTGTGGAAACTCATTTTACTAATTTTAATTTTTTGTCATATATATATTACGGGCTATATCTAGGGCTTGCTGATGTAGCCAATCACAACTGACTTTAGCCATGTCTTCATTCTGCTAATAGGAAGCAGGAGAGGGCGGTACACACGTCGGCTGACAGCCGTACTAGGCTACTTTCGCTTCGGGTTCAGCTCATTTCCTCGAATCAGAAGACAACGGTGCACACCAATACTAACTTTCAGTCGCTGAAACTGGTAAGCGTTGATTAACAGATGGTTAGTACTTAGTGAAGTGTCTCTGCAAATGCCTGAGATGAAACTGTAAATTAATGTTACTTGTGTGTGAAACTAAGCGGCACTACTCGTACGCGTCCACATATGTTAGATGTCAGCCTATTTACTTTTGCTGCAGGGTACGTAGTAACATAAGTTATTGAAGTTCTGTGATGTGGCCTGTAATATTCTGGGTTAAAAGTCTGTAGATTCTGTGAAAAATAGTAGCATGGTAGGTCACACCACTACAAATTTCATACCGTGTCGACACACCTTCTGTCGAGTAAGTAAGTTGATTTCCCTGCTGATAACTAGCTTACATCGGGCATATTTTACGGGACATGACCACATCACGTGGTTCTCATCTGGTACTCGTCTAAATGAAAGCTTACGTGTGTTGTGCTGGCGACTAGTATTTTCGCTGCAGAACCTAATGTCATGCGCAACGTTCTACAGATTAAATGAACAACCTACCAGTGGTTACAGGTTGTGATAGTCGGAGCCTCAACAAATGTAAGTGACAGCCGTTGGAGAAGGTACTTATGGACGAAATTGAGCGACGGCGCAATAATAATAATAAAACATTTTTAGGGCCCAACGTTTATATTGGCGCCCTGTCAGCTGATTCAATACAATAGAATGCCTTTTTTTGTCACATACAATGTACACTTTACACATGCACAATGAGATTGAAAGCAACTCCACACACACACACAGAGTACTGTGCAAGGCAGGTTTGAAAAAATGCTGTCAACTAGGAATGCCTTCAAAAATGGAAGTGTTAATCATTTATGTTCTTTTGCACAGTTCCACATGTTTAATGTTAAAATACCCATGAGACTGAAAGGACTTGATGGGTATATGCTGTTTTTTTTTTTTTTTTTTTTTTTTTTTTTTTTTTTTTACAAAAGTTTTAGGCAGGTGCCTTCAAACCAGCATCAATTCACACAAACGGGTACACACAAAGCCAGGGATTTTGCAGGATTATAGTCAGGTGTATGATCAACCAATTACATCAAATTGGCTGTATATGTCAGGAAGCCTACATCCACAGAAGATCTGTGGTTAGTTCTTCAAGATGTTTGGAGCAATACCAGCCGAGTTGTTTCAAAACCTGTATGCAAGTATACCTAGAGGAATTGATTCTCTTTTGAAGGCAAAGGGTGGTCACACCAAATATTGGTTTGATTTAGATTTCTTCTTTGTTCATTCACTGCTTTTTGTTGATTGATGAACATAAATGATTAACACTTCCATTTTTTAAGACATTCCTAGTTGACAGCATTTTTCTCACACCTGCCTAAAACCTTCGCACGGTACTGCATATATATTTCAGTAAAGGGTTGGAAATAGGCTAGTGTCAGGATGTCTACTTTACTGAAGGAGGAATATCCACCCCTGTGAACCTTCAAGTCCCAGTTATTTAAGTTTGCATGACCAGTGTACCTCATGTAGGTTCTCCAAGGTTCTCCAAGTTTGGAATGTTCAGTGTACTAGCCTAGTTATGTTTTCTCTTTGTAAAGCTAAAGAAAGAACTTAAATAAACGACATGGTGTAACCATTCAGCTGCTTTTATAAAAAAAAAAAACAGGATTGAAGTCTGATTGCACCCATGGAGTCTTGTTAGCATTAAGTGCCATCTGTAGGCGTTTGAAATAATTACAACAAAACACACATCACCCAATGAGCATGCTATCTCAACTATTACCGTATGTCAATATGACACATTTTTTTCCCTTTTTGTTATTATTTCATTTCATTTTGTGAAATAAGTTTAAGTTTTAATATGACAAGAATAACTAATAAATTGTGAAGCTTGGGGGACAATAATGAATTTGACTGGGCATAGGCTTCACCAACCCTCACCAAGGCTGCCCATGTTCTAACTATCGATGCATGTAAAAAAAAAACAGTAGGCTGTATAATTTTACAGACCAAGTGTCTGTCTATGAATCAAACAATTACCTCAGTGTCTAATTAAAAAAAAAATCAACACAAGGATTTTTGATTCCTATTTTTTCTCTTCAGGCCTCTGAATCTTCAGGCCTCTGAACCATACTAGCCATACTGTTCTCCAGCCAAGTGGTGTGAATAGCCCAGTACTTGTCTTTGTCACTGTGCTATGTGCCATGAGTGTCCGGCCTCTCTTTTAACTGTGTCACTTGTTTGCTGAGGGGTCAAGAAGTCATACAGCGATTTAGCCATTAATGCCATTATGGTATGGCCTGCCGAGTGCATGTGGTGGTCCTGTGGTCAGAAAGATCTTAGATCAACCGATTGTTCACATAGAACTATTTCTGTGTCCTTTATGTCCAGTTGCCCTCTGCCCCCTGTGATTCCTGGATTTCTCCACTCTGCATTTTTGTCATAAGCGTTGAAAAATGGAGAACAGAACATTACTGCACAACCTACGCCAAACCACCAAAATCGGCACACCTGCTTTGGGTAAGCAGTGCTATTTTGTCCACAGATGTCTTCTTTTTGTCTCAACGTGAATGATTAGTAGACAGGATTTTCTACATGACTGGTCATGTAAAAAACATTGGAACCCATTATCAAAAAAGGCAATTTTCTGTCACTTTCTGTCCCCAAACAGTAATTTCTAAGCTTCTAGTGGTTGCCATACCCATAGCGGAGGTTGTAATCGGTAAGTGCTGTTACCTGTGTTGAATTATTTTACTTATGATTCCTTGCATGCGATATTTGAATATGTAAACTTGCGTAGTCACATTTCATTAATCTCTGCCCCTTCCCAAGGTTCACTGTACCTGAAAAGCTGCCCGGCTCAGAAGTTCATACCGATCTACCTGGTGGTGATGGGCGTCTTCACCCTGTCCCTGACACTGCTGTCCTGCCTGCCATGCACACAGGAGCCTGAGGATGGGGGCCAAACGGCTCTGAGCAACCTCTGCACAGCGTGGAACTCCATCGTCTCCCTCTTCCTATTCTGCTGGTTCATCGCTGGTGAGAAAAATACAAGTCCGCTTAATGCATCAATGGACTTTTGACCTTTTGACTGCCCTACCCAGAAACCCTTGCACCAGGGACAGCTTGCTGTAACTATGAATGTTTTGCATAGTTATTACTGCACAAACAAAATGTGAACACACATTACATGGTACATAATGATATAGTGGCAATTGGGTTGTGTTGGGAATAATTTGAAGCAAGAATTGCAAGATCGTATACCACGTCTAGGCTTGCCTGCACCTAAACTTTATCTTTATGCTGGTGAGAGCCCTGACACAGATTTATTAGCCTACCATCCCTCTTAAAATTATACAGGTACCCCCATTTAACAACCACTGCCACAACAGAAATAAAGTGAAATGGTAGCATAACATAACTAAAAGCAAGGAAAATGTGTAAATGAAAATGACAAATACTGCAACTGGCTGTGTTGTATGAAGAGAAGAGCAGTTACTGCAGTGCTACAGAGATGCTGCTGCAGTGTCATGGATGTGATGGGTATGCGTGGCCGCCGTGGCCTAATAGTTAGGGAGTTGGTCTTGGTATTGGAGGATCTCAGGTTCGAATCCTGTACCAGTAGGAAGAGTGTGGGTGGGGGAGTAAATAACTAGTGCTCTCCTCCTGCCCCCTCATCCATGGCCCTTGTACCTAAATAACTGTACATCACTCTGGATGGAATGATTAATGGAATGGAATGCCTGTATATTTAAAATGGTCTGTCTGTGCACAGGTAATGTATGGATCTATTCAAAATACCAGCCCAACTATGACGATCCATCTGCTGCGGAGTACTGTCATAGGACTCTTTACCTGTTTGCCTTCTGGACCACCTCTCTGGTCTACATTTTGATTGGTGGATTCTTTGTCATCGGCTGCTGCGCACTGATCTGCATGGCCATGTGTGGGAAGCTGCACGGCTTTGGATACGGCCGCCACGAGGACGTCTGATGCCCCAAGGGGTCAAAGTTCAGGGCTTGCCCTTAATGCACAGTTCGAAACGTTCACTCGTTCACTGTATAGTGCACTACGTAGGATCGAAACAAGGCACCTCACACCCTATATAGTGCTCTGTGTAGGGGACAAAACAGTGTAACTCACACCCTATATAGTGCTCTGTGTAGGGGACAAGTGAACATTCTGGTCACAACCCATGTTTCACGTTGGCTTTTCCTCCTTTATTTTACGTATGGAATCACTAATGTTGATGCATATGAGCTACTGATGCCAAAATCAGTTATCGTTTGCGATAGCAATCCCAGTTTTGCAGTATTTGCAGTTAGCACCAGGTTCTTGCTTTATTTAACACTTCAAAGTCCTCTGACATGTGCTCCATCGTTGTTTTTTGCACTAATTCAGTTCTTTGTTGAATTTTGTCTAGTGAAATTATTTTGTACGTTTTGTGTTATTAAAAGCATTTTTCTGCATAGAATACTTGAGATGTCCAACGTTTGATGCGCTAGACATCAACTGCAAGCTTTTCACTCTCAGTTCAATGAGTAATTTGTAAGATTTAAGTTCACGTTTCTGTGCTATGCTGAAAAATATTGCTGTAATATTTGGAAATGATGCATACGAAAAAAAAAATATTTTGTGGGTGGAGAGTTGCTGTAATGAAACGAGATAAATACTTGAGGTTTTTCAAGTCTTTAATTTCTGCTTTTGGATGTTGTTTTGTTAGTCAGTGCACAAATACATTTTCTAACAACTTTGTATATTTTTATTGTTAGAAATATGTAAAATATGCATCTCTGTATTGATGTGTATGCCTTGCTGTCCTTAAATTCAATAAAAAAAAAAACAATTTGCACAGAAAACTATGCATCGTCTTAACATAGTATATAAACATATCTTGGGAAAACATAAAACAGATCAAAGACAAAGATATGGCAAAATGGTTTGAAAACGAGAAAACAGTAGCTAGAGATAATTATTCAGAGAAGCTGTAGATCATGAAATTCCTTAACAGAATAGTCTGATTACATGCATTTTACAACACGGCAAAGAGAAGCCAGCTGTAATAAAGCATGTTCCTGTAGGTAACAAATGACCATTTCATTCCCTGTCGAGAGAACAGTCTGTTTTCTTTTCCTTTGAGCTACAAAAGGCATGTAGTAGGGCTCATAATTAACAACTTTTTATTTTAAAAAATGTTGCATGTCAAAACTATTGCTTTTCCAATCTGTTCTCAACTACACGAATAAGTGCTATTCAGTATGTAACTATTTTTTTCAATCAAAATAAGAGTACACTTCAGGCTACTTATTTATACTTATAGGTTCATTACTAGTATAAATGTAGCATATTTAAAAACACCATGGATGCTGTCACTGAAATGGTGAAAATATCAGCCATGTATGTCAAGCCGTTTGCTTAACAGACCCACTAGCGCCATCTGGAGTGCAAACCCTGAATCTGCATGAAAATGTTGCATGGCCACATTCCCAAATGTTTTTATTTAGTCTTAATTCTAAGGCAAACCAGGAATCACTCCAACTAAAAAAGTCCAAAGAAGTACTACATATATATATGTCCAAAAAAGTGTTTTCACCTGAATGACTAACTGCACAAACTCTTTGTGTGTTGACCTGAAAATGACCCATATCACTCCAGACAGTGTGTGCAGATGACAGGACCAGCCCTTCCTGAGGCATCTCATCATGGTAAGATTTGGCACATAAAGACAAAACAAAGGCAGTGGCAAGCCTCTTCACTGTTGAGAAGTTCTTCTCTTTTGGTTTTGCTGATGGAGAAACTACTGACACTCCCTCAGTCACTGATAGAGGAACTTCCAAAACGCTTTCAGTTGCTGCAGGAGGACTATAATAGAACTTCCTCAGTCACTGATGCAGAAACTTCTAGAACTCAGTCACTGATGCTTGTCCTCCTCATCAACTCTCTCAGCGGAGTGCGAGAGCTCAGAGTCCTTCTGGTGGAGTGACCTGCAGTGACATAATGAAGAAGTCAGAGTCGATTTATGGTCTGTTTGGTAAACATTCAGGGACAGCTAAATCATAGATGGTTTGTTACAACCTTTAGGGCACACAATAAAAACCTCTCATTTTTATTCTGCTTGTGAAAGGTATCAATGGAAACCAAACATCTCTCACTGTTGCACTCACAAGCATTTATAAAGGTAGTTGGTTTGATTTCTAGCACATTTCTCACGTCAAATCATCTATCAAGAGAAAAAGTGCCTCTGGCTTTCTCACCTTTTCTTATGTCTGCTGGCATTGTGCAGCTTTTGGTCTTGCCGTTGGTCAAGAGAGGCCGCCCTTCTTTCCTCAAGTCTTCAGTTTGTACGCGACTGCTGCCCTCCTGACAGTCACTCAGTGCTCTCTGAAAGGACCGAGCCAAGCAGTTTGTCATGTCCTTGACCTTCTCCGGTCGGCTACACCAAAACACTCGACACTGGAGCTGCTGACCCTGTTGTTTGCATATGTAGAGAAAGACGTTTGGCCGCTCTGTGTCTGCTGCACAGTAGGCAATGTCTCGCAGGTAGGTCTTGGTGAGCTGTCGTCCTGTGCTGATCTCCTTGACCTCTATGTAACGAGGCCGCACGACCAAGGCATGCTCTTTACCCAGCTTCTCCGGGGCCGGAGATCGCTCCAGCACGTGGGAGATGGCAGCCTCGGCCTGCTCCAAGTCCAGGGAGTAGATTTTCTCTGTGCCCAGATAGTGCACCTTGAAGAGTGGGTCGCCATGGGACAGGGACTGGGTGCGATCGTGACGGAAGCGGTGGTTGAAAATGGCGGGTGATTTCCTCAGGGAGCGCATGAGTTCCAGGGGTCGCCCCAAAGACATGGTTGCTGAGGGGTCGGGGGGGAATGAGCCCACAGGTTCCCTATGCTCTGTGGAATACAAGAAACACAATTTAATCCTGGTTACCAAATACTTAGACTTGATTTTGCCAAAACATGATGTGCCACTTGGGCAGTTCAGCGATGGCCAATGTGACAGGCTATATATAAAAGTGGCTGGAACGCGCTGTTCTTTTCTCCATCCTTTTCTCTTTTCTTAGCCCATTCTCTCATCATCCTTCAGATGGTGCTTTGACTACAGGCCCACCGGCTTTTCAATCTCAGGAAGCCACCATGTCGTTCCACCCCAAATATTTCTGTTTCTCCACACAATAGCTTCTCTCTCTCTCTCCCTCCCTCCCTCTCTCTCTCTCTCTCGCTAACACAATCACACGTGAGGATGTGGATGTCGGTACTGCCTACTACTTGCAACAACAAACAAAAAACAATGGCTTTCGCCAAATGCACTCATACCAGAAACTCACATATGCAGGTTACCAGAAACAAACAAACAAACAAAAACAAGGATGATGTCAAAGTAGGACAGTTCAATGAAAGTGTTAGATATCCAACACATTAGCTAAACAATCGTCAGTATTCGTGAATTTAAACTATGAAAACAGCAAACCACATCTAGGCTGAGGTTTCATGTGGTGATAGTGACAAAAAACTTTTTTTTAAATTATTAAACACAAACTAGGCCTACTCTAAACGTGTTCCATGTGCAGCGTATAATGGGCGAAGGCATAGGCTATTTAGACCTAGTGGGGGCCACAAATACATAAACGACAGTCTAACTTTATTTAGAATTTATAGTAAAAGATTGTAGCCTAACGTTAAGTAACTTTTTAAAAAGAGAATGACAAGAAATTTAAATACAGTAGCATTTACTTTGCATTCTTTTACGCGACAGTTGGCTATTCTGTTAACTTCACGTCGCCCCTCTTTCTGTTTTTTTTTTTTTTTTTTTTTTTTTGGCGTTCATGCGCTTACTCTCTGATTCTCTCAGTTTGAAAAATGCACTCTAGCTAGCCCACCCTCACTTGAACATGAACTTATCAGCGGTCCTCACTCGGTGTGATAAGACAAAATATGGCCAATATAACATAGATAGTAGACGTCTTTCGGGAAGACGTTAAGGGGAACACGCCACTACATTTTAAAAACAAAACAATAGTTGCTGGGAAGTCAGGCAAATGGTTAAAAGAGCATGAGCGAATATCTGACGCAAAAGGCAATTAAGTCATTAGCTTTGAACATCCAGCATTTCACACATTTTAAAACTAAATGTTGGTGTTATACCACCACGAGCAGTAAAAGTGGCTAATCTAAGCACAACTTTAGACGCATCTTACCAGGCAGATGTTCCGATGTGAGCCTTGGGGAATCTGACCTTCTACTACTTCTTTTGCTGTTGGATCCACCACAAAACAGCTGGATTACATAGAGGAAAGAAGCCGTTTTCGTGTATTTAAACCCAGAATAATCCACCCCGTAACTGTTGGTGATAAAGCGTATTCAACTTGACACTAATAACTCAAGTCCTCCTTTGCATACCCTATCAGTAACTTGTGTGTAGTGTAGTGTCTGCCTCGTGCCGTGCAACGACTGTGGGTACCTTGACGTTTTGCTCGGAGTGGGAAGTCCCTGTGGAGAGTAGTGGTGGGTTAAATACAGTCGAAGTGGGCGCAGTTTACAGCAAGCAGTCCATCATCTCAGAGTGAAGGTTTCGAGAAAAGAACCTGTTCTTTGTACATAAAATAATGACCGGGAAGAGACGACTAAACGGTATGCCATAGCGGGAATGCGACCTTGGGGGAAAACTTCTTGGGCTCAAACCATTTCCCATTTTCCCATTTCACCGAATTCAAACGGCGTAACAACATATCCTGCTCAATACAAAAGGAACTTCAATTTGTATTGTGTGCACATCCTTGTCGACCCCCCACACCATCACCACATCTGAAACAACCATGTCCATAACATGAATCATACATCCTAGACGTTGTAGCCTAAGTATCAGGCTACACTAGAATAAGCTAATAGTAAAATAACAGAATAGGAAAGACTCAAGGCTCCACAAGTTATTTTAACATGGCTCAGTGTGTTGCCCTTTACCAATAATATTAATGCTTTAATGAAATTTGAATACCTGCATTCACCTGCTTAAAAACATCAGAACAGTCCTTCTAAACTGTAATCTCAGGCCATCAAAGCTTTACTTTATATTAGCCTCTGTGAAGACAGGAACTTGTTCCTATTTTATGGTGCATTTTCTCTGCCAAAGTTTGCGACCTAATGACCAGACTCGTGGGCATTTACAGCAGTTTGTGCTCAAAAACATCAGTCTCACATGATAAAGCAACACAAGGAGCGCAGAGGCCCAAATATGGTTAAAATGGCACAGAATAAACGTTGGCTATGTGTGACAGAAGTCGATGAATTACTCAGAATTTATTTTCGTCTTGTGATGGCGTCATTGATTGACTAGCTGACAAAAATAGACAGAGCCAAAGTTAGATGGGTTGACTGATTTTAAATAGAGGGTCATGGGAAAATAATATTTTATGAAATAATGATAAAATTATATTAAATCAGCAGCTCGTAGTCATGTTTACCTGAGTGTGACTATCCTCTGAAAACCTGCATAAGTAAAAGCTATTACAGTCCAACATGCAAATTAGCTGCTGTTTTTTGCGTCAGAGCTAACTCTCCATCAAGACGTATTTGCTTACCCACAACATATCAGATGGATATGGATCAGCCAGTTAACCGCAATATTGTTGTCAAAAAAAAAAAAAAACAGTATTCTTGTAATACTTGCAAGCACCCAGTTTGCTGTGGGATTTATACATATCAAGAGTGTTATACTTAGAAAAACAGTGACAAAGATATCCTAGAAGGCACTAGAAAATTGTAGGCTAATAGAAAACACAGGAACATATTAATGTCACAAATCCTTCATACACTTAAAATGCAGTAAAACACAGTAAAATACAATCTCAAGTGCATAACTGATGTGCTCCTTGTGCAAGTTTGTCCAAGGCATTTCCATCAAAACGCAGAAAGTGACGTCTTTCTGTCAGTGTGAGGTCCTCTGCACCTTTGGCAATATAAAACTCTATGAGGGGTGTTTTCTCCCTCATCTCCGTCAGCATGATTGCACAGTGTTTTTCTTTTCCCTCCTAAAAAGCAAGGACGGGAGACATCTCCGATCACAAAGCCAACAAGTTTCCCAACCATTTACACATTCCTACACCCAGAGTAAGCACATTTTTTGACTCATGTTAAACTAACCACATTCAGTTTCAACCTAATGACACACTTCAGATTGCAACAGAGAAAAAAGGTCAAAGAGAATAGGTCTTTTACTCAGTTTGGGGTAAAGGACATACTTATATGTTTGTTTGTTGAATAAGGTAAAGTATATTCCACTAGCCTCACCTTTGCCACTGTACTTAGGAGTGCTTTCCCAATCCCTTTTCCTATGAGGTAAAAAAAAAAAAATGAAAAACAGGCTATTCATTTAAATAGTTTACTGAATCTTAAAATGCTTATTACATGTCTACATTAGTGGACGCAGGCTGTAGAATAAAACAATAAACCGAAGATAACATCAGAACTATACTGACAATTATAATTAAAACAAAGGATTAAAGAATGTTTAGAGGCTTTACCTCTGCATTCAGGCATGACATAGAAATCACCCAAATACACTGCTCTGCCATTCCAAGTGCAATAGGCATTTGTAAACAGAGTGTATGCAATGATTGTATAGCCTGAAAAAGACAGAAACACAGCTCCATCACAATTCCTTTACTATTGACAGACACTAAAAGTCTCAGACAAAAAAATCTGTATGATATACATCATACAGGTTAGATGCCTTGCTCAAGGGCATCTCAACCATGGGTAAGGCAGGATTTGAACCAGCAACCTTCCAATTGCAAGACCAACTCCCTAACCACTAGGCCATAGCTGCCCCTATATATAATAAGGTATCATATAGTAAATGATATATAATCATTTAAGTGCTATTTTGCTACTACATGTTACAGTTGACCCAATCCATCAGGAGGCCTGTGCCAACCTCCTAAAGGACTTCTCTAAGAGGTTGTTGTCAGTTGTGGCTCAGAAAGGGTAAACTATTGACTCTTAATGGCCAGAGGGGTAATCATTTTGGGCATGTCATTTTCGCCCTTCTTGTTTCAACTCAGTGTATCAGTAAAATATCCTAACCAAACTTAGCGGACATTTTGTCTTTGTTATTTTGGAAACAAATACACTATAAACACTTGTCATTTCCATAACGAAAGCATGAGGTTTATCTAATTTTATAAGGGGGCTAATAATTTTGGCCTCAACTGTACATAGGGAAGTTGGACCTGAGGAATTATGTATATTATACTACATTATTATCTGACCGTTTCCATTCACAATCTCATGCTTCAACTTGTACAACAACATTCATTCATAATCATAATGTGCAATTTAGACAAAATGTCCATGGACATCGGGCTTACACAGTGACCTACTCCGTGACCTCACAAAAGGGAAACAGTGCTTCATCTGATATACTGACATGTCATAAACAGTGCATTGACTTTCTGGAAGTTGAAAAGGTGTCACCTCTTAACTAACTTATGACCTCATAACTTATAACTACATGCAGGATTACTCATTACAGGGATGACAGACTTCTCTGATAGTGAACTTTGCTCAACGCTTCCTGTGTACAGTTCTAAACATCTTTTCAAGTAATGCGGTTGTGTCAAAGCATCTGAAAACATATCTTAAAGATGACTTTTCCTTTAATGCATCAAACTCAGACTGTAAGGGCAGCCCACTATTTTCAGGAAGTAGCAAGGAAACAGTTTTGGAAACAGATAAAAACAACCGAGTGGCTATGGCAAAAAGACACCTAGGTTTTCATTTACATGACTTAAGAGTGGGGAAATCACGAGGAGCCTGAATGTATGAATCTTATATTCATTTCAAAACATCATTTGCATTAGTGAAGTGAAAAACTGCAGATTTGTTATTTGATTTGGTGCTGCAGAAAGAACAGAATAGAGCCATATTTACCTTTATGAGTCTTACAGTGTTCTGGTACCTCTGCAATGAGGCACTGAAGTGAAGGGGATTCACAGAATAAATCCTGCTTCAACTCTTTAATGAAAGCAAACACATTGTTACCAAAATACCTCTTCCAATAAATAAATACATAAATAAATAAATACATACGAATAAGTTATTGTTTGGGGGCCTTTAGGCTACCTTCACTGGATATCTGCAAGTCAGGTGACTTCTCATGAAGAGACAGCTCCTGCACATGTTAACAAAGTAACTTTTTACAGCAGCAACGAGGTAGCATTTTGTAACATCAGCATCATTGGTTAAAGGAGCCGTGAATATTTAAAAACATGCTAACCGTGACCATGCGGAACACATCATTGAAGTCTTCCGGTTTAGGAGGTCGAATATTAAAAGCCATTTTAAAACTAACCTACAGCACACTACAAGCCTACAGCTGGCATAACCTTTAATCGTACCGGTAGCAGCTAGACGTCTTCTGCACTTGACGAACCCCAAAAAACATCTTACCAGTCAATGCGCCACCAAATCTACGCACATTTGGAGAGTTTGGTGTATGGTGTATCTTTATTAATTGCAAAAGGCGTCTAGCAGCTACTTATGATCCATTACAGGCAGTGAACAGGCTCTGGAGTGACGGGTTTGGAGAACTAATGTTTTAACGAGACGTGCATATATTGGCCGCGCAAGTGTCTGTGCGTATTGACGCCCTCGAACATGCGATTAGTCGAGTCAGTTCACACATTTCTTCTCTAGTTTTTCTCGACTCTGTCGTTTTGTTAAAGGTTTGCAGTTCTATGATTTCCAAATGGATTTCACTATTCGGCCTTCTAAACCAGAAGATTGTAAAGACATAACTCGGCTGATTATGGTAAGTTCAACACCAGCAACGAAAGATCAGTTTAACACTCAAATGACTGCACGACAACGAGCAAATAGCCGCGTTTCCACTACAGTGAGGTCCGGGTAATTTTTTTTGGCCTTCTCACGGTCGGCGCGTGTCTCCATTATCATTTTGTACAAAATGAAATTAAGTACAAGGGGCGGGTTTACCAGGCTAGGTCTGGACCAGAATCTCCTGAGGGTCAATTAGCAAGTCCCAGCAAGACCGATCCAATCAGCGAACAGAGGGTGTGTTCGTTAGCCGTGACGGCCCTGAAAAAGTTCAGTGTGTAGCCTGTGGTAAACTTGATGCTGATAGGCTGTTGTTAAACACTACCAGCCATAGGTGATCTAAAAATGACTATGTCATACGAAAATATTTGTTTCCAAACAGACAAAATGAATTTCTCACAACAGAGTTCATTACAAACACAGTTGCCCATGTAACTATATTTTCTCTAATCTTAGAGGTTAGTTTGTAGACAGCCTCGTATTATCTTTAGATTAGCAAACTAATTTAGCATGCTAGCAGACTAATACGCTTCCTATGGAGTATTTTCATATGCCTGTTAGAGGAAAACGTACAGTCTATCAAACTCAGAGTTGTAGGAGAGCTTGTTTTGGCCGTTTCCACGATACAGCATTTAACTACTTGCTATTTGGTGCACAACGAGTTCCTCAGACAATTAATTACCTCCTTAAAACATGTTTACTTGGCTAACTTTAGCCTGCTAATTCTGTTGTCCTAACGTCACTCAGAACATCTAATCTTACAAGGATACAAGGATATTTATTTGTCACATGCATAGACATACTGAGTAGTAGGACATGCAGTGAAACTGTTGATTGTGAGTCTAGACTATGCATGGGGAGTAAAGTGCGTAGAATGCACTTGGGGGGATGACTATATGAAGGGCAGAGGTAGAAAAGGTAAAGGGGGGGGGGGGGGGGTGGGATAAAGTGCAGTTATGGTTGGGAGGGAGGACTGGCTGTGGTGGCAGATGACGGGCTGTGTGTGGGGTGGGGGGTGGCGCTGCGTGTGCAGCTGACAGCGCTGAGGTGGGGTTGGACAAACACAAACGTGTGTGGAGAGGGCTGAGGGCAGCAGGGAGCAAAGATATGTGCTGTGTGCGTGTGGGAGGGGGGCTTGAGCCGTGAGGGCTGTGTCCTGTGTGCTGTATGTGTGGGGGGGTGGAGGGAGGTGGCATGAGGTGGGGAGCAAGGCTATATGCTGGGTGCTGTGTGTGCGTGGGTGGCGGGGGGCTGTGTGTGTGTAGGGGGGGGCAGTGAGGGCGGCGTGTGTGGTGGGTGGGGGCTTGAGCCGCGAGGGCTGTGTCCTGTGTGTGTGTGTGTGGGGGGGGGGGGGGGTGAAGCAAGGAGCAATGCGATGTGCTGCGTGGTGTGTAGAGTGTGTGTGAGGGAAGGTGATGAGGGGGCATGAGTCGGGGGGCGCAAGAGCTGTATCCTGCATGCGTTGTGTGTGTGTGTGTGTGTGTGTGTGTGTGGGGTGGGGGGGGGGTGTCTTGAGCCGTGAGGGCTGTGTTGTATGTGCTGTGTGGGGGGGGGGGCTGACACGAGGAGCAAGCTGTATCCTAATGATACAATCTTATGAAATCTGTAATCTTATGAAACATATTAGACATAAATGGACTGGAAACTCACAATAAATAGGAACACTAACCACAAACGTTTAGGATTTATCCGGTTTAATCCATAAATCAACACAGATGCAAGCCTGCAATCAGACATGTTCGCTGCTCTGAGACACCGAATTTTCCCTTTGTTTACTAGAGGTCCGATAAAACATTCTGTTGTAGTGGAGACACGCGAGGTGAGATGACCACCCAAATTACTGAAATCTTCTCTCTCCCTGAATTACCATCGGAACCTCCCCTAATGGAAACGCAGCTAATGAATGAAGTGAAGATACTTGAAAAATGCATTTATCCTTATATATCTTTCCCCCCAACTTTTAGGAATTGGCTGAATATGAAAAAATGCCCGATCAAGTTAAAATATCTCACGAAGGTGACACTTGCAGTACTACTTTTAATCACCGCATGCTCACATATTCTAATAGAAGTGGTGACAAATGCAAATTAACACATATACAAGAAGTTAAACGTCATTTTATGGTTTTGTGTTTAATTTGTCCAGAGCTGAAACGGGACGGTTTCTGTCAAAATCCTTTCTATCAGTGTCTTATTGCAGAAGTACCCGAGAGACACAAAACTAAAGATGGTAAATATTAACAAATTTCTCCTTTCAGATTTAGGCCTGCAAGGATGGGCTTGGGGTACTCAGCAACCATTACAATAGATACACTCCTCTTAGGCCATGTTTCCTACAGTCAGTATAAGCAACTCCTCGTTGTTGTAACATTGTACTAAATTGGCCATTTGTTTGCTGTGGTAAGCTCTTAGTGGAAACCTATATACAGTCTACAGTATGGTTCAAACAAACAAAAAAAAATACAGTGCTTAAATGAAAACACTGTGAAGCTCCTGTGTTTTAAATCAGTGTCCAGCACACCTTGCCCCAGTGCTCTCTGATGTGATGTCTTTGATGGTATCATGCATGAAGTTTGGCCCAAGTGTCAGCTGAGAACTACATGAATGTATATTTATTATACTTACATAGGCAAAGCCATTATGATAACTCAGTTAAATCAAGTAGACATATGGTTCAACCGTAAATTAGCATACAATTGTAGATAAATGGCTTTTTCCATTATGTGTAGTTTCATCCCTTTGGTATGTTTGATCCCTTTGTAAGTTGTTTAATAACACCCACCTTTTGGAGCTCAATTTTGCAATGGCATAAGGTAACTTTATATTTGTGACTACCACACACATGCTGGGTGGTAAAGGGAGACAGGCAGGAAGTCAGCAAGCTCATTCAGACGGTGACAGGCAAAGGGCTACTACATTTAGCATTCGTTTGAATACCCTTTAAACTAGACGCATTGAGGTATTATTCAAATGATCAGGCCTGGCCCAGGACCTAATGAGGATATGTTGAATAAAGTGCCACCTGCATCTTAGCCTATACTTCCTCTACCTATACTACTAAATTTATGTCTCGTTAAGAAGTCTGAATGGGTTGAAATTCAGTTATTATCTTCAAGGATTATGATAACTCTACAACTTTTTGAATGTTCATGCAGGACACGTCAAAGTTGGCTTTGCCCTATTCTTCTACACCTACAGCACATGGAAGGGGCGGTGTGTTTACCTGGAGGACCTGTATGTCATGCCAGAATTGCGGGGTAATTACTCATCCCTACACCAGTGCTCCACATAAAGGGTGCATGTGTTTGTATGCATGTGCGTGGGTCTGTTTACACAACAGCTGTGGTAAGGTTTATCTCCTTCCTCTTTCCCAGGTAAAGGGATTGGAAAGGCCCTGATGTCCTCTGTAGCTAAAGTAAGTAACTTGTTCGATGTGACCTTTTACACTGAGTATACACAAGCTTTATTAAAGCGTACTGCAGACGGCCTGTCTGTACCTGTATGAGGTTATATTTGTTGAGATAGTAGATATGTACGATCATATGTAGCTTAAGCCAGATCGTATTGAACTCTGTTCATCCAAGTTCAAAAATAAATACTTACTAATTAAAAGTACTGAAACTGATGCCAATATGTCAAAGTCCACCCACAGCCACCATCCTGCCTTTGAGGATGTAATTATCGTCTGCCACCTTTGAACACTGCATCCCAAACAGGGTAGAGGTGATACCAAACACGCCCAGTACCACTCCCAAAATCATACATGCAGGACACACCTGAATATAAGCTTGGGGAAAAAAACAAGCAAAAACATTTATTACATGTAGCACAAGATAGCATTGTGCTTGTAATGCCCTCTTGAGGACTAAGACTGTAATAGCTTTCATGACATCTCAGGCACTAGTATTATGAAATTTGCAAGTGTGTTCTCGGAGTCTCTTACAACTAAGTAAACAAGAGCATTCCATCCAGCAGTTCCAGACATCTCAATCATCTGGGAGATCTTTATTGCCTTAGTTTATTAGTTCTTGGAATCTGTGTGCAATGTGACTAATGAAATGCAGCACTGTAGAGACATGTTCAGACAGTAGGGTGCCTCAGAGATGGCTGTTACATCCTGTAATCCTGAATAGAAAGTTTTGGCCACTGGTCATTGCCTGTTTCTGAGGTGCTGAGGCGCTGAACTGGTTAAAAATCCCCTCTGGATGTCTGCACAGGTGGGCAAGGAACAGCACTGTGCCCGTATGCAGCTTGCGGTTCTGGACTGGAACACCCCGTCGATGGATTTTTACATGGCCAAGGGCGCTCAGGACCTGACCCAGAGCGAGGGCTGGCACTTCCTCCGCTTCGACGGAGCTGCGCTGGACAAGCTTGCAGAGGAGGCCCCCAAGAATTAACAACAGACAAATCTTACAGCTGGGATTTGTAGTGACTGATCCTTTTATGTCAATGATGAATGCATCATTAATAGTAACTGTAACTCAATTTTCGTTGGATATTGTTATTCATTGACAATTTCATGAATGTCTGAATGGGAGTAAGATGTATCTTACTACTGAAATTTACTCTATGATATGACTGTGCACACGATCACACATGATCACGGTTTAGGATGTAGTATATTTTGATCTAGATATTTCAGCACATGCCACTAAGTCAGTATTCTTCAACGGCAGCTGTAAATTGAAAAGTAGTCTTATGTGTACATTGCACAGGAACAGGCAGTCTGTCTGTCTATCTGTTCTTTAACTCAAGATTGTGAACAGTGAAATCAGCCTTGTTGAAGGAGAACTTCAGCAGATTGAACCCTATTTTTTGAAACCTTTTTGTTTACTGTCTGCAACCTAAAACGATTAAAGAAGTCTGAGTTATGTTGGTGGAGATATCACTGTATATAGGTGACACTGGCCAGTCAAAGCTAGCAGGGCAGATTGTGAAAACATCAAAGTACATGACAGTTTTTAGCAACTACAGGGGCTGTACATCTTTTTGTCAGCCCCACGCAACACAAACAGGAGCCATGTGAAAATAACACTATGCCTGTTTAACTCAATAGTGGTACGGAGCTTACATATGTAAGATCATATGTAGCTTAAGCCAGATCGTATTGAACTCTGTTCATCCAAGTTCAAAAATAAATACTTACTAATTTAAATGACTGAAACTGATGCCAATATGTCAAAGTCCACCCACAGCCACCATCCTGCCTTTGAGGATGTAATTATCGTCTGCCACCTTTGAACACTGCATCCCAAACAAGGTAGAGGTGATACCAAACACCTCCAGTACCACTGCCAAAATCATACATGCAGGACACACCTGGATATAACCTTGGGAAAAAAAAACAAGCAAAAACATGTATTACATGTAGCACAAGATAGCACTGTGCTTGTAATGCCCTCTTGAGGACTAAGACTGTAATAGCTTTCATGACACCTCAGGCACTAGTATTATGAAATTTGCAAGTATGTTCTCGGAGTCTCTTACAACTAAGTAAACAAGAGCATTCCATCCAGCAGTTCCAGACATCTCAATCATCTGGGAGATCTTTATTGCCTTAGTTTATTAGTTCTTGGAATCTGTGTGCAATGTGACTAATGAAATGCAGCACTGTAGAGACATGTTCAGACAGTAGGGTGCCTCAGAGATGGCTGTTACATCCTGTAATCCTGAATAGAAAGTTTTGGCCACTGGTCATTGCCTGTTTCTGAGGTGCTGAGGCGCTGAACTGGTTAAAAATCCCCTCTGGATGTCTGCACAGGTGGGCAAGGAACAGCACTGTGCCCGTATGCAGCTTGCGGTTCTGGACTGGAACACCCCGTCGATGGATTTTTACATGGCCAAGGGCGCTCAGGACCTGACCCAGAGCGAGGGCTGGCACTTCCTCCGCTTCGACGGAGCTGCGCTGGACAAGCTTGCAGAGGAGGCCCCCAAGAATTAACAACAGACAAATCTTACAGCTGGGATTTGTAGTGACTGATCCTTTCATGTCAAAGATGAATGCATCATTAATAGTAACTATAACTCAGTTTTCATTGGATATTGTTTTTCATTGACAATTTCATGAATGTCTGATTTGGAGTGAGATGTGTCTTTGAAATTTACTCTATGATATGACTGTGCACACGATCACACATGATCACGATTTAGGAATCAGTATATTTTGATCTAGATATTTCAGCACATGCCACTAAGTCAGTATACTTCAGCGGCAGCTGTAAATTGAAAAGTAGTCTTATGTGTACATTGCACAGGAACAGGCCATCTGTCTTTGCAACCATCTGTTCCTTAACTCAAGATTGTGAACAGTAAAATCAGCCTTGTTGATGGAGAACTTCAGCAGATTGAAACCTATATTATAGTTTTATTGTGTGCTGTATACAACCTAAAAAGATGAAAAAAGTCTGAGTTATGTTGGTGGAGATATGACTGTACAGGTGACACTGGCCAGTCAAAGCTAGCAGGGCAAGATTGTGAAAAAGTAGATGGCAGTTTTGAGCAACTACAGGGGCTGTACATCTTTTTGTAAGCCCCATGCAACACAAACAAGAGCCATGTGAAAATAACACTATGCCTGTTTAACTCAATAGTGTATGGAAACTGCATATACATAAGAGGTTTATATCGGAGCGCTGTCCCATTCCTCTTTTGACTTCCACCACATCTGTGAAAGTCCAAAAGACTCTAAAAGTCATGTCTATTCCCACTTTCACTGCTGAAAATAGACAACTGACTCTTTTGGTTGCAGGCAGTAGGAAAAGACCTCTAATAGTACGGTATAAGTTCAAATGTACCACAGTTGTTCTTAGGCGCTCTAAACACTGGCACTGTAGATTACTGACACAGACATTCAAGTTTATGGTTGACAAATACCAGCAGTCCACGATTTCACACTACCGTGTTCGTTACTTGACCTTGACTCTCCTGACACTCCTGGGGTGTTTGTGAGTGTGCTGCTCATGTCCATCATGTTTATGGACCTATTAATGATTTCTTTATCACTAAATTTATCAGGACATCAAAGCCTGCATCAAAGCAAAGCTTTATTGTGCAACCATGTCTTTGTTGTCAGGGTACTATAACAGCAAGTGTTATATGGACTCTTTTGTTAGTCCAATATAATTTGATAGGTCAACTGACTACACGTTGTATAATAGTGTTTTCTGTGTCAACAGCGCCCCCAAGTGGCCTCCCTCTAGTGTGTATTTTCAACCAGTTCTTGTCTTGCCATGACATGTTAGAATGATCAGCCAGTGAAGTGGATAGACGCAAAGAGGCTTGTGTGAGTGAGTTTCCATGTTCCATGTCTACAGTTTAAAAAACAATATTAGTTAAAATCTCATGGCTTTCTTGACGCAGTGAGGGAAATTCTCCTAGTACATATACAGTACTTTTAAACCAGCAATGTCTTGGTGCTTTTTTCTTTGCCACAATTTTGCCTTAATTGAATAAATCTGTACTGCCTCCGCCTGTCACTCACCAGCTTTACAATGATGCAAGAAAACCCTGATTAACTCAGACACAGTTTTTCAAAATAATTCCTAATGTTATTGACCATTTTGCACACAAAACTATACAAAAGCTTGAACAAACAATCAGACAAGCAGACAGGAGTCAAGATACAACAGAGTTGCTACAAAGAGCCATCACATTCATTTTCCAAAAGCTGGCTAGTTAAGTTGTATACCGACAGTCCCGACAAGTTCTATGCAAATCTACACTGAGCTGGACCAATCGACTCCTCCTTGCAAGTTGGCTAAACAATAAACAGTGTTATATTATTAAGTTCACAATATGGCTTCTAGTGTGTATATAAAAAGTGCAAAAAAAGCGCTACTGTTGACAGAGGTGATGCTAGACTTCTTTGGGGACCCAAGCAAAAACCTGTCTCTTTCACTGAAAACTGCCTTGCCACCACTGTAGTTTACAGGTTGCCACTCCTCTGACGCCCTTTAGTGGCCTGGGGGCCCCAAGCAGTTGCATGTGTTGCCTGTTAGCTACAGCTAGCTACATGTGTTGCCTGTAGAGCTACACCTCTGCCTGTATGTGTATATTGTACAGTAGTAAGTCATATTTTTAAGGCTTTTCCCCTTATGCGTAAAAAATTATAAATTGTTTGTCAATGCAATGCTAAAATATTAAAAACTATCGTTAAAATAATAAAATACAAGAATATTAATGAGTAGAAATGACCTGCCATTTCCAATGCATCAATATTTTTCTGACATTTAACACGTCTGGGCTTGTTCTAAATCAAGCATTAGATAGTGTCCATAGGTGTCTTTGGATCATTTCCGGGCCATTTCGCTTTTGGATCTGCATAGGTAGACACTGAGGTGTATTAGTCAATCCAGTTTCCATCTTGGTGAGCAGTTCCTCTGTTACACATAAGCATTTATTTGATAGTGACTGCATGTGCTTTCTGACTGCGACCTGCCAATCTTGTAAGTTGTTGTGAGGGGCTCTGATGGCAGATCCCTGCAGAAAGAAAATAAAAAGGAGAGCAATCAGTGAAGGGAGACTAACCATTATTATGTATGTTGTTAGGGGTGGCAGTACAAATGTGGTGCCCCCACTAATTATTAATAATAATAATAACAATAACAATAATAATAATAATAATAATAATAATAATAATAATAATAATAATAATAATAATAATAATAATGGTGCCTTCAAAATGCCACCTGTCAATGCCAGGCCCTTAGAATGTTCTCCCTGGCCCTCCCCACCCCCTGGGTAATCCCCTGTGTGTCGTATTCAAAAGATATGAATGGATACACACATTGGGTTGTCTGCTGATTCCATGTTGCAGGCACACATTAAAAGGGACCCACTGAGGAGAGAGAGCCCTGCTGAGCCCCAACCAATGTACATGCCAGTTCCAAACTCATACCTGCATAGACACACACACAATGCAGATACCATACACTTCAGTACATCATCACAGACTTTGACATAAAAGGGCTGCTTAGAACCAACTTAAAAGAATTCAGGCCACATGCTGCACCTTCTTATGTCAATATTTCTTTAAGTTTTTCTTTAAAGGAGAACTTCGGTGTAAAATGAAAATTGGCATGTTAAAACATCATACCGAGTTGGTATGTGTACTGAGGAGCAAAATTGATTTAGCCTGTTGCATTTAGAGTTTAACTATTTTTTATCGTTTGACCCAGAAGTCTAACAATGGAAGTGGTAGGTGCCCTTAGACGAAGCATGACGACTACGCTATTTTTAAACCATTAAAACAGCTTGAAGAAACTCCACATTCCATTGGTAGTACAACAAAGGCTCTGGCATTCAAAATGAACCACTAAGAATATTGTAAATGTACACAACGTTTATTTAAAAAGCTGTTCTTACATGCAGTCGTTTGCAGTTGTTTCTCGTTGCCGCCATGATGAAAGTCCAAACAAGTTGATTGTACTACCTCTCCTCCTATTCTTCCTGCTGGTTCGTGTTCGTCAATCGACCTGTGCAGACTTTCATCATGGCGGCGACGAGAAACTACAGCAAGGTACTGCTTGTCAAAACTGTTTTATTAATAAATGTTGTGTACACAAAGTTCTCAGTGCCTCGTTTTTAATGTCAGGGCCTTTGTTGTACTACCGATGGAGTGTGGAGTTTCTTCGAGCTGTTTTAATGGTTTAAAAATAGTGTAGCCGTCATGCTTCGTCTAAGGGCACCTACCACTTCCATTGTTAGCCTTCTGGGACAAACGATAAAAAATAGTTAAACTCTGAATGCAACAGGCTAAATCAATTTTGCTCCTCCGTACACATACCAACTCGGTATGATGTTTTAACATGCCAATTTTCATTTTACACCAAAGTTCTCCTTTAAGTAACATTTTAAGTTAAAAGAGAAGTCTGCTGTGTTAAAGGAGAAGTCTGGTGTGTTAAAGGAGAAGTCTGGTGTGAATCAATCTATGGCCCTGTTGTTTGAGGTCAGCAAGTGGTGTTGGTAGGAAAAAGAATGAGAGAATTTGATGCAGCATCGACTGAGTAATGAACTGGTAGCTAACACTAACTGAATGGGGCATAGAAGCTAACTTTTGATTTAATTTCCCTATGCCGAATTTAGTTAATGTTAGCTGTGGGTTTGCTATTTGGTCTATGTTTAATGAAATGTTCTCCTTTTTGCTAAAGACAGCACTGTGTGACCTTGAGCAACAGGGCATAGCCCTGACTGATTCACACCAAACTTCTCCTTTAAGTTTTTAAGAAGGCTAAGTATTTTAAGTATTTATAAGTGGGTTCTAAACATTCCATTCTACAGTGCCCATGCAGCTCTGCCATGTTATGTGGCGTTTCTGTACTGATGTAGGTTACCATTTTACTCTCACATTATTATTGCTGTCTGTAAAAATAAGAGCCATATTCAGTTTTCATTACAATTATAATGGCTGGGGGTAAAGAGGAAGATGGGAGGGTGAGGAAGAGTTTTCCACATTCATGTTTTTTTGTTTTTTTTTTGAGTAAGGAGTTTGGAGAGAGAAAGTTGAGATTACATGTGTATGGCAAGTTTAGCAACTCACTTATTTCCTAGATAGAGATCGTCAAAGAACTCCTCTGTTATGCTGTAGGCATACCAAGACACTGCAACCATTGTAGACAGACCTGTTTGCAAAAAGGAGTTACTTACGTCTTCGAAAGATATAGCAAACAGGTGTTTTTAACAGAAAACTGCCCCATCCCATGAATGCCTTACCCTGCAGCAGGAAGCAGAATCCACCCCCAGCCACCATCCTGCCTTTGAGGATGTAATTATCATCTGCCACCTTTGAACACTGCATCCCAAACAGGGTAGAGGTGATACCAAACACTCCCAGTACCACTGCCAAAATCATACATGCACGACACACCTTGATATAACCTTGGGGAGAAAAAACAAGCAAAAACATGTATTACAAAGAAATTCAACTGTGGCCATAAACAAACAAACAAAGAAATAAACAAACAAACAAATAAATAAAATTCCTACATGCCCAAAGACCTTGGTAGCTGGTGTTGCCAGCCTGCCCTTTGGCATTTTGCCAATAGTCTTATCTCTTGTGATGTTATTTATAGATGCGCTACTAGAGAAGTTTTTCTGTAACAGATATGAGCTTAGTCACATACATTTTGACATTCAACTCAGTTTTAACAACATGGAAATGTTGAAATGATGGCAAAATAATAATAACAAAAATAAACCGCAATTTCACTTTCAGAGTAGACTAATGTAGCTAAGGTGTAGTAATATTTGTATAAGGGGAATAAACCCTCATTGATCAGGTGTGTCGACTTAGTCTGTACAGCAAACCTCCTATTAACTCTGAACGTATACATTAAGCTATAGAATATGATTAGTAGCCTAGTCGTTATTGTTTAGAAAGTAGCAACTTGACATTGGACCTACTGCTCTTATTTAGCATTGTTTATCAGCCTAAATGTTTCCATTAAAAATGCATGTTTCTTAGCTTATATTCAGTAGGCGTGACGGTCAGAACTTAACCCTGGAATATAAAATTACATTACTACTGTTAACTATTGACACTTAATATGTTGTCAATAAATGACCATAGAACGAACCATAAGACAGTTTTTCATGTTACTAGGATATAGGCCTATTTAACGATATGGTTTTACTGCCATTTTATCCTTGATTCAGGACAAATATGGGAAAACAATATTGATATTTTATGGGTTTACATTGTTTCACCGCTCTTACCAGGTAGGGCGAGCATCGACTGAAAATCAAAGCAATTGTAAGTTCCTGCTGAATCGGTGGCACAAGCCGTCCAAAGATTTTCATAGATGGCGTTGGTTATGATGACACTACCGTCTCCGCTCGATTCTCTCCAGTGTTGGTCCTGTAAAGATATTCCGACCGTCACCCAACTCAGAAAGCCCAGTGAAAGGGCAACCACTTCTACAATGTCTCTCATCTTTGTATGCTGGCTATGCTCAATGACTAGCTACATGACTGGTCCAAATTCTCAGCAATAAAAATCTTGAGATGAGTTTTTATTAGTATGATTCAAAGGTTCAATCATAAATTTCAGGTTTCAGGAGGCATCTTTGGCTGAAGAATAACGTTCTAATTATCTGAGAGGCCATCACTGACAAATTCGATGGTTCGCCTCAAGAAATTAGAACGCGTCATGTCCTTTAAATACCCTGTATCACTAATAGATAAAAAAGTTGATGTCCATCAAATATTTACTTAGTTAACGATTGTTAACCATTGAGCGGGAGGCGGATATAGGCGTCACAAGGAAAGGCAAGGCACGTTTATTTGTATAGCGCATTTCATACACAAAGGCTATTCAATGTGCTAAAAACACAAAAGATACAAGGACAAAAGTAAAATAAATATGAGGTAATAAAAGACATACAAACATAAGAAAACATAAAATAAATATAGGGTGAACTCATGTAAATTGGGCCATCAGCTAACTTGGGCCAAATAAGGTTGACGTGTTCTTTAATTTTGAATAACCAATTACTGTTACAGTTTTTCTCAATTGTTTAAACACATTTCCTGAAAGCATGCCTCATACTCTCAGAACTCTACACACAAATCAAAAAAACACACACACAATGGGCAAAAACACTCACTTCTCCTGCAAAATAAAACTTTGCATTCAAAACAATGTTATTTCTTCTCAAAATGCTATTTTGTTGTCAAATGACAAACACAAACCATCATATGAATAGACATTTATAACAACCAGTTGAACCATGATGTGCTTAATGTAAAACACTATGATAAATGGAAAACACTTCTTCTCCATTCATCATAATGATTTAGGCCTTTTTTTGTTCAGTGTTACACTTGCTACAGACAGTACATACATAAGTGTGTTATATTTTAGAATATTGTTTTTATACTCAGAACGCACATATACATTGTTACAAATATATTTTATTTTTCCCACAAAAACAGTGTACACACTGTGCATCCCAATCAACACAAAGATGCACCTACAGTTACAAAAAAAATTACGCTGCATCCTTTCTTCTGTTTTGGCGTGGCCACAGCACCTCATCCACATCACATGCAATGTTTTTCCTGGCCTAGCAGCGAATCCATCCATGAAAAGCATCAGTTGCTATATTTTCACATGCGTCTTCCATAGCTTAGAGAAAGGGTACACGCATTTGTTGACCAAATGATCAACCAAAATGGCTCTGATCTCAGCAGAGATTACGGTCCTTTCTCGTCCTCGTCCGTGTCCTCCCCGTCCTCCTCCTCTTACTCTCACTACTCTTGCTGTGGCTCTGTCTCTTCCAAAGCTCTGATAGCTAATTGTAAAGCTGTGTGACAGGTGTTTGCCGATGTGATGAGTCAGTGCGCATAGTAGGGCATTTGACTTTAGAATTTTGAATCACTGTGTGTTCCCTGTGAAAACAAGAGATTTTTGTCATGAAAATTGTGCCAAACGCAGAGAATTGTCTATAGTGTTTTGAAAAAAGTGTGTTATAGAACTGCAATTTGAGTGTAAAGCAGGAATTGTGTTGATAGTTCAGCAGAATCGGTTCATGGGGTTGGTGCATGAGTTACATGTTGTGGTGATTGCGTCTGAAGTACAAGGAATTGTGTGTAAACAATTGAGAAAAACTGTAAGACATGAAGTAATGAAAGTAAGAGAACATATAGTATTTATAGGTATAGATTTTAGCTATATATAATTTATATAGAATTTGTAGTTACACAAAAATAGTTTTTCTGACTTAAAAACACCTTTCAGTTGCCGGCCCATTTTACCTGAATCTGATAAAATGGGCCACTGGTCTCAGCTGAAATGTGCCAGCAGTTTTACAGACTTTACTCTATCATTTTTAGGAATTTAAAATAAAAAAATAATATTTCTAGATATACAATGATAACAGTTGGAATTTTAAAGCTATGTGTGACTTTAGCCATACTGTATAGGCCTAACTGTATTGGTAGTAGGCTACCATATGCACGCACACTAAATAGGCATAAGATTGCACACATGTCTTGTTGAATTAAAAGATATCAAAGTCAAAGTCAGCCTTATTGTCAAAAAACAATATGTACAGGTTCCGAACACAAAATTTGAAATTGCAATGCTCCCTAGGCCCACAGTGAACATTAAACATCTTATAAACAAGAGACATGATGGCAAAACATAATAATATAAACATAACAAAAAGTACAGTAGGCTTGTATATAATACAAGTAAAAACACAATGTGTAGTGTAATAAAGCTCAAATGGTGCCATTTAAGCAGCAGTGTCATTGGTTGTAGAGCAAAAGAAAAGTGTGCACTGAAATGTCTGTGGAGCAGTGGGAAAGGAACTCCATAGAGAGATGTGTCTTCGGTGTGGAGGAGAGAGATGTGCCTTAGGTAGGTTTCACCAAACTGGAACACTAAGAACACAGGAAGAGGGAAGTATATTGAAGTATTGGCATGTTTTGGTAAGAACTGTTGCTGGAGCTGTTAAAGTCGTTTGAAGGCCTTTAAAAAAGGCCATTGCGGTAATCACCTCTACTGGAAGTAAAGGCATGTACAAGTTTTTCTAGATCTTGTTTTGACATCAGACCTCTAAGTTTAGCAATGTTTTTAGGTGATAGAATGTGGATTTAATCATTGCTTTCAGCTGACTGTTGAAGGTTAGTCCACTGTCAACAAAGACACCAACATTTTTAACAATATCTTTTGCTCAGGAGCGGTGGTCTTTTTCCTTTTTCCCAATAGTAATTACGTCAGTTTTATCTGTGTTCAGCTGAAGAAAATTGTGTGACATCCAGTTGTTAATTTGATCAATCCACCCATAAAGAGACTCAAGGGGGACAAAGTCATTAGGTGACAAATCAAATCTGGGAGTTGTCAGCACTAGGCCTTTTTTTTACTGTGCTCCAGTATTTTATTTCATTTTTTATTTTTTAGTAACAAACAGGTTTTTGGCAGATTAATTAAGATCAACAGTAGGCAGTAGGAAAAGAGTGTATTTTTAACTTCTATCATCTGTAAACTGTAATGTGCTCTTACAGTTAAGTGCACAATACTGGAGAGATGAGGTAAGGTACACAACATCCACAACAAATCCATTATCCTACACACAACCAAAAGAGTATTGATTTACATCTCTAAATGGATTTTAGGAAATCCTTCTCAGAAAGCAGAGACAGAGGCAGAGACGCAGTGACAGATGACAGATGCCATTCTGTGGTCTTTCGCCCAATTTTTCTTGGATTACCACCACTAAACAATTTATTGTACCCATAGGTTTTCATTACACCATTGAAACAAAAAATGGCAATATATTTAGTGGTTCATGTTTATGGGAGCAAAGTAGGGATCAGTTCCAGCCAACATAAATAGGTGTGTCGTGAGGCGCTTGGCTGTAATTGCTCGTACTGCGCACTAAAAATAAACTGAATTAGATTAGATTAAATTAGATTAGATTAGATTCAAGGATACAAGGATACAATGATATTTATTTGTCTCATGCATAGACATGCATGGACATGCAGTGAAACTGCTGATTGTTAGTATAAACTGTGCATGGGGAGTGATGAGTAAAGTGTAGTTGGGGGGATGGCTACCAGACGAAGAGCAGAGGTACAGGTAGAATAGGTGATGAGGGGTGGGATAAAGTGCAGCTGGGGTTGGGAGGGAGGACTGGATATGGTTGTCAATTATTTGGCCAATAAAGATTCTTAATTGCCTTAATTGTCATTACACATGTATAAATACAGGGTAACGAAATGTGGTTTGATATCTAATCAGAAGTGTAAGGAGCAGCAAGTGCGATATATACAGCATATACAACATATAACAATATACAATATATTTGTAGTGAATATAAATAAATAAGGCAGTATGAACAGGTGGGAATAATTAGATATTAATGTACATGCGAGATATAAACAGATATAAACAAGTATACAGTTGTGCTATTAGAATATATGATGTACTATGAACGTAGGTGTGCTGTAAAAATATATGAATATATATGATATATATGAACAAGCAAATGATATCTATAAACAGGTGTGCTATAACAAACAGATGTACTATGGACACGTATGCATGATATACAGAGGATATACAGTATTGACAGTATATACGTATGCAGTTTGGACAAAGTGCAGAAGAATTAAGGGATTGCATAGAGTACATTCAGTGTCATTGGAAAAGATGAAGAGGGAGGTGGCGAGTGTGGTGGCATGATAGGGGCACATGAAGGTTCAGCGTGGGGTAGAGTTTAGTAGGGACACAGCTGTGAGAAAGAAACTGTTAACCTAAGCGTGCAGATTTTGGTAAGAAGGCTCCTGAAGCGCCTTGTGGGGGGGGTTAAAAAGTCTATGGTTGGGATCCTGCTCGCCGAGAGGGGGGAGAAACGAGTCTGTTGTGCCAGGCCCTGGGAAAAGGGAGGCCCCAGAACTGGTCCCTCCTTACATTATGGAATATGGAGGGGGGGCATTCAATTATCTTGTCCTGGGCTCAGCAAGATGGTCAGCGGGCCTGGTTGGGATGCGAGTGGTCCTTAACAATGCTGCAAGCCTGGCATAGGCATCACTTCTTCTGGATGGCCTCAATAACAGGTAGTGGAGTCCCTGTGATACGTTGGGCGGTTTTCACCACCCTCTGCAGTGCTTTGCAGTTGACGACAGAGCAGTTTCCATACCAGACTGTGCTTGGTTAGGATGCTCTCGATTGTACAGTGGTAGAAGTTACCCAGGATGTCAGCGGACAGCTGGTTCTTCTTCGGTGTGTCCTCAGGAAGAAGAGTCACTGATGGGCCTTCTTGACCAGGCTGGAGGTGGTAATTGTCCACGACAGGTTTTCAGAGATGTCAATCCACAGGAACTTGAAGCTGGAGACACGTTCAACAGTCATGCCGTTGATGTGGATGGGCATGTGTGTGTCTTCTTCTCCTTGAAATCCACAAAGAGCTGTTTGGTTTTGCTGGTGTTGAGAAGCAGGTTATTTACAGTCTCCATGCAGCTGTGCTGAACCTCTGCCCTATCGTCTGACTGGCCATTGTTTGTAATGAGTCCAATCACTGTGCTACCATCTGCAAACTTGATGAGGGTGTTGGATCCATACATGGGCCTGCAGTCATTGGTGAAGAGAGAGTACAGGAACGGGCTCAGCACACAGCCCTGTGGCATGCCAGTGTTGAGTGTGATGGTGGTGGAGGGTGGCACTGACTCCGAGATCCCCAAGTTCAGTTATTAACTTGGAGGAAACAACAGTGTTGAATGCTGAACTGAAATCAACAAACGGCATTCGTGCGTATGTGTTTATGTTGTCCAGGCGTGAGAGCACACAGTGCAGCGCTGTGGATACAGCATCCGCTGTACTCCTGGTGCTACCGTAGGCAAATTGGTGGGGGTCCAGGGAGGGGCAGGCAGTTCTTGAGGTGTGCCAAGACCAGCCACTTAAAGCATTTCATAACAATGGGTTTAATGGGGGAGGGGGAGGGTGGTGTTAGGGGGAGGGTGGTGGTAGGGGAGGGTGGTGGTAGGGGGAGGGGGAGGGTGGTGGTAGGGGGAGGGTGGTGGTAGGGGAGGGTGGTGGTGGTGGTAGGGGGAGGGTGGTGGTAGGGGAGGGTGGTGGTAGGGTGAGGGGGAGGGTGGTGTTAGGGGGAGGGGGAGGGTGGTGGTAGGGGGAGGGGGAGGGTGGTGGTAGGGGGAGGGTGGTGGTAGGGGAGGGTGGTGGTAGGGGAGGGTGGTGGTAGGGGGAGGGTGGTGGTAGGGTGAGGGGGAGGGTGGTGGTAGGGGAGGGTGGTGGTGGTGGTGGTGGTAGGGGAGGGTGGTGGTAGGGGGAGGGTGGTGGTAAGAGTGAGAGGAGAATGTATGTATCTGAGAGGAGAATGTATGCATGTGCGAGGAGAATGTATGTATGTGCGAGGAGAATGTATGTATGTGCGAGGAGAATGTATGTATGTGCGAGGAGAATGTATGTATGTGAGAGGAGAATGTATGTATGTAAAAGGAGAATGTATGTATGTGAATGCAAAATATGTATGTGTGTGAAATGAGAATGTATGTGTGTGTGAAGAGCATGTATGTATGTGAGTGTAAAAAATGAACATATGTGAAAGGAGAATGTATGTATGTGAGAGGAGAATATGTGTATGTCAGTGTTAAAAATGTATGTATATGAGTGCAAACTATGTATGTATGTGAGAGTGAGAATATATGTATGTGAGAGGGGCAGAATGAATAATGTCTTGAACGGCCCCTCATAGCATATCGCTGCATTTCACTTATCCCTTATATGACAAAAAATTGGGCAGATGACCACAGACTGGTCAGATGAGTAGAGTGAAAGAGGTCAAATTGTCTGCATTAGCAAAGGACCATGCCATTGCAGTACAGTCTAGATAAGGGCGTCCAGATCTGTTATTTTATAATTTGGCTAAAACTGATGGGAGAGTTACTCCATAGATGGAAACACAAGGAACTGTGGGGGTGGTGCCCTAGTAAAGCTTAATCCCTAGTAACATCCCTGGAGACAGACAGCTTGACCCGCAAAACAGCTGTCACGTTATCAAAACTGCATTGGGCAATCATGATAAATCATTTAACAAAAAAGAAAGATAGAGAAAATGATGCCGATTATGACAATGATGATGTGTCCTGTGTGCAACATCCCCAGTAAGAAGGTCAAGTGCTCAATAAAAGCAAACTGTCCTTGAATGACTGGGGACAGTTGAACAGGGACGTTGCCAGGGGCGGACTGGCAAACTGTGCGTTCTGGAAAAGTCCGAACAGCCGTCCGCTCTACGGTCTGTTCAAAACACAAATGTAGAGTCTAACAACTAACAACAGCAGGGGACGATAATACGATAATTTGTCCATTTGTCAAGCATAAGGCAACAAAAAACAGTGAGTGAATCGTTGACAAGCAGAAAACGTAAGGAGAAAGGTGGACTGGAAAAGGTACAAAAAAAGAAAGCCAAGGGCAAGGAGGAATTTCAGGAAGAGGTAGGCTACCTAAGTGACATAAAGCATGAAGTTATGTTTAGGTCATTCACCCCTGTCATAGTTGCATTGTGATGATGAGAAACATCATGTGGCTTATTACTGTCAGAATGACTGCCAACTATCAAGCTAACTTGACAACAGCATAAAAATAAATAAATAAGAAAGCACTCTAAATGACCGCAATTTAATCTCTATGCGCAGCAAATTAATTTCTGCATATACGGTAACCTAACAAAAGTGCAGCATAATATTAAAACTATAAAATGTATCATGCAGACTATTCTTACACACACTGGACAGGCTATTATATGAGATGGGATCTAGAAAATGTGTACACATGGTGAAATGTCACCTTTTTGAGATTGTGATTCCACCTGAAACCCTACTTCAAGCTCTTTCTCAATCTCAAATCTTTTTTCATTTCTCTTGTCCCTTCTTGTCTATTTCAAATGCTTTGATTAACCAATGTTGGCTGTTTTTTATTTAAAAAAAAGTTTTAAGGTTTAAAACCAAATAGAATCACACAAATGATGAGTCAGAACCATATTTTAGTAAGATGCACTTTTCACTGTACACTGGCTGTGCTTCATTGAGAAACTATTTTTTTCCTGGAGGTGTGGAGTCTGCTGAAGTTTAAAACAAGTGGCTCTAACATCTAGTCGTGACATATGCAATTAGCCTGCCTACGCACAACAATTCAAATGTAGCACACAAAGTGAACGTCATCGCTTACGAACAATCCCTCTGTTTGCTGATTGGCTAGGCAAAAATTCTACCTAATATAGCAATGTCAATGAAAGCACTGCCAGACCCTCTGTACAAAAGGAAATTAAGTAGGAGGGGCTTGTTTACAGGCCACCCCTGTACAGTCTACCAACTCCCCTGCTGGTGGATAAACATAGGCTACTATATCATGTCATAATAAAACAACATTACAATAACATATTATTGGAAATTTTAAGTCTTTGGCATGTGCTTTGATATTCCAGTGGTGAAGAGGTATTGGGTTTTATTCTGTATTCTGTGTCATTTTTAAAAAAGATCTTGACATGGGACTGACCTTGCCAGGTGTGTGTGACAGCACTGTGTTTGACTGTTTGACCACAGATGGTCTTAGAACAGAGGCGTGGCTATCTAACAGGCCACACAGGCAACTACTTGGGGATTTCATACAACTAAAGGCCTTCATGGGCTCACAATCTTTTGCACTCAGTGGTGGAACACGCCAGCAGTTGCTACAAAAGGAGGGCTATCCCTCTCAACCTGTAAGAAAAGAAACCTGTGAAGACTCTTCTCTTCCGAGACTGCTTCCCCTCCTAACAAAACTAACTTCTGCTAACCAACTCTATATCTGGGTGCTTTTGTGCATTTATGTGCCTGTGTGTGTGTGTGTGTGTGTGTGTGTGTGTGTGTGTGTGTGTGTAGATGGGGGGAGGCATCTATCTCCATGTGTGTTCACTTCTGATGTGAACCCCTGGCTGCTCTAACTTTGCCATGCCTTTGTTTACTCTGTGTTCCTCTACACTTCTGTTAGCTTGTTGTGTCCTCCTTTTGCAAGTCACTTTGGATAAAAGCGTAACCTTTTGTCCTTTAAACTATAGAGGCCAAAAGTAATTTTCAATGACATTGGTGCGTTTTTCCCTGGGGCCCCAACAGAGTCTAGAAGGCCCTCTGCTTAATAGCTTTCACATACCTAACAGCTGCCTTCACACCTTGGCTCAGCATTTACATTCGCATAGATCATTGAGTTCATTATGCCATTAATCTGCCCCCAGATGCAATAAATGCATTTAATACTCTAATCTTGCTACTGGGTACAAATTCCACGCTAATACCATCCAAAGCAATGCATTCAATTGAACGTAATCACAACATACCTACTGTTCCTTGGTATCGATTTTGCCTAACCTTTCATCTATGACGTGGGAAGTGATGACTAACTCTGTCTCTATCTGTCTTCTATTTTTGGTTCATTACTCTCATTTATGCTTATTTTCCCCAACCTGTGTGCATCTGTGCTCCTGAGCTGAGAATACTACAACCTACCAACAGGTTCTTTGCACTAGCTCCCTCTGATACCACAGGCTCTTTGCACTAGCTCCCTCTGATACCCATCCAGCCTTACGCAGATAGACTTCCTACTGAGACCACGGGACTATGGATGGGCTCAAAGTTTCCTCCTTGTCCAAAAAGGGTTTCATTACTTTGCACTTAGCAGATGCTTTTATCCAAAGCAACTTACTACTAGAAGACACAAAGCGGATAGAAGACCCTGTTTTTTGTGAGCTTTATATATCACAAGGAGCACAATTTGTCTGGTGTCTGGTGAAAGAGAACATTATTATCAACTGACGTGGATGAGCTATCTATAGACAACATTAGGTGGGGTGTGTTGGGTGGGAGTTGGTTGGGGGTTAATGGTTTCAATGCATTGTACAGTATGTAACAACCATCTTTGAAAAGGCCGGCACTGACAAACTGCATTGGTTACTGTCCTTGTCCCTGACTGTCCTTGAAAGCTTTTATGGTTGATAATCACAGCACACCTTACCGTATATGATATATATCACAATAACAACTCCACTCGCACTTTGACCAAAAAGATTTATTTGTAAAACATTTATTTACTAAAGGGTGGCCGATTTGATAACCAAACTATATTAGAAAAGCTTTTAAAGAGTACACTAAAATGCATGATATAGCCAAAACAATCCATATACACTGAAACATGAGAGAACATTGATATAAAAGTATCCTTACATATGCATACATTAGTTAAAAATGCTATTGTTTTTGCTGTTGTATTTTTGCTGTTGAGTTCTTTCTGGAAGGTTCAGGAATGAAAGTCCATTTCCTCCTGTTTTTTTAAATAGCTACTTAACATTATACCACCTATACCTATGTAAAGAAAAATAATGTAACAACATCAAAGACATTTAAGACCATTCAATGTCAACTCTTGCATAGTTGCCCTCCCCTGCCAGCATGGGTATTATTTACAAACAGTCAACAAAACTGAGATGGATTTATGTAATGAAGGTGATAAACAAAGTTGTGCGATGATGAAGAGGACACTTTGGCGTTCATCTGCTGTTTGCTTTGCTACCATCTCGTGTGGCCATGGTGACTGACTGACGTCATCGCTCGCTCGCCAATCTCAGACGTACGCATTTCGGCCATATTGGCTGGGGGGCACCTGGGACATGACTGGCCCCGAGTAGGCTGTTACTTGGGTGGGAGGCTGGTATGGGTACGGCCTAAGGGAAAAGAGGAAACAGTTCATTTAGTATGGGCTACCACAGACAGTGCAGGCAATTTTGACCTTTGCTTAAAGGAACATTAAATATTTTAAAGACATTACATACATTTACATTACATTACATTACACTTAGCAGATGCTTTTATCCAAAGCGACTTACAAAAGGAGGACATAAAGACCCAGTGGAGTGAAAACTGTACTTGTACTGTACTGTACTAATGGGAAATGTATCAGAAAATTACTGAAGTTGGTTTTGCTGCATTGTGGAGTTGTGAAATTTTTCACCGCTTTTCGCTGTTGGTGTGAATAGGGGGGGACTATGCATCAACGCATCCTGCTGACATCACGAGGTTGTGTTAAGCACAGTATACCACTGCATGGGCACAGTATACCACTGCATGGGCACAGTATACCACTGCATGGGCACAGTATACCACTGCATGGGCACAGTATACCACTGCATGGGCACAGTATACCACTGCATTGAGCCAGCACTTCTACAGCATCGGAGCATAAAAAGTACAGCCTGCATTCACCGCTTTGTGGCAAAGTTCATATTTCTTTCTTTTATACGATATGATATTAGTTTGACTTTACTGGGTCTTTAAACCAGGGTGTGTCTAAAGGTACGCATCTAAGGCAACCTACATCTCAACCTACCAGTCACTACAAGAGCAGCGACATCCCTCTGGACCTTTAAAAAGCTTGTGAAGACACTTCTTTTCCGAGACTGCTTCCCTTCCTAGCAAAACTAATCTCTACTAAACATATCTTTACCTTGGTGCCTCGTGCTTGTATGAGTGTGTATGTAGGGGTGTGTGTGTGTGAAGTGTCTCTGCTCTGGGAAACTTACTTAAGGCACATGTATCTCCTTGTGTGTATATGTGTAGTTTGTTTACTCTGTGTTCCTCTACACCTCTGTTAGCTTGTTATGTCCTCCTTTTGTAAGTCGTTTTGGATAAAAGCGTCTGCTAATCAGTGTAAAGCACTAAAGCTACTGAAAAACATTTTTATAGTTTTCCTCAAATAATCCCAGATGGCAGGTGAACTCACATTTTCTTCTCAGTGGACTCAAACCTGCAGGAACAGAGAAGACAGCAGCCACCACAGAGAGCTAGAGTGGCCGAGCTCCAACCAATGTAGAGACCCTCACCAATTTCATACCTAATAAAAAACATGAATTTAACGTAAACTGTAAAACTATACGTTTCCAGTATAACACACATGTAGAAACTAACAAAAAAGGCTGCAGCTGAAATTTTGCTTTATTCACAAGTAGCTTTCTGAAGTGAATTCTCAGATATACTTACTTGGTTCCTGGATACAATGGATCAAAGAATTCCTGAGTGATGTTAAAAGCATACCAGGAAACGGCAATCATTGTACACAGACCTAAGAGAAAGTAAAACAAATAATAAAGGGTCATATTGAAATAACTTCGACACTTGGTTTTTTTCTCTGTTGTCTCATTTTAACATTGCTAAATGTGACGCCCTCTGGGTCAACTACTGATTTTTAAATGTACTATACAAAACTAAAATGATTTGACAGGTATTCTAAACTGCTGTTTAATCAATGAGTAAATAAAGCGCAAATAGGTGGCGCTATTACCTTGCAGTAAGAAGAATATTCCACCCATTCCAGCGAATCGTCCTTTCAGCACGTAGTTCTCTCCTCCCACTTTAGAACACTGCATGCCCACGAGAGTTGCTATGATTCCAAAAAATCCCATCACGATTGAGGCAATCATGAGTGCACGAGACGCCTGGATGTAACCTTAATACAAGAGGAAATATCGAAAGACAGACACACAGTATAGAAATAATTAAAAAATGAACAGGCCAAATACTTGTAACCTAAAAAAACATTTTTTTTTGTATTCGACCCCCCCCCCCCCCCCAACCCGGTGTGTGTATATTTGCATTTGAATGTATGTTTATACACTAACCAAACAAGTAGGATAAATAACATATGAATACATTCTCAAACGAAAACAAATAACACATGTTAGTTTTTGCCTCAATAACAAACTCAGCCCATCGTTCACTTAGGAGCAGCTCATTAATATCATGAGAAGGATGGATAAACAATGACAAAACTTTGTTAAACGAAGTGTGGGCTAATGCCCACTTGGCCTGGCAGATACCCACAACACTATCTTTGTGAGCACTACCTTGTACAGGCATCTCGAAAAATAATTGTGTCTCTGTGGGTAAAAAAGAGAAATGAAATCACTTCTGATGTGCCGGCAGACGCCAATCCATCCTAATACATGGTGATGAGACAGATGTAGCCTACTACAGAGAATGTGATGGTGATCTTAAAGGCACAGTTAATGTACCAACCCTTATAGATCATACTATTACCATTTTTATTTTACGTACCAGAAAGGGCGAGTAATGAAGGGAAATCACGGCAATTGTGGACTCCTGTGGAGTCCGTTGCGCAGGACATCCATAGGTTCTCGTAAATGGTTGAAGTTGTAATAACGTTGCCGTCCACAGTGGATACCCTCCAGTACCGATTTGGCAAAGCCACCCCGACCATTATCCATCCAAGAAAGCCAAGAAGAAAAGCCACTACTTCAACTATTGCATTCATTTCTGTTTTTCCCGTTTATTTGAAAGTTTCAGAACCTGGTTCCACAGCCAGCCCTACTCGTACTGCAGCCCGCAATCTGTTTGTGCGCTTTCTCTTGCGCTTTGGTTAACCTACACTAACTCTTCAGAGAGTTGGGTCGCAATTTCAAACAAAGCGTCTCACAATTTCGAAAACATCTGCTTTTGTTGATGCTGGCAAATATTTAACGAACCATGATTAATTCCTCCCCTACCCTTCTGAAAGTACCACCCTTTCTCACCACCTATTCGTCTCCCAGCCCATCGAGTCCACACAAACCTAGGTAGACAATTTATCAAAGACTTGAACGTCAGAGCAGTCCAGTGTTCACATGTGCCAGCGAGAAGTGTGCCCATAAACTTCAGCCTATTGTGCGCATCTCGGCGTAAGGTCTTGGAAGTGACGACAGCCAATCAATCATCGAGGAAAGAAACCTTGAAAGTTAAAATATTTATGAAACCTTCATTTAAACTGCTGTAGGCAACCGCTCATTTTACATCACTTATCTGTCAGACAATACACATAAAAAGTGATAAGACGTTCATAAAGTGACCATGCCCAGTTCATCCCGGTAAACCCGTTAAGAGAAAGTGATTTATGCGTAGCTGTGGTGAACTATTTAAAAATCCAACACAATGTATACAGAGAGTTGGCAGAAGAGAGGAACGTGTTTGGGGTGGTAAGGATGGCATTATTTCCAACTTCCACCCAATTTCAAGAGAGCAGAATCAGCAGAATTTCAAAGACTAATAATCAGCACCTGTTCTCTCGGTTGCTTTTGGGGACAAAACTATCTACTAAACTAATACATCTGTATATGAGGTTAAATATATTTCTGGCTGTAGACATTGGGAATGGCTGATCTAATACTTTTACACAGGATTCCTGACCACATCACGTTTTTGAAACCATGCAAGTTTTATGTTCTGTCAGGCTGAATGTCTTTTCTTTCACCCATATTCTGATTGAAAATGGCCCTTTGTTAGAATTGCCAAGGGACCATAAAGTTCTACAAAAAATGCACACTCAGCATGTGCCCTGTCAGACGTAATTGGCAGCCTTGCTTCACTCACTTGTTTTACAAGTTCTGAGGCAGTTAAGAGAAACGTGCTCTAGACAAAAGCAATATAGCTGACAACAGATAAATAAGACTTAACACAACCTAAACACACGTGACACTTGTGATCTGAAAATGAGAACACACTCACCTTCTCATTTAGCAGACTAGTGCATAAAGCACAGTGTTTCTTCTTAGCTTTTCTCCTTATTAAATATATACCAGTTATGAAAACTATGCCATTGATAACCTACCTGGTAAGGCCAGTAGTGTTTGAAAATCCCAGCAGTTGTTGGTGTTTGTATCAGTGGCACAGGACATCCACAGGTTCTCGTAGATAGTGGCAGTGGTGATGGCGCTTCCATAGTTGGTGGACTCTTTCCAGTAGGGATGGTACAACGAGGCGAAAACCATCACGGTGCTCATGAAGCCCACCAGGAGAGCCACAGCCTGCACTGTCTCCTTCATACTGATACTAAAATAATTCCTCAGCCCCCAGATGGTTTGCAACGCATCTGGAGCTCAGTTCTGCACCTGTTCCTCCCTTGCGGGACTAATTCCGCTGACTGAGAGCAATCTTGGGAGCACCTATCACTCATATCTGGTTATTGTTCATGGACTTCAGTGAACCTTTTAGATTGCTTACCAGGCCACAGCTACTGTGATACCACCATGCGGTGTTCCCGCCCCATAGCCTACATGCCCTCTCACGTGCGGTGTGGCTAGAAGGTATAGATTAGCAGCCATTGCTGCATTATCACTTATGTTGGCTTAATGTGTTGACATACTTGTCACCAGCGACGTCGTTAGACCCATTTTAGGGTGGCTTGAGCCACCCTATTTTGTGTCAAAGCCACCCTATTTTTTTGAAGATTTCTAAAATGATTTATATTTTCTTTTTTTCTCCAAAAACAAATGCAGTAAAGAACTGAGTACGAGCCACCAAGAACGCAAGTTAATCTGAGCACAAGTTTCCGTGTGTTTGCGTATTGTTACGAGCTATCAACAACGCAAAATAATCTGAACACAAGTTTCTGTTTGCGTATTAATATGATTCCTATTACTCATTGGTTCTGTGTCAAGCGTCACGTCACGTGGTACGGGGGCATCTGCAGCTGGATAGCAGAGGCGCGGTGCAGCCCTTCTTTTAAAATTCCTCACCCAGTTTGGGTTGGATGCAGATAGGTTACACATTAACACGGCGAGATTGCAATTTGATGTCAGTGGTTTGCATTTGCTTGACCTAGACTACACTGAGCTATGGGGAGTGAGGAAAGACGATATTGTAACTTTTCTATTTCAACTGTAAATCTGGCACATTACCATGGTGAACAAACCTGTGTGTGTGGGTTGTACTAGCATTAGTTTTGTCATGGGAAACGATAATGTTTCATTCTGTCTATTCGTTGGCTAGATGGATATACGAAGATATTCTAAGAAAGGGGGTCAGCAAGAGGAGAGAGGCAAAGGAGCAGCTGATGCTGAGGCGGTCTCGGTTGAGGTAAAGGTCGAACAACACGAACACCAATGTATTTTGGCCACAGCATTGTGCAACGCATTCCTCGAGTTAAAGACGTTGCAAATTTCGAATTATATTGAAAAAGTTTCCGAACGTTGTGGCCGCCGAACTTTTTTCCCAAACAGGCATCTTAGTTTATTTAATTGTGTTGGGTCTCAATGTCTGATGTGTCATGCTCATCAGCATGACATGCCTGATTAGAACGTGTCTAACATGAACCCTCTGTTAAATGACAAGTTAAAGGTCGAAAATCAAGTATGCATTTGCAACCTGTGAAAACACAACACAAATGGCAAGTGAGGGTGATGACCCATGTGGAATGCATCCCAAACTCAAGTATTTTCCCTCTTAGAGTGTCTTGCCCTTATTCTGACCAACTCAACATGAGCACACTGTGATGTGGAAATTGGCCTATGCTACATACAGGGCACAACATCTCCTGGATATTTTTCATATACAGTTAATTTGTGTTTTAATTAATAAATTCACACTTCCCTTGTTCCATAACACATCATTGCTATTTGCATTAAAACTTGTCAACAGACTAATGTGAAAAAGTCTCAATGATATCCTTCTTTGCAATGATGCTATTGTCTACTGCCTATTTATGACAATTTGTATTTTAGGTTACACCATATGTTATAAGCAAATCTATCAAAGACTAAGCCTTTGCAGGACACACACACACACACACACGCACACAGAGAGAAACAGGGTTATTGCAAAGCAGCAGAGTGCATATTACAAAGTAATGTAAAGTGAATGGTGCAAAAAGGTATATTGCAAATAATGTGGCAGACATATGGGGGGTTGAGACCAAGTTTTCATTCCTGGCTTAATGGCCTCTTAGTGGTGCAGATTTCTAGTTTTCTGGCAGGTGGAGGGGGAAATGGGAGAGGTGAAAGAGGTGCAGGGGAGTTAACCATCCTGATGGCCTGTTTTATGAAGATGTTGGTAAGTGTAGTGTGGTGGTTAGAGAACAGAGTCTTCTGTATAATGTTTACATGATGATGAGTTATGAAGCACTTGCCCTCTTCATTTTGTGCAGGAATGTATGGCACCTACCATTGTTTTTATTTGTATTTTAGCACAATCTAGCTGGTGTAGTTTAGCTGGTGAAGCAGCTGAAGGTGTCATGGTCTTAAAATAATGAATTGACTGACAAAGCCTTAGTTGGTGCTCTGAAAATGTTTTCGGCGCGCGCATAGCGCGCGGGCAACACCTTTTGTCCTCAGGGGGCTAAGCCACCCCTGTTTCTCAAACCTAGTGACGTCCCTGCTTGTCACACTAAGGCCCAGGCATGCACAACAGGCCTAGAGGGCCCTCAGTGCTTACACAGTGACTGCTGGCTGCACGGACAGAGTGTGTCTTTTTATTATTTAAATGATAAGGATTAAAAAATAATGACGCAGCATGACAAGCCAGGTTACTGGGTGCATCTTTGAGTCACATGCAGTTTCACCATCACTTGTCACTACATAATATTGACAGGGTGTCAATGTCAGCTTTGTTACAGAGCCAGAATAGGCAACAGGGACTAATCTATCTTCAGATAGCAGCACAATGTTGAAACGCAGACAAGAGAGTGATATTCCGAGTGACATTTTCGACAATAACATTTTAATACAGTGTCTGGTGTTGTACACTGTGAACCTAAACTCAGTTTCCATGGCAACACCTTGGGAGGTTTCTCCAACTGAAACTAAGAGGTTTCACTTCATTATGTCGCCGGGTTAGCAAATGTGTGTCACACAGAAAAAAAATGAAGTTGGAGCATTCAAAGAACAGCTTAGTCAGGAAATCTGTATATGGGTAATTATTTGAGTCAGAAATGTTCATATTTACTGTAGTTAAGCATTAACCAGTTCAAAGGCAGACAAAAGATGTGCTTAAATCCTTACATATTGAACAGGCTAGGCTGAATAGAATAGCAATGATGGTGCCTTTTCCTTATATTAAATTTATAATGTGAACCATCTAAGATATGCCCTACCTTATTGTATAAAGCAATTGAACAAGATCATAACTTCAGAGAAGAATGAACTGAATCATATCTAAAACATATCCTTTCTATTGTATAGTAACAGCTAAGTGTATGTTTCTTAGTGTTTCTAGATTATAGTGAGAATTTATACTGAGAAACTTGAATAAATGTAGGATAAAAATACATGTGAAAACTATTGTAAAGGTTGTTTTAATGTGGAGGTTAGATTTATATGGTGATTGTGATTGATGAGTTTTATATGGTAATGCCATGGTCAGTGATGCTTATGGGATACCACCCACAGGTCAACCAGTTCAATTCAGCTATTAATTGCTGCTCATTTTTTCTGAGTGGCAAATTGACACATGAAAGAACCTGGGAGAAGTCGATATGCCAATAGACATTTGTCATTTTTTTTGAAAACCGTTTGTATATATTTGACGTAAAACTCCTCCCTTAAGTGCCGACTGTATAACCCTTTTGTTAACCATCATGGGTGTGTACAATAGCACAATGTCTTTCTTCCTTACAATGTCTAGAAATCCCCGATGCAGTTTCCTGATAGGGCTTGTTCTGGTAAAATAGTTTCTTTTGCTGTTTTATTTTTTTTAATGTTTGAGAGGCTTTGTGTTCTAATTTTCCAAAACTCCCCCAGACACACTGTGAAGGATTCAGATGTCAATTCAACAGAGACATATGACCTAATGCATTCCATGCCCAGGGTGGCAATTCAGCCTCTCTGTCAGGCGTATCCACACTGCTTATAATCCAATGGCTAGTCATAATGACCACTGTGAAATCACAGGTTCGCTGGTTTAACTCCAGCTTCTTTTGATCAGGTCGAAGTGTCTTTGAGCAAGACACTGAACCCCATACTGCTACTGATGCGCTGGTTGGCACCTTGCATGGCAGCCGTCTGCCACTTGTGTGCGTGTGAATGTGAGGCACTATGAAGAGCCTTGGGTGCTCTACTGAGAGTGAAAAAGCACTCAATGTGCTCTCAAGTGAGAAATACAGCCAATTTAACCAACATAACACACATATTGCGTTAGCTTATCTAAAATCACAAAATGTGGAATCGTGTGACAGTCAGTCATCGTCAGGCCTAATAACCAAAATGTTTTCTTTTCACTGTTATTTAGTCCCTCCTTCTGCTGACCTGAACACGAGCGTTAAGATTATCTGTAGAGCACCAATGTCCACATGTACTGTGTCTGTTCCACTACTTGGGCTTCCTCACTCTGTGTCAGCCTGTTCATCCAAACAAGATAAGACAGCAGTTCTAAACAGGGCACAGAAGTAACGTTTCAATATACTCGGTTAGGTCCTCCATAACAAAAAAGAATATATAATGGCATTAGGGATCATAAAATTGAAAACTATATGGAATGTTCAATTAGTTTCCAATATAGTTTCAGTGTTTGTATATATTGTACATATTAAATGTTCAATTATTTTCCTGTATGTTTTCCCAGTTTGTGAAAGAACTTTGACAGTAGATGTATGACACAAACCGTTCTCCAGTCTCCTCAGCCCTACCCCTGCACTCCTCCTGCGTTAACACCCCTGCTTTCCACATCATTCTGGGGCCCGTGTGTGTGAGCTGCTTCCCAATGCCTTCGCTCCATTGAGCTACCGCCAGGGGTGATGATGTCACACATTCGTCTCCAGTCACTGGGCAGTGCCATCCAGAGCGGTGGCTGAAGCTGGCCGGATGTTTTCTTAGCAGCGCTGCTCTTTTCCTCGCCTCATTCCTCACGAGGATGACTCGTCGCCTAGGGGACCCAGGCCTGCTATTCTCCACACAGCCACTTCCCCAGGCCTCATCAACCAGACAGCCACATAGCTGCCCACTCTCAGAATCAGAATCAGACAAGGAATCAGAATCAGAATCAGAAAAAGAATCAAAATCAGAATAAGTATCAGATGTTATTGGCCAAATACAGTTACACATACAAGGAATTTCACTGCAGATGTTGGCTATGTCTGAAAGGCCCAGCTAAACAGCAACACAGAATGCTGTTGCCATAACACCAACAGCTGACTTCATAATTCGATTGAGCAAAACGAAGGTACCTTCGAAGGCAGCATTTTACACATTTATTCGATTTGGATAGCCTTGATGCCAACAAACACTCTCTCCGAAGGCAGCATTTTTTCCATTTTGAACACAGCCATTGACTTTCTAGTATACATTCAACATGGTGTATAACACTTAATGGAACAACAATTTGCAAGTTACATAATATAAATGCTGGGCAATTTAAACATAATGCACAATATAACCATAATGTACATATTGTAGGTACATAATGTACAAAGTCAGTTATAAACAAAACAACACACAATATACAAAAATATACACCTGGCATGCCATTCTGGGCAAGGATAAAGTGCAATGGAATGTGCAAGATGGATAATGGGATTATAATAAAATACAGAGCAGAATGCAATGCAATGTTTTCGCCAGGATTTCTCCCGTATTTCAAGGAACTGTCAATCTGCAGTCTGAGTGTATTATTTATTTTGTCTTTGACAACATGGTGAAAGTTCTGTGTCATTTTCCCCCAAAGTCAGCAAACACTGGGTTTATCCCGTATTTCACATCTTCAACCCCTTCGTTTTGTCTCAGTAATGTCACATAATTTAGAAGGTCCTACCCACCACTGCTGAAATCTCCCAAGTCTAGCTACTCAAACAGTGGCAGGTATAAGCAGGCATGGGTAACGAGAGGGTGGTCATAAAGGAGGATGGAGATGGACTTTGGCCTTTGTTCAGATGACTATATAAAATATCTTTCCAAGAATCGTTTAACCCCCCCCCCCTCCCCAAAAAAAAAGTCTTGTCGACTTGTCAACACAAACATTGGTAACACACCTGCTCTGTCATCATGCATGCCAGTCCATGCTAAAAGTTGTCGGTGGTAACTGTACATTCTGCTGAAAATGAGACATGGGGTATAAGACAGAAGCATCTTGTTCTTTAGCCCTATTGAGAGTAACTGTCTGATGAACCAAACAAAGAAAAGACATTTAAAATTAATTCAGCATGTGAATGTGCTTAAGGAAGGTGTGGGATTTACTCAGGATTCCTGAGTTATTTATGCAATAAGGAAGAAAAATAAATCACATTCAAACCCTCTAAAAAATCTTATATGAATTAATGATGTGTTCACTTGATAAAAAAAAAGATTGTATGAAAGACATTATACATTAGTGCTCCAGTTATGTGTTGAACATATTTAATATTTTTGATTGTACTATAACAACTGCTTATCTTGTTTGACAGTTAAACATGTTGGGTATGTGTGTAACGATGTAAATTAGTGTTTAAATTAAAATAATGATCCTGGATGCAGATTTGTATATAGGTATTTGGGCACCTCAAGAATGCTGCCACCCATCCCCATCCCCCACCCCTCCCATGCCCTCTGCTCAGGCCTAGTTGGCCTATTTGCTAATCCAGCTCTGCCTTGTACTCTAAAACAGCCCTTTTTTCATGATAGGTTTTATCACCTGACTCAGCTGTACAAAATGTAATCAGCACACCACCCAGATTCATTATGTGTAACAGTATTTACCTCTCTACGTTCTGGGAAAATTATATTACCAGTTAAATGGGAAATAATATAGCCTACAATAATGTGATATGGCATAAGAACATGGCAGCTTGCCAGTTTTGCTGAACCCTGCACATCTTAAAAGTGGATTCGGACTTGAATTCACTGTTATCTTTCCCTTAGCCTTTATGAATTCATCTTAATATCTTTCCATGGCCCCGTGACATGTTTTTAACATGACATGAGTTTAAGGTAAACTGGATGTGGAAAGGAGATAAGACTGACAACCTGAAGGGCCTAAATGAAATATGCCCTGGTAATGAACTATGCACAGTTCACGAGAAAAGATGGACAATGAGATAAATGTTATCTTTCTTGTCTTTTATCTTCAGCTCAACAAACGTTTGACTCAGTTACTCTTCCAGTGAAGGTTTAGTTGGCCTACAGGAAAATGGGCCTTGATTTAAAGGACGTGCTCAAGAGAAGACGACGTTTAAATCCGACGACAAAAACGCAGTGTTGTTGGCTCCGCATGAAGGTGTTCTCTGATGGAGGCGTTGCAGAAGTGCACTTTCACAAGTGAGACACTCAAAGCAAACATAATGTGTTATGTTCAACAGCAGACCATCGCCATTAGTTTTTGCTCGTTCTACAATCCTGACATAAAATAGCGCATCCAGACTTGGAACGCATCCAGACATCGAATAGCCTACCTTACCAGAATTGGCATGATTAAACTAGTTAGACAATTAAGAATTCATGACTACAGCACGTAAATCTTCTTATCATGCGTTCAGGTAAACTTAAAATTACTAGAAATATCGCCTCTTGAGCACTGGACAGCGAAAACGCCTCACGTGACACGAATTCCAGTTCACTGATCAGGTGCTCGTTGATTGCCCTGCTAATTAGAGAGACGTCGGTAGTAAAGGTGGAGAATGTTGAAAGAACCTCGCGTTTAAAAAATCACGCCGATAGTTAGCATTCTATTTAAAACTAACGAAATTATGGATTACACAAAAATGCTTTGGTAAGGTTGACTCCCCCTTACTGGGCTCTGAAAGGTTCTGTTTAATACTGTGAATTTTTTTTTGTTTGATTAGGAAGTAAACATGCTATTCCCCCCTCTAGTTTTCTTTGGCTTTATATAGTCCCCATTTCTGATTCCAAGAGCATACCAATTGGTAAGTTGACAGATGTGATGTGATCTTACACAGTGACGGCTGAACGGAAGAGACAATATATTTCTGTTGTTTTATCAGACTTTGCATTGTATGTAAATCTATGATGCATTATTTACAGTAGCCTACATATTTCCCCTTTAAGGCATGTTTAGAACGGAGTGCCAGGACCGTCACTTCTGGTTAGCGGTCAGATCAAACGTTCTTGGATACACATTCCGCTTTGATGTTGAAGGTTTGTGAAGTCCGAGATTTTACCCAAAGATTCTGTTACATACGCAATGCACACATCACCTCTACCCAACTCATGTGCTTTCTCAGATGGCCATGGTGTCCGAACCATAACTGGTCCATGGGCAGCTGAGTGCGGTTACACTGTGGTGCGCGATCTGCTGGGAGATTTGGTTTTACGTGCGTCTTATCTGGCCTGTCATGTGGAAAACCAGGTGAAGATAACAATTGGAGGACTATCATGACTTCGAGAAACCCATACATACCTACATATATAGCTTACATGTGCAGTTCTTTGGTGTGCTAATCACACATTTACATTTCTCACACATTTTGCTTAACTTCTCTGTACTCTGAGTAGGCTCAATACTTCCTAAGTCCCAATTCAGACCTTAGGCATTGTAAAGTCCTGTGAGGGCATCTACTGTGAATAATTTTATATCGAAGTGAATAAAATTGAAAAATGAACCCTTAACGTGTCGGCTAAAGGAAGTGCATGATATGTCATTGTGTTGGGTAACAGCAGGTGGACTCGGAGTTTCAGCTGCTTGTGTGGTTTGTGAATGTGGATGTCCACAACGAGGAGACCTCTTACCCACTCCTGCTCACCTGTCCGCTACAACAGCCCTGGAGCCCTAGAGAAATCGTCTGTGAGGAAACTTACATGGAGGTGCGGCAAGAACCAAGTGTTTGCAAAGGGATGGTGGCCTTAACAATGGTGCAATGGATGATGTGGTTTCAGACAGGATTTTTTAACTTTGTCTGGAAAAGAAGTGTGGATTTAGTGACATCTTTTTTTCTTTGACCATTTTTTATCGAAGGTAATCGATTTGATTAACTAGGGATGGGTATCAGACACAGAGCCAGGATCTTCAAACAAATTCAGACAACCACATTCTTGTAGCTGGGCAAAGCTTAACCGCCCATTGTGAAATTAACTACAAACAGGTTTTTAAAGGTAGCATTTCATAACATTGGAAATGATTGTATGCAGTATTCATGGCAGTCATAACTAACAAATCACATTGTTTTGGTCATGACAAAAATGAAACGTGTCATGTTGGCTGTTCATTTCACCACTGCCGGCATAGAATTCAAGACTGCTGCACTTAAAGACTTCCATGGCTATTTGAGCATGTGTTCATTTCCATGTGTCGCTAATTTCTGTTGTAGGTGTCTGTGCTGAAACCAACTCCTCCTGACCATCAAAAGGGCACAGAATGGATGAACCCTGCCCCCATGGTTGGTGCTGTTAATATCTCCAGCCAGAAACAGTAACTGAACTCAATGCACTCGTGTCACCTGGCTTATTTGTTTGCCTCTATCTCACTGGCACTGTGCCATTAATCGATCTGGTTGTTTTATGCTTCTCCACAGTGTGGAGGAAGGCGTGAGCGGGTGGAGGGCTGTGTGCCTTTAATCGATCTGATTGTTTTATGCTTCTGCAGAATCTGGAGGAAGGTGTGAGCGGGTGGAGAGTTGTGTTCCATGTGCCTGTCATGAGTCAGGAGCCGGGAGAGGCCAGAGGCATGCGGGAGGAGACCGTACCTGTGGAGGTGGCTCACCTGCTGGGCTATCGCATCAACAGCAGGGGGTCACGCATTCTTCTGCGATGCCCCTATGGCTCCAGGCTGTCCTACCCTGTACAGGTGGGGCTATGCTGTGCCACAGTGTTAGCACAGGGGCAGCTGTGGCCTAGTGGTTAGAGAGTTGGACTTGGGACCAAAGGGTCACAGGTTTGAATCCTGTTCCAGTAGGAAGAATGGGGGTGGGGAGTAAAGTGCCCTTGGCTGAGGAACCTAACCCCACATTGCTCCAGGGACTGGAACTCAAACCCTGTACCTAAATAACAGCAAGTCGCTCTGGATAAGAGCGTCAGCTAAGTGTAATGTGATGTTAGCCTGGGCCTGCCCCTACTGCCTGTGATGCTAGTCAGTGTGGTCAAAAAAAATCTGGAACCAATAAAAAAATGAACACTATGTGTATGTCATCGGAATTAGTGGTCTGATTGGTTGTAGCTCTGTCCAGTAGTACACAGAGGCATCTGAAAGACGCCCGTTGATCCCGCCTCTGAGAACTTCCTGTCTGTGGGAGGCTTGCCAGAACAAGCTCCATCTATCAGCTTGGTGCTGCAGTCAGGCAAGTGCAGTGTAGCCTGGCGTTACTGCCATTTAGCTAATGCTCTTATCCAGAGCGACTTTAAATTTCGGACATCCACCAGGCGAGTGTAGTGTTGGATGCCTTGCTGAGGACCACTTTAGCCATGGTTGAGAGTGGAGAAGAGCACTGGTGATTCACTCCCACACAAATATTTTTCCATCTGGTAGAGAAATCTAACCTGTGAGCATTGGTTCACAAGACCAGCTGCTTACTTAATAGACGGTGTTGGGGCAGTGGTGGCCTAGCAGTTAAGGTATAGAACCTGTGACCACAGGATTGCAGGTTCCAATCCCCGGTCGCCAGTAACGCCACTGAGGTACCCTGAGAATGGTACTGTCCCCACGCACTGCTCCCTGGGCACTGTTGTCATGCTCACGTGTGTCTGTGATGGGTTAAATGCAGAGGGTTAATTTCGTTGTGTGCACTGTATGCTGTGATGTGCCGTGTGATCACAATGACAAAAATGTGTCCTTCAATAGGCCACAGCTGTCCCAAATACTAATCCGTGTCATCCACTGGCATCCATGTTTAGCCTCCTGACCCTTGCCTTTGTCTGCCCCCAGGTGAATGGAATCGAGATGGAGCTGGTCAGTGCCACGGTCTTCTACAAACACCAGTGGACGCTTCTCAGAGTGGACACCTCAGTGGCTTGCACTACACGTTTGTACCAATTTGTTTTACAGTACTTTTACAGGCTCAAACCAGTCAGTATAAATATGTGCTGCTTTCTGTCAGTGCAATTTGGAGATGTATTTTTATTGTTATTTATTATAAGTGCTCATTGATTATTTAATGATATAATGCAACATATAGCATGACACTTGTAAATATTACATGTTGGGGGAACAGTAGTGCAGTTGGATAAGGTAAGCAGGAGATATGAGTTTGAATCTGAGCTGAGGTCGTTCTACCCCGATTCTACCCTCTCTTTGTTTCCCAATCATGTCCTGTCTCTCTCCACCTCTTATCCTATAAAAGACAAAAAGGCCCAAAAAAAAGAACTTCAAAAATGCTATGTACTACTGATGATATAGCTTGGTAAAGCTGCCCCTCGTACTTCTTATCATTTTGTACAGAGGATCTAGCCGTGCTGCCTTTGACATTTCTGTATTAGGTACCAACCAATACCAGCCAATCGGCGAACAGAGGGAGTGTTTGTGAGCAATGACGTTGACTTTGTGTTGACTTTACGTTTGAAGTGTAGTGCGTAGGCAGGCTAATTGCATACATGACGACCAGACATTGGCGATTGGGTAAAGGCAGAGCCACTTCAGCAGAGTCCACACCTCCAGGAAGAAAGCGTTTCTCAATACAGTACGGCCAGACCCTCTGTACAAAATTAAATGAAGTACAAGGGGCGGGTTTACCAGGCTAGGCCAGACCCTCTGTACAGAATTAAATGAAGTACGAGGGGCTGGTTTACCTGGCTACTGATGATATGCCTATGTTTGGTTTGGGTCTCTCTTTCTTTTAGGTAAGGCCTCCGTGGAGGGCACCCACATCGTGTGGTCCTTCCCCCATGCCGTGCCTCCTCTGGTGCAGCCCCCGGCCACAGACAGGGGGGTGAGGGTGGGGGTGGGGGGCCAGTACCTCAGTAGCTGCATGGCCCAACAGCGCGGGTACCAGGTCCAGGAGCTCAGCGGCACAGTGCAAATACAGGTCCCCTTCGGAGCAGAGGGAGGACTGGTGAAGGTAATGGCCGTGGGTCAGGACAATGGTCTGGTCTACAAGGGCTGTTTAGCCGTGTTCACGCAACAGCCCGCATTAATGCGACATTGCATTGCTGTGAGTGTGCATTATTACCACACACAAGAGCCTGCATAAACAGGGCATTGCGTCACTGTGACATTACATTATTGCGTCACGCAAAAGTCCGCATTAACAGGGCATTACGTCACTATGTCATTTTGTTACTGTGTTCGTCCGCTCTGACGCCGCAGGACTGCAAGAAATGTTGTCTTGTGGTGACTTTGCCAAACTGTAAAGCACTTTGAGCTGCATCTTGTATGTATGAATTGTGCTATACAAGTAAAGATTATTATTATTATTATTATTACTATTATTATTAATGAACTTACAGCCTAGCAAACCAGCCCCTCGTACTTAACTTCATTTTGGGTCTGCCCATGCTGCCACTGACATTGCTGGTACTAGGCTGGTATTTAGGTGCCAGCCAATCCTAGGAAAACGGCAAACAGAGGGAGTGTTTGTGAGCGATGACGTTGACTTTGTGTGCTACATTTGAATTGTAGTGCGCAGGCAGGCTAATTGCATACTTGACAACCAGACGTTAGCGATTGGTTAAAGGCAGAGCCACTTGTTTTAAACTTCAGCAGAGTCCACACCGCCAGGAAGAAATTGTTTCTCAATACAGCACTGCCAGACCCTCTGTACAAAATGAAATGAAGTACGAGGGGCTGGTTTATCAGGCTAATGAACCTGGGCTGCGTCTCATTTCTCTGTCTTACCCCTTCCCCTATCCCTTTGTGTGCGTCCTCCACTTGCCCCTCGATACTGAGATGAATGGCTAGGGGTCAAGATATTCCCCTAAGAAATGAGACACCTCTCGATCACCATTTGTGTCATCCCTTGTCGCTAGCTGGCTGCAACATTAAGAGAGTCAGCAAGCACTGACTCAGGGCACTGTAAATAGAAGCCTTCATTAGACTTGAGACATAGGGCCACCTACAAGACCACACCACATGCAGTTGTACAATTGTGTATAATGGCAATTATATATATATAATTATAATATATATATAAATATAATATATATATATATATATAGTAAATGTGTGTATAAATGTATAAATAAAAAAAAAATCATATATCTCCCTTCCCCTCCCTTTCTTTTCCAGAGTCATGTTGTTAATGATGAATATTTGCAGTCCTATTTCCTGGACCTGTTCTACCTGCAGGAGTGGGAGGATGCCCAGTGGTCTCTGACTCAACAGCGCTCCTTCAGGCCAGTGTCGGTGCTGCACCAGCCACACACACCCAGAGTCATCAACAGTGAGGGCTTTTTTTGGGTTTTGTAGACAGAATGAAAAGATTGATTGACAGATAAGCTGTTTAATGCAGGGTCACATGGCTGTTCATGCTCAGTAATTTGGCACCTTGATGTGAATGCAGTCATTTTTTTCCCTGTCAGTTTTTATCCATGACAAAGCTATTACATGTGTCAGTCAGACTACATGGTGAAGGTAAAAGAAAGAATAAGAAAATAAACTGACATCATTTTAAAGGCTGCAAAGTTGGGGACAACCTTTTTGTACATCTACATGTACTGTATGTAAATAAATATTTAAAAAATGTTTTTCTTAAAAAAGAAAAATTCTTAAAAAAGAAAAGCAGCGGTGTAGTCCAAGAATTTTTCCCTGGCCCTTGTTCTGGTTGCTGTTCTAGACTCTCACCATTCCACGTGGCAAAGCTGAAATGTTCCCAGCATCCTCTCTGCCACTCCCGCAGTGTTTTTGTCTCTCCCAGGCACAGTCGTCTCGGAGGGCGTGTTCTCCGTGGCTCTCGGCCCGTTCCCACCCGACGTGTCCCTGGTCAACGTCACCGTGGCGGGAGAAACGGTGTCCTGGTCTGAAGCGGACAGTCTGGGTCTCGGCCTCTCCCAGGTCCCCTTCCCCAACGGCAGCCATGCTTTCCTGCTGCAGGCCCCCTTCTCCCACCCTGCTGTCTCCCAGCAGGTCAGGCTTAAACATTAAACACTCTGTGTGTGCTCAAGTACTTCAGAACAAGCCTTTTTTTGTTTAAGTCATGACTCAAAGGCTGTGGGTCCCATTCCAAAACTATTTGCAAGTGACACCTTAATCAGGTATCATTATTGAGCACCCCTGTGTCTGCCCTTTGATCCCTCTGATTGCTGTTTTCCTTTGTTTGTTTTTGATGCTGGCCTCCTGTTGGTCAGTATTTGGGCGACAGGCGCAGGAGATACACCCTCTCCGTGGTCTTCACCCTGCTCGTGTCACCTGAAGCAGAGCTGTACCGCCATCCTGCCACGGTGGAAACCGACCTGCAGGACGTGGGTGTGTATGGAATGTCTGTGGTGATTGGCGCTGTGAGTGAGTGTGTGTGCGTGTGAGTGTGCAGTCTTTTTATGATGTGCTGATTCTTGTGACTAGATAAGATTTGACCTTTATCTCGCTGTGAAAATTGAGTGGTTTCTCAGTCCTACCTTTTCTGCTTTGTTTTGTTTTGTTTTTTTTCTCTTTGCTGCTCCAATGTCTTGCATTCCACAGTGTTGCCAAGCCTGGCGGGAGAATGTATGGCGCGTGGGGTCAAGTTGCTGTTGCATTATGGGAACATGGACACAGACTGGGCCGTGTATGTGGGTGGCGAAAGGCTGGACTGGGACGTGGTGCAGGTGGCAGGCTACAACTTGGTGGCCCAGAAGGACCAGTTCGGGGTGGATGTGCCCCTGTACAGTCAGGGGATGACTTACGAGGTGAGGGAAATGCAGCTGCAGTCATTCATGTAGACCAGAGTTAGTCTATCTCTCGCTATTTCTTTTTCTTTCTGTCTTTCTTTTTTTAACTCTCTCTCCCTCTCCCTCGTTCTCTCTCCATCTCTCCCAGGGTCTTGGGATGGAGGGACTGCTGGTCAGTGTGCAGCTGAGCCTTTCCCACTTGGACACAGGAGAGAACATCACCTACAGGCAGCACTGCCTTTTCCCTGTGCAGGAGTTGCTGGGTAAAACGTGTTCCCTCCCTAATACTAAATATATGGGCTATTGGTCAAGCACCACCTTATCACCATCACCCAGAGAAAACTGCTGTTAATGTAACACCAAGTAGTTTTTTCAACCTATTGTTTTTTTTTCTTTCCAAAATCGTTTCAGTGGTTCATGGGTGTAACTGGGTGAAAGGCCCTTCTGAACTTGCTTTGCTGCCATCCATGGGCTATAACCGCACTAGTATCTACATAATAAAGTACAAATAAGAGACAATTCTGCTTCCAACCTGTAGGGCGACTGAAGACGAAAACTATTTAGTGTTGCTTTAAATATACAATTTAAAATTATTTTATTTTAAAATTACGAGTATTTATTGCATAATGTTCAGGGTATGATGCGCAAGCAGTAATGACTCTCATAACGTTTTAACTGCAGTTTGTTTGCCAGACGGAAGAATAATAGTGTTGGTCGACACCTCAGCTGCGTCCCCACCCATTGACCCTAAATGGACCTCACTCCTGAACCCGTCCTGCCGACCCCTACACACCAACCACACCCGAGCCCTGTTCTCTTTCAGCATCGACACCTGTGGGACCATCAAAACCGTGAGTAGATGTTGGTATTTCATGTTTGTGCAAAATGTTGTTTTTTAACCAGTCTTTTTCAGTTAAGTTAAAATAGTTAAAATTCATTATGTGTATAAATGCATAGGTTATAACAAATGGTCAGGGCAATCAGTCAAAATATTGTGTAGAAAAATGTTACAAAATCCATCAGGTCAGTAATTGTTTGGAGCTTAGTGTGTTTCAGCCCTTTCCTGTATCTAAAAAAGGGGAAAAAAAGCAAATAAATAAACAGTTCATGCCAAAACTGTGGTATGTAGCTTTGAGAACTCATACACAGCATCCTCATACCCATGTTTTCCATCATCATTGCAGCTGAAAGACGGTGAGCTGAGCTACGCTAATGAAGTGAGATACACCCCAGCAGTTCTGCCCCACATGACCCCTCCCAGCATCCACCAGCTCAGTTTCAGGTGAGAGGCTGTGCCTTTACACTACCGCACAGCCTTTACACTACCGCACAGCCTTTACACACTACCGCACAGCCTTTACACACTACCGCACAGCCTTTACACACTACCGCACAGCCTTTACACTACCGCACAGCCTTTACACACTACTGCACAGCCTTTACACACTACTACACAGCTTTTTACACACTTCACACAGTTACACAGCCTTTCTACTACACAGCTTTTTACACACTTCACACAGTTACACAGCCTTTCACAGACTTTATACTACACAGCCTTTTACAGACTATTACTTCTTTATACTATTACAGTCTTTTATTAAACCGTGATGGGCGGTTTGGTGTGCTCTGCTTGCCCAATCCAGAGTCCCTGTTGGCTGTGTTCATCCAGTCAATGGCCAGCCCTCCCTAAGCATCTACGAATCACAGAGCCACACCCCCAGCCCCGCCTCCTTCCGCTCCAGGAAGCGCCGAGCACTCCGTACAGAGGGGCACTGGAAGAGGCCATTAGTCCGGGGTGAGATGTGCAGCCGTATGCTCACATGAGTGACATTGAGTAGTATGATTTCACAGCATACTGCTCATCTTGACTTCTAACTGAGCAAACTACTCACTCACTCCTTCCTGCTTCTGGTCTTACAGGACAAAAAATGCACATCGCAGAAACAGGAGGATGACCATTCAGCAGGTATACAGTGCCCTGTTCTCTATGCTGTAATTATGCATGGTTTAATCACTTCACTAATTAACCTTTCTGTGTGTGTGTGTGTGTGTGTGTGTGTGTGTGTCTTTATCCCCTTATTGTGACATGTGAAGTCTCCTCTGGTGTCTGAGGTGAAATACCTGTGACCTGTAGAGCTGCCAAGGAGCAGGGGTCAGGGGTCAGGGGTCAGATCCACACGTTCCAACAGGAAGGGCTTGTTGCCATGCCTACCATCACTCAGGATTTGATAATGTTACATGGATGTTGTAATTACATTATAATTTACCAAGTTTGCGAAATAAAATGTATTGTAAACCTGTTGTTTTTTGCTTTTATTTACATAATTGAGTTTCATAAATTATATACATGCAATTTTAGTGCTACAGTCAGATTGTTATATAAACAGCAGGCATATAATTAAGTTGTGGTATTTAATTGTACCTTAATTATCAAAAGAAATACAAAGAACCTGTACACCACAATATGTATGTGAATAAAATATTTCAATACAGTAGGCTACAGAATGTTGTAATAAAACATTGAGAGAACAGTCAGAACAGTCCATACTATTTAGAGAACTGACAAAGTGCTTTACTGGGTTTTTTTTTTTTTTTTTTTTCCTGGTTAACTCTGCTGTGCTACGTTTGCAGCTGATTTGAGAATGCGGAACTGTTCCAAAAGGTTTCTTCTTCTTTGGTGTTCGTTGATGATCTCCAACACATTCTTGGCAGGAAACCAGCCCTTCTGTCCATCAGAGAGACGGATGCCCTCACACCACCCTAATGATGAACACGAGCACACAATTAGATAGAAAAAGGGGGTGGGGTGGTTAATTAAGATGGAGGTTATAGTAGAAACATGCTATGATCTTCTCTGGACAAGGTGCATGTTATCACCTAGTTAAAGGAGAACTTCGGTGTAAAATGAAAATCGGCATGTTAAAACATCATACCGAGTTGGTATGTGTACTGAGGAGCAAAATTAATTTAGCCTGTTGCATTCAGAGTTTAACTATTTTTTATCGTTTGTCCCAGAAGGCTAGCAATGGAAGTGGTAGGTGCCCTTAGACGAAGCATGATGACTACGCTATTTTTAAACCATTAAAACAGCTTGAAGAAACTCCACACTCCATCGGTAGTACAACAAAGGCTCTGGCATTCAAAACAAAGCACTGAGAATATTGTAAATGTACACAACTTTTATTTTAAAAACTGTTCTTACATGCAGTAGTTTGTTTGCAGTTGTTTCTCGTCGCTGCCATGATTAAAGTCCAAACAAGTCGATTGTACTACCTCTCCTCCTATTCTTCCTGCTGGTTCGTGTTCATCAATCGACTTGGGCGGACTTTCATTGTGGCGGCGACGAGAAACTACAACAAGGTACTGCCTGTCAAAACTGTTTTATTAACAAATGTTGTGTACACTTACAAAGTTCTCAGTGCCTTGTTTTTAATGTCCTACCGCACTGTACTACCGATGGAGTGTGAAGTTTCTTCGAGCTGTTTTATTGTTTTAAAAATGGCGTAGTCATCATGCTTCGTCTAAGGGCACCTACCACTTCCATTGTTAGCCTTCTGGGTCAAACGAATCCTGCCATTTACTTATCGGATATGACTTAGTAGGACTTATGCCATGACATCAAAAAAGAAAAAAATTTAAAGAATTTAAATTTTGAAAAAAAAATGGAGACTTATGATGATGAGTGATCAGTTTGTGGCCAAATTCAGAATTTTAGAAAAAGTAGGGTACCAACATTTTAAAAAGTCTGTGACACTGAAAATGGCGAAATTTGGTAGCCTACTTCAGCCTTTACCCAGCCATATGGCCAGCTTGTGTGGCGTTCCTGATTCCAGCCCATTTATTTAGCTAGGGATTTGTGCTGGCTGGCCCAGAATAGTAGTCCTGAGATGCTGCTCTGATGGCTGCCAAGCGGCGCCTCTTGTCTGTAAGGCCTTTGGACTTCGAGGGTGCCAAATCCGGTGAAAAGGGCAGGTGTTGGACAGGTTCACACTGTCAGTCCTGGATGGCAGCCATTGCCCTTGTTGACTTGTGAGCTGGAGCGAAGTCCCAGAAAAGGAGGATTCAAGTCTTCTATTTTTTCTCCAACGGCTGTGTCATGATGTAGTAAGTGCCAGTAATGATTTATTTTTAGCCATTCCAGGTGCCATACTCCCTTTAGTCGTTAGAAAATGGAGGAAATCTTCTTGCCTCCAGATTGAAGCAATGAATCACTTACAAAAAGCCAATGCTGTGTTCTCAAAAAGAAAATTGTTCAACTGCCTAACACACAAAAAACACAAAATTGGAAACTTTAAACTTTCTGCATTCAAAGGGTCATGTGCATGACTCTTCTTCTACCTAAGGCCACAGACTTATCACCCCTCTCAACAAACAGATCGATGAACAACAATGGGCTTGCTTGAAATCGTCTTGTTGACTAGTGGCTGGCTTAAAACAATGCATTCTGGACTTGAAATGGTGACGCGTTTGGACAATCTCATCTGAATGTCAGCATACCACATGGGTGGGTACTGTGTAGTATGGTGACATTGGATCCAAAAATGTCACTATTGCAAGTCCAGAATGTTTTGCTTTAAGCTAGCCACTGGCCAGCCAGACAATTTCAAACAATCAGGCAACGTGTTGGTGTTTAAAGGTTTGCTGCTAAACAAATTCTGGAGAGATGCTGCTGAGAGGTGTATGAATGGTCGGATGCTCGGATATGATCACCTTCATTGGTCTTGCGCAGCACGTTGATGATGTCAGTGGGCTCCAAGGAGAGCTCGTCTGCCTGCTGAGCCGTGTACTGATCCACACACTGAACCTGTGGACAGTCTGACACACACACACACACATAGACACACACACACACATGCATAATTACAGCATAGAGAACACACATGTTTAGAGATAAACATGAGAACTATGGTAATGTTACTATAATCTGTGTAGCCATACAATCATTGTGGATTTACTAAAACAATTATTCATAATCTCTACATCAAAACATATCTATACTAACTATAAAACATTAAGGAAAAAACTTCAGAAGTGGAAATGACACCAGTCTGTGTGCTTTGAATTGCAGACAGGAATCCCATTATTGTTTCCTACATTATTGTTCACATCCATTTGACTGGGGCCCCTATTGGAGACAGAAAGGGTTGCTACCCACCCCAGTCTGTATAGACCTTCTCATCCTCATCGGGTTGGGGGTCAGTCAGAGAGGGCAGTGCAGCAATCCACCGGTGCATATCCGACCTACAGGAAAACACAAGGATTGGCATCGCCCACCTTACCTCTGCACATCTTTAGCATTAGCAGTCATAACAGACAAGTTAATGTGGTTATGTCATTTTAATAAATAAATAAACTAATTTGTTCACGTGTTTACTCTCTATGGTGCATACACTGTACATGTAGATGATATTTTTTATCTGCACATGTGACTTTATCATGTCAATGAAAACTATGGCGAGTTGATTAACTTTTTTAGCTTTTATGAGTTTGATGAGTTAGTTAACAAAAATGATGAGTTAGCTTTTTGTGTGACAATAAGACAATAAGTGTCCACATACTCAGTGTTGGCCTTGAGCAGTCTCTCGCAGTGCTGGCCCTGGTGGTTCTCCAGGAGGGTCAGGCAGAAGCAGTGGTCAAAGCGCGCCCTCAGCTCGTCCTCCCGCACCGCCTGGGCCTGCACCAGAGACCGGTGCGCGTAGTCTATCACTATGTAGCGCTCCTGACTGCGGAGGTAACGTACACAAGGATACAAAGATACAAGGATATTTTATTGTCACATGCATACACATACTGGGTAGCAGGACATGCTGTTAAGTTGCTGAAACATCCAGAATCATTTTGTTTGTGGAAATATTTAATATAGTTACACACAGGTCATGTACACAGAAATGTGTGTATGGATATTTGTTTATTTGATTTTATTTTAAAATCCCCTTCTATACAATCTTAACTGGGTAGAATGTTTCCTGTTTTTAAAAACATAATTGGATAAAAAAAGGGGCTGTTCTGCATTCTGCTGACCTTTTTTTACTGGCGAGGACGAAGAGGTCATTGAAGAGAAAGGCGTAGATGGGCAGGAATCTGAGGCGGATGTTAAAGAGAGTGCCGGCCTTGGACAGCTCCAGGAGCTCTCCCTGCTTCTCCAGGTAGCGCGTCTTCGACACTATCGGCACGGCCTAGGGTTTGGGAGGAGGTGGACCAGGGTTAAGAAAGGGGTGTGGGTGTAACTGTGTCTAACTTGTTTGAAATGATCTTTTTAGCAAAACATACAATATAGACAATTATCACATATATCCTGGCTCTGATATCTAAGATATGATGCATTAAAGATATCTATTGCACGCATTTTTATTAGATTTTTTTGTGACTGACCTTGAGTTTTTGAAATTCCAGCATGTTTGCAATGCTAATGAGTTCCTCCATCTGCTTCATCTTGCCAACCTGAGTGTTTGTATCCTTTATGATCTGAAACATACGAAAGGGAAAGTATACCATGATCACCTGTTTACAAAGGTGCAGACCACTGTTGTTTAAAAGCCTATTTGAATGTTAGGCCTTAGCTTTGTGCATGGAATGCTAGCAGAATACTAGCATGCTAGTATGATCCAAAATGGGCTTTCTTCTTCTAAATCTACCCATTGCCTTATGATGTGAACATACAACACAACAGAGACAGATTAAAAAAGTACTTTTGGCTCACCTCAGACACTACAGCCAGAGCTTGGGAAGATGTTTGCTCTAGTTTTGACCCTTCTTCTGTCTTTTTCAAAATATTCTGAGGAAATAAGCCAAACAAAGCTATAGCATGGGGTATATCTCTCTCTTTGTGTGTGTTTGAAATATACACTCACTGACGTTTACACGCCACACCTAACCTCTAATGGGCATGGCTGTGACAGGTACCTGAATGAGTATTTTAAGGCGAGTGATCCTCTGGAACGGTAGAAGCAGAAATGAAGTGAAAGGAAGTCGTTTGCACAGGGGGGATTCCTCCAGCCTCCGCATGACCACAGCGAATGACCTGTTGCTCTGCCTGCCAAGTAGATGTGAAACTCTCAGACAGGGGAATCTACTAGAAGTTTCCACAGGAACCTTTTCTGGCCCCATAAACGAATACATTATTGACAGTGTTCTCAACCGACCTCCTGTCAACGTTGGGCCCTCCAATCATCCTAACCCAACCCAATCACCACCCCAGCCCCTGACATTGTTCCTGGTCTCAAATAAACACAAACTTAAAATCTTATGAGTTTAGTATGAATGCAGAGAGTCCACAGTATGTATGCGACTGCTCCAAGGAATCATATGGGTTAGGTTGCCTGAGGTCATTAGTATTTGGTGATGTGTAAGCAGTGTGTTGTGGTTACATGAGGGAGCTGTAGGTCTTCTCCTGGTACACCTGGTCACGGACATAGTCGGTGTACACAGTGAAGTAGTTTTGGGCGTGGTGGTGGATGATGTCACACAGGTCTGAGATGATCACGTTCTCGTTCACTCTGTCCCGCAGGTCTTCCAAGAATCTGAGACACAGTTCATGGTGAGCTGGTCAAAGGGCTTCATCAACACAAACTGAGGCTGTTACATAGCCCTTTCAAACTTTAAATTGACTCTAAAACCAATAAAATAGACTGCAGCTAATGTTCTGGTTTAAACAGAAATAATCCAGGTATAATTTCATTGTTTTGTAGATTTCTTACTGCTAAATAATTCATTTGGGCCATTATGTACCATCAGTTACTATGATAATGTAGGTGGGCTGAAATGAATTAGAAATATAATTTAACTTTAACACAAATCATTGCTTTTTGTTCTCCTCCTGTATGTATATCTTGTCCGAGATATAAAATAATGTGTGCTCACAATCATAGCACTCAGGCTTTGTGTTAGTTTGCCCACCTTTCACTGACTTCGTACACTTGGAGGACGTTAGAGAATAGCCTCTTCCTGTCGTGGATCACCAGAGTGTCATTCAGCTCTCGTGACCCCAGGAAGTGGTCCTTCAGCACCCTCAGGGAGCACTGGTAGGACTCTTCAGAGGACATCACCTCAAACATGCTCTAGTAGAGAGTTCAACCACATCATAACACATCAGTGCCATTATAACACACTTCAAAAGCCAAATGAAAACATCTCTTTATAATGCACTTTTTACACACTAGGAAGGAGGAATACTGTGTGCAGAGGAACACAGAGTAAACAAAGGCATAACAAAGTTTATGTAGCCAGGGTACAGGACAGCAGCCTGAAAAACCACCCCTCCTACTACATTTCACTTTGTACAGAGGGTCTGGCTGTACTGCACTGAGAAACGATTGCTTTCTGGAGGTGTGGACTCTGCTGAAGTTTAAAACGATTGGATCTGCCTTTACAATCACTAACGTCTGGTCATGACGTTTGCAATTAGCCTGGCTATAAGCCTGCCTATTCACTAAAATTAAAATGTAGCAAACAAAGTCGACATCATCGCTCACAAACACTGTCTCTATTCGCTGATTGGCCCAGTAAACATTCTACTGGAGTCCAGTATGTCAATAGAAGCAAACCCAGACTACCACTGTAGAGAGAAAATATTCAAGCAGAAGGGCGTAGGCAGGCTTATAGCCAGGCTACAAGACCGTAGAACAGGACTGCAGACCACTGTTCTACCCTACAAAGCCAAAAGGCAGTAACTACATATTTTGTCAACACTGAGTATACACTGAAATGTACTTTATAACACCTGTCTTATGACTATGACTGTCTTGCTTCTTCCTATAAAAAAGTACATAAAAGCATCACCACTAGTATACCATGGGCATTTTGACAACTTTAAAGGCATTTTTCACGTAGTTACTGCACTTTGCTTTTCTAGGGCCGTGTTAGTGAGTCAAAATGAGTTTTGTCATTCACCCTCTCAGCTCCTGCATGCAAGCGTCTCTGTGTGTATCTGTGTGTATGTATGTGTCTGTGTGTGTGTGTCTGTATGTGTATGTATGTGTATGTGTGTCTGTATGTGTATGTATGTGTCTGTGTGTTTGTGTATGTGTGTGTATGTGTGTGTGTGTGTGTGTGTATATGTGTGTGTCTGTGTGTGTGCGTGTATGTGTGTCTGTGTGTGTTTGTTCTTCCCCTGCTTGTGCACGCTCTCACCTCTTGCGTGCGAGGGTCTGTGTGTCTGTGTATGTGTGTATGTATGAGCCTGTGTCTATATGTGTATTTTATTTTTTCCCCTGCTCGCTCACGTTCTCACCTCCTGCGTGCGAGGGTCTGTGTGTCTGTGTGCTTGTGTGTGTGCGTGTATGTGTGTCTGTGTGTATGTATGAGCCTGTGTCTATATGTGTATTTTATTTTTTCCCCTGCTCGCTCACGTTCTCACCTCCTGCGTGCGAGGGTCTGTGTGTCTGTGTGCTTGTGTGTGTGCGTGTATGTGTGTCTGTGTGTATGTATGAGCCTGTGTCTATGTGTGTTTTATTTTTTCTCCTGCTCGTTCACGCTCTCACCTCCTGCAGCAGGACCTCCCTGCGGCTGAGCGACTCCAGCACCCCGCTGGCCTTCACCTCCGGCCGCTCCTGCCACAGGCTGGCCAGTGGCGCGGCCTTCTTCTGGCGCAGCGCCGTGGGCTCCACCACCATGGAGTTAGCCCTGCTCACCTGCCCACTGCTCTGGCCACCGCACGCCTGCTGTTTAGAGGCCTCCCCGCTTTTGGTGGTGGCGTTGAATGTCCTGCTGTGCTTCTGATGGGGCACAGTTAGCATAACAAGGTGACCATTTACGTAATGTGTAAGAGTGACCGTTCATGACAGAATAAGAGTATGAGCATTTGTTACAGTTAGTTTTCGACATATTTAGGCGGAGGTGTCTGTGTTAACTGTAGAAATAATGAAGCTGCTCTTACGAGTTTGTGTCCATCCTGTGAGGGTTTGCGTTCAGGGGGTGGGTCTTCCTGAATGTCAATGTACACAGGAATACTGAAAAAGAACATTAACAAGAAATAGAGGCTCTAATAACAAGATAACTACAAACACTGTGTGTGTGTGTGTGTGTGTGTGTGTGTGTGTGTGTGTGTGTGTGTGTGTGTGTGTGTGTGTGTGTGTGTGTGTGTGTGTGTGTATGTGTGTGTGTATGCACGTGTGTGTGTGTGTGTGTCTGCGTGTGTGAGATGCACAGACTTACTCTTCTTGCTCTACAGACACCCACTCATAGAAATCATTCAGGTTCACATCTGAGGGGACAAAGCGGTACAGGGGGATTTTATCCTGAATGCACTAAACCATCCGTCAGCACTGATTCTATTTGTGGAGGATTAACCTGCCTAACTGTGAAAGGATAACATGATTCAGACTTGTGTAAATATGCATAGAAAGACTCTGAGAAAGCCGTGCTTGATAGTCACAAAGATGTAGGGTATTTAAGGTCATACGTCATCAGAAAGTCAACTTCTTTACATGCATATCTATCTATCTATATATCTATAATAATAATAATAATACTCTTTACTTGTATAGCACAATTTATACAAGATACAGCTCAAAGTGCTTCACAGCTTGGCAAGAAAAACACAAGACAAGATTTCTTGCAGTCCAATGGCGCCAGAGCGGTAGAACACAATAATGCAGTGACGCAATGACGTAGTGACAAAGACAAAATGAGGATTAGGACAAATTCTATGCAAGAGATCTCTAATAATAAATAAAAATGCAATAATAAAAAATGATAAATATCTATCAATCAATCAATCTATCAATCTATCTATCTATCTATCTATCTATCTATCTATCTATCTATCTATCTATCTATCTATCTATCTATCTATCTATCTATCTATCTATCTATCTATCTATCTATCTATCTATCTATCTATCTATCTATCTATCTATCTACATTAGCAGGTGTTCTTCACCTGCTGTCTCTGGTGCTGGCTGGCAGGGCGTGTAGTAGTAGGATTCGTAGGCGTCGTCTGTGTCTTTGCTCTTGGCCCTCTCAGGCTGCCGTCGGCTGGGCGGGGGGCACCCGCGTGGGGACAGCATGTAGGAGAGCATGGGCCGGGCGCGCTCCCTCTTGCCCCTGGGGCTCTGGGGTGCAGCCGGTATGGGGGGCAGGGGCCGGTGCTCCATAGACGGACTCGATTTTGGCGAGGGGACCTCGTTTTTGAAGCCCCACCCGGCTCCGTGGGGGGTAGCCGGGGAGCTGGGCTGGCCCTTGGGATTAAGTCTGGGGCTGCTGTCTGGGGAGGGGCGAGCAGCAGGCACCTGCGGGGGCATCAGTGGCTGTCGGGGGTATTTACCCGGAGTTGACGTGGCCCCTAGCTGTGCTGGCCTTGGCGGCGGAGTAGGTTTCTCGGGGACGGTTATGCTCTCGTACTCCAGCTCGGGCCCCTCCTGGCGGAAGCCGCCCACTTTTACTTCCCCATGGGCACACTTCTCCATTTTAACGTCCCTTCCCCAGGATGCGTCCGTGCTCTCTCCTGTCGTCCTCGTCTCTGCCGGGGTGCCGTGTCCTGCTGTTCCATCACCCCCACCCTGCACTGGGACCCACACCAGCCTCATGCCAGGCCTGTGTTGGTGGCAGAGGCAGTAGCAGTGGCAGGGGTTGGGGCTGGCGCTGGGCCCAGTGGGGGCGGAGGAAGTGGGCGTGGAAGTGGACACGGCCTTCTCGCTCTCCACCACTCCATTGCTGTCTGTCTTCTCACTTCCATCTGGTGCTGACAGCAGAGAGAGGGGAGAGAGAGAGAGACAGATAGAGAGGGGAGAGATTAAGAGAGAGAGAGAAGGAGATGGCGAAACAGAGACATGGAGAGGGGAGAGAGAGACACAGAGAGAGGGGAGAGAATGAGAGAAAGAGATACAGACAGATGGAGAGAGAGAACTTAGGACTGTGCAAGAGCTTTAAGGGCATTATGTAAACTGGTAGTTTTGGCCCAAACAATGTATGAGTTACAGTGGAACCACATGTGACTAAATACCATTCCATGAATTGCTGTCAGTGATTAGTAATCATTGCCAGCTCAGTGTGGTCTCTCCATGTCACTGTTAAATGTACCTATTCATTGACTGGTAAATATCAATTGGTTTTGCATTTGCGATATATTATTATCCTAAAAACTACCAGCATGTCCAATGACATCCCAAAACTGCTCAGTTGTATTTTATAATGTGTTCATTTGTGGTGAAAAAAACATTTCATCTTTTTACACAGATTTACAAAAACCAGCGACCCAAGCATAGTGGAGCTGAACATGCTTTTTACCTGATCGACATCCGTGCTGAGGAACAGTAAGCCAACACTGCGGCTTCGGCCATTTTATGTCCGGCTTCTCCTCTCTGCACTGTGTCACTCCAAAACTCTTTTCCTTGGGCGAGCGTGGAGAGAGGGGCGGTGTGGAGAGCTCTTCGGCAGGACCCCTGCCACAAGGGCTGGGACTCAGAGGCGAGGGGCTCACAGGCGGCTTGGTCCCCTGGGCAAGGGGTCCCTGGGTCCCGCTCCTCCGCAGGGTAAGATGGGGGGGAGTCCACCTGGTGCCGCTGGTCCAGTGGGGCCCCTGTGTGGTGGCTCGTAGCCTGGGCCCAGCTGGGGCCGGTGCAGCCTGGAGGGGGGCTTTGGGAGGCTTGGGGGGGAGGACTGGCTTGCGTGGCAGTGGAGGCCTCCTCGATTGCATGGTGAGGGGACCCTCTGTGTCCTCCTGTAGAATTGATCACTTTTGATCTCCTGGTCGTGTCTCACAAGCTTGCGTGATTCGTCTCAAGCCTAAAAAGAGATGGTGCTGGAACACCTCTGCATGTTCCTGTGGATCTGACTATTTTTTGCCCACTATTAAGCTTTTAATAGCTATAAATGAAGTGAAAAAAAGATACTACCTCATGTTTTTGCAGCTGAATGTTTGTGAGGAGGGACTGGTCTCAGTGCGACACACGCCAGTTTTAAATGTACTTCTCTTTTTAGATCGGGACTGTTTTACGTGCTGTTAGCAAAGAGGGAAGTCACGATTTTCAGTTTTAGGAGAAAGTGTGTGTGTGGGTATGTGTGTCACAAATGTATATGTGTGTGTCTTATCCTATGTAAGTGAATGCATGTGTGTGTGTGTGTGTGTGTGTGTGTGTGTGTGTGTGTGCATGTGTATGTTAGTGTGTGTGTACGTGCGTGCATGCAAGGGTCTGTGTGTTTTTGTGTTTTCATGTGTATACGTGTGTGTGTGTGTGTGTGTGTGTGTCTGTGTGTGTCTGTGTGTGTCTGTGTGTGTCTATGTGTGTGTGTTTGTTTTCTCTGTTGCATTTGAACAGCTGAACAACACTCATGACTGAAGAGCCTGTCTCTTGTGAACCTTAACGTGTTTGTGTCCTAAAATATCACCTCTATCAATGTTTGCATTCTGGATTTCACTTTCATCGCTCCAGAAGCAAGTACATTATTTGTGCATACAAAACAATCATACAATGTACCACATCCTGCCTGGTGTCACAGTGCTTCTATAACATTACATATAAATCTCAGAAGATAATAGGCCTTTTAAACAGCCCCGCTGACCCTGTTTACATTTTCTCCTTTTTAAACCTTTACAGCCTCAACTGTTGACCATCCATCAGCCATATCAGTATTTGGTGATAGGGTGAGCTCCAGCAGAGATAATGCTGGTTTGCCTGTTTGACTATAAAAAATTCAATTGTGTCTTCACCATGGGTGGTAGGTTAATATATCACAGGAGTGTTTTCATTCTGAGTCAAATTTGGCTCTTCCAGGAAAGAGTGGTTTTTCAGTCTTCCTGACTTACTAAAAAGTATTTATATGTATATCAGACTTCATTCTCTGGTTTGTTCTTCTACACAGGGCTGTGTGACTTTTAACTGGTGGTCAGCTAAAATCAAGAGCATTTACGCATAGCGAAGCAGAAGGCCAGATAGGGAAAGCGGAAGTGCTGGTCAGGCTGTGGACTCAGGTGAGTAGATGCAAAAGTCAATCGAAGAGGAAGCCCGGAGGGTTGCGGCCAAAACGGTCCCCTGAAAAAGAGAAGTAGGCAAGCGAGTCTGCGGTCACAGACGAAAATTCCATCCAGAGCGACCAGAGAGGCTGAAGAATGCTTCCGAAAGCAAGATCGGTTCACTGGTATTTCCCTGGATGTGCACACAACATGGGGCAGCCACGGCCTAGCAGTTAAGGCGTGGGACTTGATTCTCCACACTGACACGTGGATGGGGGGAGTGAATGACCAGTGCTCTCCTCCATCCTCCCCTGTGACTGAGGCACCCTGAGCATGGTACCGTGCCCACACACTGATCTCCTCCATCCTCCCCTGTGACTGAGGCACCCTGAACATGGCACCGTGCCCACACATCCCCCACCCCTCTCCTCCATCCTCCCCAGTGACTGAGGCACCCTGAACATGGTACCGTGCCCACATATCCCCCACCCCTCTCCTCCATCCTCCCCTGTGACTGAGGCACCCTGAGCATGGTACCGTGCCCACACACTGATCTCCTCCATCCTCCCCTGTGACTGAGGCACCCTGAACATGGCACCGTGCCCACACACTGCTCCCTGAGGGGCCTGTCGGTCTGGCCCCCTGCTCACACGTGTGATGGGTTAAATGCAGAGTCTGGACGTGGTTCTGTGTGCTGTATGTTCCCAATGACAAATGGGAATCACCTCACTTTCACCATGACTAACATTAGCTGTGCAGGTTCTTTCTGAATATGGAACAATGGATGCAAAGGCTGCTGCTGGTGGTGTGTGTGTGTGTGTGTGTGTGTGTGTGTGTGTGTGTGTGTGTGTGTGTATATGTGCGTGTGTGTGTGCATATGCGTGTGTGCGTGTGTGTGTGTGCGTGTGTGTGTGTGTATGCGTGTGTGTGCATGCGTGTGTGTGTGTGTGTGTGTTTATGTGTGTGTGTGCATGCGTGTGTGTGTGCGTATGTGTGTGCATATGCATGTGTGTGTGTGTGTGTGTGTGTGTGTGTGTGTGTGTGTGTGTGTGTGTGTGTGTGTGTGTGTGTGTGTGTATGTGTATGTGCGTGTATGCATGTGTGTGTGTGTGTGTTTGGGGGGGTGTCACAGCTATTAAACAAGAACTGCAGTTTGTCTATGGTGGAAGGCAGAGCTCCATTGACATCAAACAATAAAAACAGCCCAGGTTGAAGATGCTTGCTTTAATTATTACACAAAATAATTATTACATTTTTTTTCTTATTAAAGTAGAGTTTTAAGTTTTATGACATGTCTACAAAAAACTATGTCATTTGAAAATAAAATGCTTGCTTTTTACTCCACTTAGTCATTTTGTAGTTAATGAGCTACGAGGACTATACGTTCTTGGTATTTTCTGTAATTTTAGGTAAAATTATATTATAAACATTTTGCACTTTTGTTAGTTTATAGAGGTATTCTTCAAAAAACTCAAAATATTTACCTTTTATTTAAAGTATGCAATAGCAAATATGGATGTCAAAATCTGAACGTGTTACTATAATATCACATACTGAAAAATAGCCCAGTGAACAAGAGTTTTCAGTTCATTTCTTTAGACTTTTCTCTTCTTTCATTTTTTGTTTTACTGAACAATCTGTGGTATGGATATATAGGAGCAGCAAAATGAGTGAAATGATATAAACTGTACAGTATAAAACATATTTAACATTCCACCATTTTGTTCAAGGTAAGTGTGATTTATGGAAGACTTGAAACACCAGCTTCCTCCTCACGCAAATTACATAGTGTCTCTCAGGACACTAGGACACTCGCATACAGTCTCTCAGGACACTAGGACACTCGCATACAGTCTCTCAGAACACTAGGACAATCGCACACAGTCTCTCAGGACACTAGGACACCCGCATACAGTCTCTCAGGACACTAGGACACTCGCATACAGTCTCTCAGGACACTAGGACACTCGCATACAGTCTCTCAGGACACTAGGACACTCGCATACAGTCTCTCAGGACACTAGGACACTCGCATACAGTTAACTTCAAAACTGTATGGATCAATCTGCATATGTATGTACTTCAATATTGTCTTTCTCTCTTGTTGCACATTTGTTGTGCACACACTTGACAATTTACAAATGTGCCCTAACTTGCATTCCCCCTCCGTCTGTGTCTTTCCTCTCCCCTCCCATTAAAGCTGATCTCTTGCATCCTCGGCCTCATGCTACACTCATCAGTACAGTTTTATTTTAGTCGCTGTACTCTAATTTCCAATTTACTATAATTTGTCCATTTACATCAATCAATCAACCATTTACGTCAATCAGTTAGTTATCGCCCCATTTTGCATTCTCTGCCATTCTATTGTTTGCGTGTTCCTTTTTAGCCCCACTGCTGATGGCTTCCCACTGGCTCACAGCAGCACGCAGCCCCCGCCCTTTGCCTCCACGTAGTTGGGGTCCAGGTCCTTGGGCAGCTTGCCCGGCTCTGCCCAGACGTTGAGCTCGCCGAACACGCCCGTCTCGATCATCTCCTCCTGCCAAGGGATGGGGATGTTGCCCGAGGAGAAGTCGTTGTAGAACTCAGTGTCTTTGTTGTCCAGCACCACGCCTTTGATCGTGCTGAAGGCGCCCACGTCGCCGATGTCTTTGGCGTACACCATCTTGGGGTCGGGGACAAATGGGGGCGGCACCATACCTGCATTGGCGATGAAGAGCAGAGGGGTGAAACCAGAGTGTGATTTACCCCTCCATAAGCACAATTGGGAGGTACTACCTTGTCTGCGTATATTCTCATTCATCCAGGTCACGGTAGTCAAAAGAGCTAAGTTGTAAGCAACTGGACTTCTTTTTGGAGCTTAAAGACGTTTCACCTTTCATCCAAAAGGCTTCTTCAGTTCTGGTCTGTATTTTAGGTAACAACTGGCAATCAGTTCAGCCAACATATAAAAAAATAGATAAGATCTCTCCTCTTATGTTTTACATTACTTACATTAATGTCTTTACCCACAAACCCTGCTATTTGTGTTTCTTTGGAGGGGTGCTAGGTGTTGACTGGAGGGTGTATGTACTTCTAAGTACCCACTGTAATTCAAGCTATGGGTGAAGGTGAATGAAAAGTTACAGTATTAGGTCTGCTATAATGAAAAGACAGGCTGATTCAGCCTGGTACCTAAAGATTAACTGTGCTGACATTCGTATAGTCTCTGAATGAGTTGTTTCTTTGTAGCACGCTCTGTTCTTTAAAAGGGCACTTTGTTCAAACGTTCCTCTTATCTTATCTATTTTTTATATGTTGGCTGAACTGATTGCCAGTTGTTACCCAAAATACAGTGTACATTGAAACTGATGTGTAAAATATATATCCAGCTACACGTCATAGATTAAAAACATTTTTATAGTGAAAACAAAAAGTGATAAAAATGCTTTTGGTGTTCTATAGCAAAAAGAAACAAGGACACATCTGATATGGGAAAGATAAAGATGATTTGCACAAAAGTTTTGTTTTATTGGAAATGTATGAGTGAAATATTTTACAGAAACCCCATACAAGTTGTTTAATGTGAAAAAAATATAATTAATATATAAATGTGTTGCATTGTTTTGTTGTACAATAAATGCAGGCCCCAATAATTTATCAGTGATTCACACTCACAAAACTCTTGTAAGGTTTTTCTGGTTCTTTTGACATGGTGTGTTACAGTATTGTCCTGGCATGATTATGAGAAGATAGTAACAGAAGCTTCCTTTGATAAGGTACTTAAGGTTGACTACCTAGTGGCTTAACAAAAAGCTGCTCACCTGCTTCAAGTCTTCCCCAGTTAAGGTCTTTGAAGTAAGACTGGGCTTTGAGCTCAGAGCAGTCGTTGTTCTTGAAGCCGAGGCGTTTGGCTGGATCCTTCTCCATGAGGCCTTCACAGATGTCCTTTAGCTCCTTACTGAACGTGTCTGGGTAGGACACTGGGTCCTTCAGGATGCGTCGCGTCACCTCAGTGTTCTCCACCTAAGGTTAGATGCCAACACGAGGACAGAGATGCAAAATATTACACAGTCATTTAGATACGTTTCAGCAGATCCTGGATGTCTGTTGCTCTTGCTCAATTTCACACTAACGTGTTGTGGACTGGTCTGTTTCAGTACCTGCTCTCCTCGGACCCGAAAAGGACCTTTGGCAGCAACCATCTCGTAGAGGGTGACCCCGAGGGTGAAGTAGTCCACTGTGTAGTCGTACTCTTTTTTCTCAAGCAGCTCAGGGGCCATGAAGCCTAGAGAACACACACACGAGAATCCAGACATTAGGGCCAAAGCAAACACCAGTGCCATAACAAAACGTATTCAAGTTTTTAGTGTTGTTTTAGTGGGCCTTCTCACACCGGCTTCAATACTATCGTGAGACACTTTCGAATTCAACAATTTCACCCCCACAAACCGGCCAGGCAGCAAATTTATTGCCATTTCCAACGATTCAACAGAGTTCAGACATTAAGGTAAAAGCATGCCCCAGTGCTATAGAAAGTACGGTGTTTGTTTTAACAGGACTTTTAGTGGAATGAGAAGTAAATGGGTATTTGGATTCTTTTATGCCAGCAAGATGGATGTGTGATATGATTACATTACACTTAGCTGACGTTCTTATCCAGAGCAACTTACAGTTAAGAGCCTTGCTCAAGGACAGTTCAGCCATGGGTGAGGGTGCAGGAGAGGGATAGTGATTCACTCTCCCACCCACATTCTTTCTACTGGTAAGGAATTCAAACCAGCGACCCTTCGATCCCAAGACCAGCTCCTTTACCATTAGGCCACAGCTGCCCACACACGATGTGGTGTCCTGAGTGGTACCAGACTGACCTGGGGTTCCTGCATATCCTGACGTCTTGTCTTTTCCTGGGGGCAGCTCAACAGCCAGACCCAGATCTGAGAGACGCACGTGCCCTGAGAAACCGTTCAAGAGCCTTCAGTCATTTGCTCTTACAGTTACAATGTTCACATATTCACACAAACACAAATGCAAATGCAAAACTAGCATACTAGAGAGTATATGCATTCCATTGTATTACAGATAGTCTGTCCTGATTCACCTGATTCCTTACTATGGCATTATATTCACAAGTCACCTCTACAGTCTGCATGGTATTGAAGTAGGGGTGATAGCATTCTGTGTGGGTCTGTGTAAAGCTGTACCAAACTCTTACAGTCTGCAATTCTTGCTCCAATATGAATAATGCGCATGTGCAATTGTAAGACTGACCTGCGTCGTCCAGCAGGACGTTCTCAGGCTTGAGGTCTCTGTATACGATCCTGTGCTGATGAAGATGCTCCAGGCCGCAGATGATTTGGGCCGTGTAGAAACATGCCCTGGTCTCATTGAAGCCTGGGTTCTTCTCATCCACGTTGTACATGTGAAACCTGCAGCGTCAGTGAGGAAAATGATTGGGCAAAGACTGGCAGGAGAAGTCATGTTTGTCTATGTACACTGACAGTCAATGAAAACGCATCGATGGCGACGAGACGAGACAGGAAAAACACATGATTTTGTAACAGCTGATCACCAATTCACTGAAGCGGAAATTGTAAACATCGAGTGGTCATCCCACTCTCTTATGACCAAACAAGTGCATTTGTACTCGTTTATATGGTTGGAATCGATTCTCTGTAAAAAAGTACAAGAAAGTTGTCTGATGCGTTTTCATTGACTGTCAGTGTACATATACAATAATCTGCACATGTTAAATTACATTACATTACTCTTGGCAGAGGCTTTAGGCCAAAGCGATTTACATGTTAAAAAAATGAATCATGTAGTGTAACAACAATAAAAAGCCTGCTGTAGTGTAATGGTTAAGGAGATGGAGGAATTGGAGGACTGCAGGTTCAGTTTTATTCCTCTACTAGTAAGAAAAAAACAGTGTTCTCATGCACAGCTGATTTGCTCTTGCCCAAAGCATCTAACCCCTTATTGCTTCGGGGGGACTGTCCATACACCTAATTCACTGTAAGTCACTCTGGATAAGGTAATGTCATTTAGTACACCCCAAAAATAAATACTACAAACAGTAAAAATAACCAGGTGAAGTTCCCTTTTAATGATAATCCACTCCTGGATGAGCATGGGGATTTCCCACATATTATGATGTCAGCAGGAAATGTCAGGCTGGTGTCTACAGAGGTCGTGGGGATTGTCTGTCTTCAAAGGGTCAATGGGTGTGGTTATCATGATACCTCTGAACTTTTTTTTTTCAGACAATCTCTTGAGGTCAGATGCTGACGCAGTCTTCTACATCCCCAAATACCAGGCCAGCACATTAGCCCTGAAGTCAGTCTTAATCTGGTCAGATTACGAGGATTAAACTAAGAGCCGCCACTGTGTTCCCACACACACAAGCATGAGAGCGCGCACTCACACATACACACACACAAGAAGAGTGAAATAAGATCAATACTTAGTCTCATAAGGTTAACCTGATTCCGATGTGTACTGAATGTACTGTGCCTTGAATGCAGTAAGCCAACTGCATTGCCTCTCTCTCTCTTGTGTGTGTGTGTGTGCGTGTGTGTGTGTGTGTGTGTGTGTGTGTGTGTGCAGGTGTGTGTGTGTGTATGTGCACGCGTGTGTATGTGCGTGCGTTTGTATGCATGCATGCAGGTGTGTGTTGGTGTGTGTGTGCTATGTGTATGCTGTATTACACATGGACTGCTGATAACAACTATTGTCTGTGTGTCTGCTGTTTCATAATAGAGCCATCTGTACCTGAGGTCTCCTCCGTTCATGATGGTCATGACCAAACACAGGTCGGTCTTGGTCTGAAAGGCGTATGCCAGCGTCACGATGAAGCGACTGTGCACCTTGGCCAGGATTCGCTTCTCCACAATAGCTCCCTAAAATACAGGACACACGGACAGGAAATCAGCCGAAACTCTTCGTTTTCATCACTGAATCTCCATGCATGCTTAACTTTTTTTATTTGTAATTGCACTTGTGATTGTTGTTATGATTGCTCTCAATAGTATAGACTAATAATGCATTTTGAGACAATATTCATTTCTAAAAGAACTCTCTGTGCTGTGAATTTATCAATTAAGTTTGTTCTTGCTGGGATACCATCATGTTGCCCTTGCATTACCTTGAGTTATTGCTATGCCTGTTGCAGGGTTCTGATTGAATACATCAGCCCTCATAGAATTACTCCTAAGTCTAACAATGTTTTATTATCTCATTCAAACTACAGATCGGAGTGACCTGTTTTTGCAAAGTTGTATAGTGCGGTTATAGCCCATGGAGGGTGGCAAAGCGAATTCAGAAGTGCTGTTCACTCCGTCGATTGATGAACCACTAAAACAATTTTGGAAACATTATTTTAACGTTAAAAAAACTACTTAGTGTTGCTTTAAGTGAAAGCAGAAGTGCACTCAAAAACAAATATTCAACACCAGTTAAGTGTAATTCAATGCAAACATCACAGAGGCTTCAATATGCAAAGTAAACGTGCCAACTTCATGCTTTTTTGATAGAGATAAATTGCACCAAATATTCTTTCTCATGTCCCAGCAGTTAGTGGTGGGATAGGCTCAGGCAGGTATTATTACTCTGCCCTACAAAGCCAAAAGGAAGTAACTACATATTTTGTCAAATCCTGAACCGGAAATTGACTTTATAACACCTCTTTTGTTTTGTAATTACATCTCTTGCTTCTTCCTATTAAGAAAGTATATACAAGCATCACCACTAGTATACCTACAACATGTTGGACTGGGCATTATGACAACTTTAAAGGCAAGCTTCTCAGTTTCAATTTTAGTGTAGTTACTGCACTTTGTCTTTGTAGGGCAGGACTGGCACTTTAAGATGTCTTGGCTAGTAATGCTTGCAGGAATAGAGCTAAGAGTCACTGTCATTCCATGGTGACATTTCCTCAAAAGTCACAAAATAAAGCAGCTCAAAGGGTTAAGGGTCGAATTGTTAAAGCACAATGGCCTCAGAGTCGCTCCTGAGCCACACCCAGCCAACCATCTCACCCGTCTAAGGATGTAGCCTATTAGGCACTAGCCTGAGCCACACCCAGCCAACCATCTCACCCGTCTAAGGATGTAGCCTATTAGGGCACTCCTGGGCCACACCCAGCCAACCATCTCACCCGTCTAAGGATGTAGCCTATTAGGGACTAGCCTGAGCCACACCCAGCTAACCATATCACCCGTCTAAGGATGTAGCCTATTAGGGCACTCCGGGACCACACCCAGCCAACCATCTCACCCGTCTAAGGATGTAGCCTATTAGGGCACTCCGGGGCCACACCCAGCCAACCATCTCACCCGTCTAAGGATGTAGCCTATTAGGGCACTCCGGGGCCACACCCAGCCAACCATCTCACCCGTCTAAGGATGTAGCCTATTAGGGCACTCCGGGGCCACACCCAGCCAACCATTCCATCCGTCTAAAGATGTAGCCTATTAGGGCACTCCGGGGCCACACCCAGCCAACCATTCCATCCGTCTAAAGATGTAGCCTATTAGGGTCACCTTACTCGGACACAAAGATGGAATAGTGCACCGCAACAACTATAACATCTACTACAACACCCACATCAATGAAAGTGCAGTGATTTTTAGAAAATTGAGTATGCTCAAAAAATCATGAGTATGTAGAAATAGTTACGAATTGTAATTTCAACCATTAAAAAGCTTTATGAAGGCATCATAACCCTTAATGAATGTGTTTATAGACTTTTGAATGCAAGCTTCATAGAAAGTGTTACCTAAAATTGTGAAATTTCTATCTATCTATCTATCTATCTATCTATCTATCTATCTATCTATCTATCTATCTATCTATCTATCTATCTATCTATCTATCTATCTATCTATCTATCTATCTATCTATCTATCTATCTATCTATCTATCTATCTATCTATCTATCTATCTATCTATCTATCTATCTTCCCCTCTCTCTCTGTTCCTCTGTTATGTGTGAGTTGCCTGAGCTGATTTGCTTGGTTTGGGCCTGCAAGCCTCTTTGTGTTTCGCAAATGCAGATTTAGTGTGATCTAATTCTCTCCACTCAGGTGACTTAAGTAATCTCATCTCTTGCACCCCCCCCCCCCCCCCCCCCCCACACACACACACACACACACACACACATTTTTTCTTCCTCCTTTTCTCTCTCTATCCCTCACGTCACACACTGATAATGTCCCAGTCTAAGTGACGGGTAAACAGCTCATACTGTCCAAGTGGTAGAATCTGTTCATTCTGTTGATGCTTTTGTGCTGTGCTGACTGTTGAGGCTTTCACTGATAACAGTGTTTTCCACACACTGCAGCCGTGACCTTTCGTGGTCCTCAGATACTGCAGTGTTTACTGAACAAGTGCCTTAAACATTTCACTATGCACAACTAGACAGATATGGCCGTCCCTATGGTGACTGTCAGTGTTCATATGGAAGACACACTTAGGCCCAGTGATGGGTAGCCTGGCGTAAGGGGCTATAATCCAGTAGTACATATTTGTTCCAGCCATTCACTAAATCAGCTGACTCTAATTAGCAGATTTTTGCCTGGTTGAAGTGTTACTTCAGTGGCATTGCCAGCCTTAACTGCACAGATACAACCAGATGATACTATATGGTGCTAAATTGTAGCTTCTGAAGAGCCCATCACTGCTTATATTATAGCTTGTGTTCGCTTAGGTTGCAGAGACAGGTTGCCCATCACTGCTTATGTTATAGCTTGTGTTCGCTTAGGTTGCAGAGACAGGTTGGCCATCACTACTTATAGCTTGTGTTTGCTCATGTTGCCAGACTTGCAGGCCCTGTCACAGATCCAGGACTAATCCAGGAGCAGCTCCTCACCTCATAGCCTTTGCGCTTCTTCAGCCGCTTCTTATTGAGCTTCTTGTTGGCGTACATCTTTCCCGTGGCCTTCATCTGGCAGGCACACACCTCCCCGAAGCCCCCTTTCCCCAGCACCCGGAAGTCGTTGAACCAGTCCTCCCCCACGGACTGGCCCTCCAGCCACTTGAACTGCACGTAGCGCAGGAAGTACATGCTGTTCTTGAAGCCGGCGTGGGCCTTGGCCTCCAGGTGCTTGAGCAGGAGCTCCTCTGTCTCCTTGAACAGGTCGCCGCGCGTGTTCTTGTGGTCTTCCTTGACGCGGGTCACGGCCTTCTCGTCGAGGAAGCTGCAGAAGGTCTTGGAGGCTGACTCGTAGTACTTGTTCACGATCTTCTGGGCCTTTTGCAGCCGGTCCTTCTCCTGGGCCACGTTGTAGTCTTCTATGTCCTTCCAGAGGGCACTGGCGTTCTTGTGGGCGGCTTCGCTGTCCATGTACTGCTGGAACAGGCGTTTGCCGATGGGCTGCCTGACGCACATGCTGTTGAAGGCCGAGTCAACCGTCGCTTTCATGCTCTCGCAGTCCCTGATGTGTGGCAGCTCCAGCTTGGCACGGTACTTCTTGTCGCGCATGGTGGCCGCGGCGGCGCCATCCACGCTGCCTCGCGCCGACACATAGGCCGAGTTGGCCACCACCGTCTCCAGACCACCGATGTCCATGGTCAAGGGTCAAGGGTCACCTGTCACACAAAGAGGGAGAAGTCAGGAGAAGAAGCGGGATTAGAGAAAATTGCGCCTACCTGTGGCTGTAAACATCTGGCTGGTGAATCTACCTGCTGTTGAGTTTTTCTACAGTCATGCCAACACCAACAGATCCACTGGTTTCACTGCTGCTGTCGATGCTTTATATTGCATGTCGTAGGACAGTTCTGGCACACAGATTATAAATAATAGCCAACAACCAGAGCTTGAACATTACATCCACAGTTTTGTGCATCTGAAGATTTTCTGTCCGACTTGGGGTTCCTAGCGAGTAGAGCGGCTGAGCGGGCTACTTTTCCCTTGAGACGTTACCTGGAGTCCCCTTGAGCTAATTAATCATCACTTGGTAATGATAGCAATCGCTCAACTACTGTAATGCAGTGAACATGCAATGGCTGCAAACCAAACATTCACAGCCACTGTCACTACTAGGGAGTATTGTGTCACTGTGTGGGAACATCCATTTACTACAGCTACTTACTGTCTATTTGTGTCATTTTGTTGCCTCAACAATGTGATTCAACCGCATACTTGCCTGAGTATACATTTTGAAAATGTACAATGAACTACAAACTCCAAAGCAGAGTTTGCAGACACCACAGGAACATGGCATTATAAAAAATGACTGATAGAATAATATCATTAATCCAAGTAGAATTATTAACACCATAAAGGATTACCACAAGGTAGGATTATAAATCAATTCAAAATTGCAGATGACAACTACAGATGCAAACATACATATGCATTACATTTGCTATATATGCTAGTTTTACCGACGAGCTAGTGCTAGTTTTATGTCCTAGTTTTAAAAATGACAGAAAGAACATAAAATATGTATGACAGCAAAGTTTTGGTGCATTTGATAGTCTTTTAGTTTTCACAATGCTCATGAAGATTTTTTTGACTTCTCCTCGTAGTAAGATTTAATTTCTGAACAGTCTGTTAAAGTTTTTACTCCCTGAAAGTAAAGAGCCTGCAACTGTAAAAATTAGACATTTCACATTCTCCAGCAAAACGGATGAGATATTTCTGCCATGATCTGTGTGCAATGCATCATTTTCAATCAATGCCAAAGATGCCAAAGCACAACCAGTCTCTATAGCATATTATTTGCCAGAGCAGGGCATGCATACCTTTCTCACACTGATGACTGCAAGAAATTCTTCAGACAGATGTGAGAGACACACAACCAAAAGTCCACATCAAATTAATCCACAGTTTGCTGAAGCGTTCAATTTCCCATCCAGGTGGATTTTGCTCTGTATTGGGTTGCCCAAAAGCAAAAACTTCTCTTTGTCTGCATCAGTCCATCAGCCCTTTAATTCTTGCCATCTCTCTCCCTCCGTCTGCCTCGGTGTTCCTCTCTTCCTCAGTCAAGCCAGGAGGTGAACAAGTGGGAAGATGCAGCCTGGGATTAAGTGTGGCACTGTAATCCCTCTTCATAGTGCATTACCTTGTGGCTTGTGGATTATGTCTGTGCATCACCAAGGAAGGTAACTTGTCAGAGACCATTACCTGTGGTCTGCCGTGGTCTCCGTCACTGATCCCTGATCAGCTGGCTTTGGATTAGAAAGCCCCTGAGATACCCCAGTTCCATTGACCACCCTCCATCGTCCCCCCACCCTCCCATCATCACCACCCCCACCACCACCCATGCCCTCCATGGCAGTCACACACAGCATTTTGAAAGTGTAGAATTACTACAAACTCCAAAACCACTGCAGACGCCACAGGAACATGGCATTGTAAGAAATGGCTGAGAGAACAATATCAATAAACCACATAGGATTATTAACACCATATAGGATTAACACAAGGCAGGATTATAAATCAATTAAAAATTGCAGATGAAAGTTGCAGATGACACCTCCACCACCACCACCATCCCCATGTCAGGTCAGTCGCACACAGCTTCTCTCCTTCTTGGGACCATACAGTGCATTAGGTCAATATTTCAGCCATCAGTGGTATGAAGACATACATGTCACATTGGGTTCCTCACTGGTAGTGACAGAAACTAGAACATGTTCTCCCCTCCCATGGGATAGGATTTCGGGATCAGATGGGATTAAATGTAATATGTATTGGTATTTTTGAGACGCTGCAAATGCGATAGCCACGCTGTGATAAATGGATTAGACTCGTGGTGCTAATGAGATCAAAGACAGGAAGAGTCGGATGGAACTGAGATCAACGCCCAAACACAGGCTTGCCTCATGGCCTACATTCCTCATCTCCATCCACGGGGAACAGACGGAGATCCCATTACCTTCTCTATACTTCCGTCTTGTTTTCTCTTTCCAATTTCTCCTTTGCTATTCCTGGTCTAGAACCTCTTGATGATGCACAACCCTTTTTTATCCAGATGTCCATTAAGGCAGTGACGACAGTGGGTCCCCGGTAGTCCTGTTACAGGAGCTCAACACAACGATAGTGAAGGAAAGGGCCCTCTTACTGCTCTACGCATAGGCTGCATGTGATAACCAGTGTTAAGCATGTTAAGTGTGTATTTGTGTTGATGCATTAAGTGTGCATTTGTGTTGATGCATTAAGTGTGTATTTGTGTTCATGCATTAAGTGTGTATTTGTGTTCATGCATTAAGTGTGTATTTGTGTTCATGCATTAAGTGTGTATTTGTGTTGCTGCATGTGTGCATTTGTGTTGCTGCATTAAGTGTGTATTTGTGTTCTTGCATGTGTGTATTTGTGTTCATGCATTAAGTGTGTATTTGTGTTGATGCATTATGTGTGTATTTGTGTTGATGCATGTGTGTATTTGTGTTCATGCATTAAAGGAGAACTTCGGTGTAAAATGAAAATTGGCATGTTAAAACATCATACCGAGTTGGTATGTGTACTGAGGAGCAAACTTGATTTAGCCTGTTGCATTCAGAGTTTAACTATTTTTTATCGTTTGTCCCAGAAGGCTAACAATGGAAGTGGTAGGTGCCCTCAGACGAAGCATGACGACTACGCTATTTTTAAACCATTAAAACAGCTAGAAGCAGCTCCACACTCCATCGGTAGTACAACACAGGTCCTGACATTAAAAACGAGGCACTGAGAACTTTGTAAGTGTACACAACATTTATTACAGTTTTTGCCCATTGCTTAAACACATTTTGCAAAACTTGGCTCGCTGTGCCAAAACTCTACACACAAGCACATAGGACACAGCACTTGGAAATAAACCATTCACATCTGTGTCAAATTGAAACTCTGCAATCAAAACCTAACAATCCTTTATCAAAATGTCACTCTGATGACAAAATTGCACACACTTGCATCTTATAAAAACACTGTCACATCGGCAGCAACACACTAGTCTGCTTTATATAAAACACTGTTTTTTGTATTTTGAATAGATGTGTTTTGCCAATGATACATCTGTATTTCATTTTTGAACGAAGTTTCTTATGTATGAAATAGTGTGTAGTGTGCAGGAGCAAGTGTGTTGCAAAAAGGAGCAAGTGTGTTGCAGAATCGCAACTAAAGTGTAAAGCAGCGCTTTTGTTTAAGGTATGGTTACACTGTGTTTAAGGCATGGTTACACAACTTCAAGTTATGTTACTTTGGTTTAAGCATATGTTTATTACGTTCAAGCAATGGGCAAAAACTGTAATAAAATAGTTTTGACAGGCAGTACTTTGCTGTAGTTTCTCGTCGCCGCCATGATAAAAGTCCAAACAAGTCGACTGTACTACCTCTTCTCCTATTCTTCCTACTGGTTCGTGTTCCTCAATCGACTTGTGCGGACTTTCATCATGAAAGGTGTGTGCGCATGTGTAAGAAAGCAGAGAGTGTTTGCAGACATTCTACTGTGTGTGCGCGATACTGTAGGTGCGTGCTTGTTGCGTGTTAATGAGCTTTAGCAGCGTAATTTGTGGCTGTGACAACCACTTGTATTCCTGCCTACTGAGTTCGTTATTAAAGCCTAAAAACTGTGAGACTGCACTCTGTCTCAGATGTCAATGACTGCAGGGTTATTACAATATGATTGAACCCTATGAAATCATGAGTAGCCTTTCTTAGCTAAATTAGGTATGTTCAGCCAATGACGAGCATCTCTGAGTCCAGGTAATGACTAAAAAATAATTTCATCAATTATTGGAATAATATTTTTGATGAAATAATAAATATAATTGAAATATTTTAAAGAACAGGGCAGGGAAATAAAGCAGGCGCAGGGGGGAGAGCCGTCATCTTCCTCTTTGATAGCTATCTGAATTGTGATGGCTAACAAGGCTTAAAAAGCCTCTAAGAACAAGGCTGAGAAGTGCTCGTAGTAGTGAACTGAGCATGACGCAGAAGACAAACACGCCAGTAAGTCACAAGGATACCTGGATGGGGGGTGGGACGTTGTCCTCTTATGTGTGGTTACATAATATGAAGCATTATGAAGTATTACAGCAACAAACCTGTTGTCCAGTATGCCTCTGCTGCTCAGTGAGAGATGTGCAGTGTGCTCATGTTTGTCACATTCATGTTAGTTTTTCTGTTTTAATACATGCATACACTCTAGTGCCATCTTTAGATCATGTCACCTGAAACATTCTGAACATAGCCTATAGTCTAGAAGGCGGTTCTAAAAGATCTGTGGCCTTAAAGTTGCCTGCAATACACATATGTATTGCCTATAGACTTGCACGTGATTTAGATTCACTACATTAATTCATGTGAACGTTTGCAGTACTGCTGTTCTGTTAATATATTGTTGCATCATGATGGTGTCATTATTTTTATTGGCTGAGTTTACACCAAAGCTAATTCACTTTGTCCAGAGAGCCTCAGGCCACTGCCTAAAACCATAACAAGATAACAGCCATTCGAGACTTCCTTGGCCAAGGGCCAGAGCCCCCTGTGACACTGAGGCTGTGTGTGTGCGATCATCACTCTGTGTGTGTGTGTGTGTGTGTGTGTGTGCATTCGTCAATGGGTGTGTGTGTGTGTATGTGTGTGTGTGTATGTGTATGTGTGTTTGTGTGTATGTGTGTCTGGACTTGAAGCTGATAATGCCAGGAACTTGTCTTCCACTGGGCACACTGACCTGGATATCAGCTTGTAGAGGTTTCCTGCACTCTTAGCAGGTCGGGAATATGATGTTCTGTCTTTATGATGTCATGACCACATGTTACACTGGATGTACAGATAGCAAATGTGTGGTTGCTGGGGAGTGCATGAGACAGGGAAGTTGAAATGATTTTGCCTTCCATGTACTGTTCAGCGGTTTCTCTTCTTTTCTCTTTTTCTGTTTCCCAGTAGTGCGCACACACACACACACACACACATACACACACACACACTGGAGTGAGAAAGTGGAGAAACAAACACAAAGAGAGAGAGAGAGAGAGAGAGAGAGAGAGAGAAAGAGAGAGAGAGAGAGAGAGAGAGAGAGAGAGAGAGAGAGACCAAACATGTCCCCTTGTCAGTTTTCAAACATGTAAACACATCTATCATGACAAGAATGAATGGCAGCCATGTTGGCTTTGTGTGACTCTGCAGGCAAGCAGCACTTTTATTTCTCCCCTGACAGCAATAGATCTCCAGCTAAGATTTTGGATGGCAGTTCTGACTGATAGATCTCATGTTTAGCCAAGAGTAAATGTACTGTAAGTTCCGCAGACAGAAAGCCATCTATTTTGTTTGAATTAACAATTCATCAGTTGTTCTTTGAGATGTCATTTTGAGTGCTTACTGTACATGCCATATATAAAACCATTTCCTAATCTCTGACTCCATGAGCAGCTGGAAGGGAATGCAGCATGTTAAATGCACATTACTACATTTTTTCATTTGTGTCAGTGTTTTCTGTCTGTTTTATCTATTTATTTTTTTTACTTTTTGATATGAGTTCCAAATTTACCTGCGGTTCTGCTACAGTGCAAAACTGCACTGGATTGCCACTGGTAACATCATGATCACAGAATTATATCAGAACGTAATAATACTGTTAGAAAAAAAAAAAAAAGAAATGTCCAAGTGATCAGCTGCCAAGCACTGCGGCCGCTCTGGCCTAATGGTTAGGGAGCTGGTCGTAGGGTCACGGGACTGCAGGCTTGGTTCCTGTACCAATAGGAAAAATGTGGGTGAGGGAGTGAACACTCATCCATGTTATCTAGTCCTATGGTGTTCCAGAAAGACTGTCCTGGTGAGAGTGCAAATTTAAAGGAATGCGTAACTTTTAAACCATAATACTGCTTTCACCTATACAGCTTATGTGGCTAATAGGCTGTATGCAGCGCCCTCTAGAGGTGATCTACACTACTTACACGTTTGCAGTACTACTCTATGGCAAAAACACTCCTAACGCTTTTCTCAAAATTCAAATGACCCTAGAAAAATAATAAATAGAAACTGACAGCATAAAGTATGATATTGTTTATATTTTACGTCTAAGTAGAGATTATTTTCTGATGAAATGAAAGGTGGACGTTGAGAATGTTGAAATGCTGTCACTGAACAATCACTGATCATCTTAATGTCTTTCCATTAAGACATCATAGAAATATCTATCTGAACCATTGATTTTCTGCACCTGTGGAGAAAAAAGTCATAGAATGAAAGATACTTCCTCTTATCAGGGTACACGGCTTTGTAGTTGTACCACAAATGTTACATTTGTCAAATGTCAAATCATTTTCAGTGTTTCATGGATGTTTTTTCCATTTGGTAATGACTTAAGTGTAATGACCAAATGGCATGTGTACTATACCTGTTACTGTCTAGTGTTTCTGGTTTGTCATACTACTGCATTCCCCACCATCGTCATCAGCAGAGGCAGGGGTATAGGTCAGATCAAGGTCAGCTGAAAGTAGGTCATCTTCACTCTCTCTGTCATTCTCTTCTTCATCCGGGCATCCCACTGCATAGGTGTTGCTGCTCAGAATTTCGCGGCTCCTCCTGATGTAAGCTTTCCTCTGCTCCTCAAAGCTTGTGCTTTCTGTGTGTGTGCATGTGTGTGTGTGTGTGTGTGTGTGTGTGTGTGCGTGCAGGTGTATGCAAACATTCACATATAAACACGTGTGTGGAAAAAAAAGAAACATTAAAACACAAGTAAATATCTACAAAATGTTTACCAACAAAATACACTGCCTGTCCACAAGATGTGCTCTGTTACTTATCTGTTAAATCATGTCACAGAAGTTTACCTCTTGCTTTTACCTTAGTGTTTTACCATCTTTAAAGTGTGCTATGCTTAAGCTGTACAAAGCCATGGTGGCCAGTAGATTAGGCATTCTTTCCTTACCCCCATCATCTTCCTTTAGTGCCTCTGACTTGGAGGTGTTCTCTGCGCTTGCAGGTGATGTGTCCATGACCTGCACCTGGTCCTGTGGCTGAGAGGTCTCTGGATTTGCTCTAGAGACATTTCAGTGTTGGGAGTAAAGCCAGTGTTATCACTGAAGTGTGTGCTTGTGTGTTAATAATCGTGTGTGTGTGTGTGTGTGTGTGTGTGTGTGTGTGTGTGTGTGTGTGTGTGTGTGTGTGTGTGAGAGAGCATGTGTGTGTGTGTGCATGTGTGTGTGTGTGTCTGTGTGCGTGAGTGCGTACACGTATGTTTGTGGGTGTGTTTCTCTGTAACACCTCAGGAGTTTAGCTTCTTGTTGACTATTTCTGGAAGTGGCACACTGAGCAGTGCACAGACAACGCTTCCTTACTCTGTCTGGGGCCGGGGGCCGGGCTGAGCGCTCATGGGCTGGGGCTCAGGGAACAACTCACTGCCATCTCTGCCAGCCGGGAAGGACTGCCTACTTGGGTGTTGGTACCAAGAATCCAAACAACACACACACACACACACACACACACACACACACACACAAACCATATAGATATTCATTCAATTTACATTTGGCAGTTTGGCCAAACTGCTTTTAGTTACAGTGCCCCAGCTACATGGAATGGTTTTCAAAGACAGGTGACGTGCTTTTTATATCACTTGCTGATTTTAAAGTCACATCTTAATCATTTTTCAAACTGTGTTCTTGCTTTTAACTTTTTTCCACTAACATATTGTGTCTTGTGTTTTATTGTGTTTCATGTGTGATTTGTAGAAGAGAATCTCAGTGTGATTTATTCCATGGTTAAATAAAGGGTAAATAAGTAAATAAGTAAATAAATACATACATACATACATACATACATACCTACATACATACATACATACATACATAAATTAATTATATATATATTATATATAAATTATATTTGACTATGCATGCAAAGGTAAACACAGTGTAGAGTGGAAAAATACCTTGTCCCGCTTTCAGTGTCCCAGTAACATGACTGTGTGGAGGAGACCTCTCGCCTACTCGGATGCTGCGTTTTCAGGATACTAACTTCATCCCAGCTCTGCCACTTCTTCCTGTGTGGTGCAATATTATGATTGTTATGACATTTTCTTTACTACGTTTTTTTTGCTGTTGTTAACACACTGATCCTAATTCCGATTAAAAATATGTAACCTAAGACAATTTCAATTGTTAACAGTCTAATTGTTACATATGTTATTGAAACATGTTTAAATAATGATCTAGAAAATAATTTTATGAAATGGTCAATTTTGCTCAAAATGTTTAAACATTCAGATAACCTGGGTAAGATGCAAGACAATGAATTTCACCTCTTGCTTTTGCATAAACACATCTCCTCTCCATAGGTGTCATCCAGCATGGTAATACTGCAGCTGCAATAAGTATTATTATTATTAGTAGTAGTAGTAGTAGTAGTAGTAGTAGTAGTAGTAGTAGTATCCAACTGGCACTTCCTCTATTGATAAAATGTTTGCCCACTTTTACAAAAACTTTCGAAAAAAAAAGGAAAAAGGGAAAAAAAGGAAGAATTCACTCACAGATGGGGTCCGATTTTACAGTCCCGATCTCCAGTCTTTAGCCATGAGTGACAGCTGGTGGCCAGAATATTCCCCTCATCCCACCGCTGCCGCTTTCTACCGCCAACAGGACATGCATTACTCATTTTTCAATACATAATCTCACTGCATTATTTAAAACGTTTCGAGTCTAAAAGTACGGGCTAGACGTGAGTGCGATACAGTGAGTGTGGCGGCTACTGTAGCCTAAGTGAGTGCTTACAGGCACTTTTTCTCTTTAGAATCGCACACACTGCCACGGAGATTTGTCTTCAGGATGCCTTTGAGCTGTCGAGCCTGTGCACTGCTGACACCAGTGCCACTGTTGCTCTGCAGGTTGGGCGGAGGTAGGCCTGTCGAGGAGGACGCACCCAAAGGACAGTCCGCCTTGTGCATGATGGACTCGTGATGATGGCACGTGCCTTTCCTGAGAATACCTTTCAGCGGTTTCGATGGGCCAGGGTCATCCATTCCCATTGACTAGGCTGTCGGTAAGAATGAAACAATTCTTAATGTGTTTAGATCGGTATGTTCCATATGTAATACTTTACTCACCCCAAGCAGACATCCGTTTAAGATGCCCAGACAGAAATGTCGTGTGCGCACCGCTGGCAACAACTATCGTGATGTTGCCAAGGCGAGATTATGACGTTTTTTCCCTCCAGTTCGCATAATAAAGAAATGACAACCCAACCCAATGTAACGACATTGAAATAGGCTAGACATGTATTTTTAAACCTTTACCTGACAGGTCAACATTATTTTGCATATAGGCTGGACCACTTCTATAAGAGGCCACTTTTAATAACGCAGTTACTCCGTTAGTTTGCATTCTGCTTATTTATTTTGCTTTTTAATCTTGTTTGCTGAAGTTTGGGATATTTAAAAGGTTAAATGCCATTGCGTTTAATTAAAACATAAACAGTTTAAAACGCAACCACTAGAGTGCAGCATCTCACACCGTCTTAACCATCTGTTACATCATTTCTGTGCGACAAATACTTGTCAGAAAGGCATCTATCGGAGGCATGTGCAGGATTGATTATCTGACAGGTGAACACTTAAATGCTTCTATTTTGCCTTGTGCTGCACAAGGCCTACTTTTCTTAAGAATGTTTCTAATTGCGTTTTAGGGGATTCAAGAAACAGTCACGTTTCCGGAGTCGTTTAACGTGCATATAACTCACCTATGATTTACACATCGTATGAGTACAACAATAATTGTGCCTGCATGTATTACCCTGACTTATAGGAAGGACAATTTCTCTTTCTATCTTGCTAGGATATATATATATATTTACACTGTACTTGCAAATGCTTTCAGAAAAGATGTCACGTTGACTTACTTATTGACAAGGATTATAATTAACACTAAAACTGACTGCCATTGCCATACCATGTCAGATTACATATGCTTGCTTCAAGCTGAGACATTTATCGATACTTTTAGGTTGCAAGTAGCCCTTCTGAAAACTTTGCGGAGAAGCAAAAACGCCAACCAAATCCATGTGGGATGAGCATCTGCGCTTATAGTGCGCACATCTGAAGTATCGTGCTGTATGTGTGAGCATTGTACTGTGGAATTATCTGAACGCTTCTAGAACAGCTTCATCACTAAACGTGGCGCCATGGCTCGGCCTCTGTTTGGGGGAGCTTTGTCAGCCACTATCCCTCCCAGTGCTCAAGACATCAGGTAAAAACATCATCTACTCCATTGCAGATAGATCACTTATTCATCCCATGCACAGGTTATGTTATATGTTATAAGTGTAATGTAAAACCCGAACTAAATAAACAGTATTTATGTGCTAGAAAGTAAACACAGCAGCACACAAGAGTAAACCATCCCCCATTTTATCAAATTGAACATAACAATACGAGTTGGAGCCAGATACAGGCGCATACAACTTTCAGACTAGTTACTCATTGCGTTTGTGTTTGTTTTAAGCTTCATAATTCTCCCATCTCCTATGGGCATGGCTCTTGTGTTGTTTGTGCCTGCAGTGAACTAAGGGAGATCCCAGACAACCAGGAAGTTTTTGCTCATCGGGCCACTGATCAGAGCATTATTTTTGAACTGCTGGAGTACCAGACTCATGTGGACAATGAAGCTGCGGCAAGGTAACTGCAAATGAACCTCTCTTTTGTTTGAGGGCAGGTGAATCCCTCCTGGATTTTGGAGAAAATGGCTCACCTTTTTGTTTTTACAAACTTACTTTGAAATAGTAACCAGTTCCTCTGGGCTGGGCAGGGCAGATATTTTCAGGAAACACAATGGAAGTTGTCAATATTCAAAATGGTGGCACGTTGTTGAGATTGAAAATGGTGTCCCTGCCTCTGGACTTCTCTACTGTCTTGTGACCAATCACAAATGTTTCTGCCCCCAGGACAACTTTGAGTAAAGAAAACTCCCACCTGCTTCCCTGAGGGCTAATAGAGAACATTTGAATTTAAAGTAAATCATACATTGAAAAAGATGAACGTGATTGAAAATATCAATGAGCCACTGTCTTCTCTGTCCCAGGTATCACTTTGAGGATGTGGCGGGAAGCAACAAAGCATCCCAGCCCGGCACCTCTGAGGTGCGGTCTGTCCAGTGCGTCCCGAAGACAGAGCTGTCGTTGCACCAGTGCTCTTCCGCTTGGCTCCTGACAGGGGCGCAGCTCGTCTCCAAATTCAACGAGGAAGTGAGTTAGGCCACTGCCTTTCATAGTGACTTTTCCACAGTATATTGTGCATTGAAGTAGTTCTGTTGTATGAAGCTCTGTGATGGACCAGTGGAAGTGACTTTTCCACAGAATATTGTGTTGGAGTAGTTCTGTTGTATGAAGCTCTGTGATGGAGCAGTGGAACTACCCTTCGGTATATGTTCCATATATAGTGTAGGGATGGTATGGTGATTTAGGTATTTTGTGTATTTTAGCCATATTTCAACTTGAGAGATCTCACAAACATTTATGGCTATGATACCTCATTCTTATATTTAAGTCATTCCTATAGTATGAGGTCTACATGTAAGATTTGAAGATATATCAGAGAGGTTGGTGATGGTTGGTGGCCTGTGTAGAACTGATATGGAATTACTCACAAAGACATTACATAACAAAAGTATTAATCACTCATTTTTAAATACTTTCTATATTTTAATAAGGCCACATGGGTATGACATATTTCAAATGCCAGCACCTTACCGATCCTAGCATCATCATCACGGATATTGGCTGTCAACTTACATTCTGGGTAACACTTTCTATGACGTCTCTGTGAACACATTCATAAAGGGTTATAATGCCTTCATAAAGCTTAATAATGGTTGAAATTAGTGTTCATAACTATTTATACATATGACTGCAATCGTAAGGCAGGTAAGCTTTCAAGAATGCACTGTGTCACTTGCAGTTGTAATTGAGCTTATGGCATAGCATTATAATGCCTTAAGAGTACAGTCATGACTATGTATAAATAACTATAAGTACTTCACATACATTATTAATGCATTATAAGCCTTTATGAATGTGTTTATAGAGTCTTGTGAATAGAAGCATCATAGAAAGTGTTACCCAATTTTGCTTGTTGCATTTTAACCAATTGACGTATACATTTTAGAACAGAGCAGTAGTAAATTCATGAGACATAAAGGGCTGTCTGTGACTCATCAGAGATGTGACTGACATAATCTGACCGTTTGCAGGCCAAAAACACTGTGAACATCCACCTGTGCCTGTTTCGGCTTCCTCAGTTCTCCACAGATATCCTGGTAACCTTCAATGACCCAGTCATCATCAAGTGAGTGTCACATTGCTGAACTATTCATTATTTACTATTCCACTGTGACTACAGTTGAGGATGTGCTCTGCCTGCCATTCCAACAAGCCTGGCTTTTTGGCGTTGCGATCAGAGTGACCGGGGTTCGAGGCTGGGTGGGGTGACTGGTGTTGCCCTTTGCTACACCCACAGTCTGTATCATTTAATATAGTAGGTATGAGGCCCACTGGCCCGGTGGACCAGACACCTCCACTTAATGTGAACTTTAAAACTGTTAGGTCATCACTATTAGCCTTCCCCCCGAGTGACATAGCCCTCCCTCTGTCCGCTGATTAGCAGCCAAAAAAAAATGGTTGAGGGCAACTGAAGCCTTAGTAGAGTCCCCTGATGGAGAACTGTAGCAAAATATAATGTTCGTGGAGGTACTGTAGCGAAATATAATGTTCGTGGAGGTACTTTAGCGAAATATAATGTTCGTTGAGGTACTGTAGCGAAATATAATGTTCGTGGAGGTATTTTAGCGAAATATAATGTTCGTGGAGGTACTTTAGCAAAATATAATGTTCGTGGAGGTACTGTAGCGAAATATAATGTTTGTGGAGGTACTTTAGCGAAATATAATGTTTGTGGAGGTACTTTAGCGAAATATAATGTTCATGGAGGTACTGTAGCGAAATATAATGTTCGAGGAGGTACTTTAGCAAAATATAATGTTCGTGGAGGTGCTGTAGGGAAATATAATGTTCGTGGAGGTACTATGCTGGCAGTAGGCTGGCAGAGGCCCACTCTCCTGGCATGACTCCCTCTTTTAAACCTCTCTGTCATCAGCATTCTGATTAGTGGCCATTAATTATAGAATGGGCATAGGCAGCGGCATTGTTAGACATAGGCATTCCAGGCTACAGCCACAAATGCAACATTGTATCCAGTGAAAACTGCAAGAAAATCTGAGGTGACCATAAATGGGCAGACTTAGAATCATTTGTTGCAAAATGTTACAAATTCAACATCGGTTTTCTTCTCTATGCATAGTAATGAGTGTTTACAGGCTATAGGCTATTTTAATGTTTTTGGCTGCTGGTGCATGTGATGCACTTTGGCAGAAGAGACGTTCACTTCCTTGCAGGCTATCCTACCTTTAATGCAAACATCACCTCTCGGCATGCCCCGACGCGAGTCGTGATGATTGGCCTTTCCTTTCATTCTCAAACTACATCAAAAGTGCATGTTCATCAACCCGACTTTCAAAATTTCTCAGGGGATAAATCCCGAAGCCCCGTATACAGAAGACTCTAACTTTAACCCCCAAATGTTTTAAATACCTACTGTAGCTGTGCCCCTGGGCCCAGGAGCCAGTCATCAAAATCGGACCGTGGGGCACTCCAACCTAATCATCACACTAGGAGCTTTTAAGTCTTTCTTCATTTACATTATGTTTACGTAATGTTACATTTAAGCTGCGGTTTACAAGTGACACGTTTATAACTGTATGCAACGCTTTAAGGGTTCTGTCTTTAATTGGACGCAATTAAATCATTAGTGTTTTTTTTTCTTGAATTCAAGACAGAATTGAACGTCACGTTTGAAGCACCTTGGCCTTACAGAGTCATTCTCTGTATATGTTAATGTTGGAGTTGAGTTGGATTCATACATTTTAAAACCTTATTTGTACTTTCTGATCAACATCATCTGTGTGTGTGTGTGTGTGTGTGTTTATCCTCAGCCCTCTGAGCAGCAGTAAAGGTGCCAGCCAGGATGCAAACCTGGCCTCTCAGCCCTGGACTGAGCAGGACTTCCGGTGTGTGCTGCAGTCTCTGCAGCTGCTCGACCCTGGAGTGTTTGGGTAGCCACATGGCCCGAGGACACACACACACACACACACACACACACACACACACACACACAAGGTTAAGACATTTAGCACACCAAACATCCATCGCCCCACCTGCTTAATTTAAGGTAATATTTTGACCCAATCGGACATTTATCTGCAAATTAGCGGTAATCAAACAAAGGAGGAATTTGTGGTGTGGCTGTGTTGTTCAAACACATCTCTCCAATTTGCAGTGAGTTTATCAGTTTAGCACACATGAAGTGATAAGGCCTGTTAGAAGGGTTGCGTAACTTGTCTTCCTACCTCAAGAATGCTTAGTCACTTGCATACACTCAGTGGGGTTTCCCACTTTTCACAATTTGACCACAATAAACAGCTGTTGACCCTCTGACAGTCTCCAGTCAGTCATGTGATGTACATATGGAGAGAGCAGTTGTGCAATGGACCTGTCTGACTAAAGCATCAACTTCTGTTTCACAAAATGTCAATTTGACAATATTTACATTTCAAATGTAAAAAGATTATATGACAAATTTGCCTTATTTTTACTTGTTTGTGATCTTTAGTACCTGTTCGTGAATAACCTGTTTGCTTCTCAGTTTGGTCATGAAATACGTTTTTGAAAGTTACTTTATTTGTTTTGAATTTTAATCACTTAATTTGAATTGCTTATCAGTTACCCTTTCAAATATACTGGAGGAAACTGTATTCATTCTCTGTAAGTGTTAAATGAATAACCTAAATGCTTTGTAAATCATTACCTGAAATTTAAAACTGAGCAAGTAATTCTAAGAGTCTCTTTTCCCCTGACACACACACACACACTACTACTTGGCACTCTACACTCATATTCCCAAGAGTATCGTGTGGATTGTTTGTAGTGTTTGGTAAACATATCAAGTGTGAGGCAACATTATTCATTGTAGGTTGTCATAGAAACCAGGCTCTTTTCATCCATTGTAATGCAACGAGGCCACCTAATGTTTGACGAGGAGGCGCCAGGGGAGAGGATGTCCCAGCTCTCTGACATGCCTCTGCACTTTCAACAATTGTAGTCAAGGCAGTTACTCTTTTTGTTGAACTTTCAAAACCTGTTTTATTATTAGTTCATTTCTGTCACAGTCTTAAATACTATTCAGTGTATTCATGAGGCTATATCTGTTTGATTTACAGTACAGTCGTCCTGTATAAGTATATGCCCTATATCAGCTGCATCTTGTGTGACTAGAACTGGGAATTGCAACCATTTTAAAACACTATGCTCTCTATGAAGTTATTCTGAAGTAAGGCAAAAGGCCACAGTTCCCTTTAGCACAATCCATCTGTCATCCTCAAACTACTAAAATGTAAATGACCTTTAAAATATGAGGAAAAGAAAGTACCTGTCATAAAAATAAATAAAAATACAATAAAACAATACAAAAACATTACGATTAAAAGCATTAAATATTGATATTTTGTTTAGTCTTGCCACTGTAAAAACGGTTTCTTTTTTTTTTCAAGCTGACAGAATAGGAATGGATATGAAGAGGGCCCTTCTGGTGCACCAGACTGAAGCTGAATGAATTCAGCATTATTGATACTCACTGCGTGCACATGGACGAGTTGAATCCGATTGGAAATGGTTTGGGATCGTATCGAATTCATGTGCACAGGCTAAAGATCGTATAGGGATTGGTTTCGCGAATCCGATTGCAACCCCTGGCTTAAGCCGATGTTAATCTGCTTGGTGCCGCCTTGTGCACGGTATTGGTTTGGATTTGTGTACTGCGCATGTAAAACCACTTGATCCCAGAAGCTTCTGTCCCTGATTTTCATCCATACTGAACGTCGAGGCTTAACAAGTGCTCTTGTTACTGCTCTTAACAAGTCTCGTTGTCCTCAATTGCTTGTAATATCAAACGCCGACGGCACAATTCATGTCTTATCAAGGAAACCAAAAACGCTGTTTGTTCTTTCATACGGACTTCCAAACAAAGGAGAATGCACAACATGCATGCAAATGCTGCTCTGTCAACCTCCTCGAGCGCTATCTTTGTTTGGTATGCCGCCAGATAGTTTGTTTATTTTCTTTTTAGCAGCCGTCAACCTGAAGTAGTTCTAACACCACTTGTTGAAAGGAATATAGCGTCATCTAGAGTAGCGGAAACGGCCAGATCTCTGACCATTATCCGCTAACACAAACTCTCATGTGCACAGGGATTTGGGACAGACCACCCGTTGGGTAGCAACTCCCAATCCAATCCCAATCCAATCCAATCCAATCCTACCATGTGCCCGTAGTGAGTCAGTGCAGCTGAGTAACAGTGTGTTCATGAAGAACCATTGCCCCTCCCTCTGACCTTTCCCCCTCTTAGCACTCCGAATATAACATGTCCACTGTTCCAGTTACTTCATATAAAATGTTGATGCACTTCAAATGAATTTTAAGAACTAAAACACATTAAACTATTTGGCATTTCACAGCAATATAGCATTTACACTTGCGTGGTTACTTTTTGTATAGCATTTTCAGCAAAATAATGTCTTATTTCCCAAAAAATAAGGGATTTTTTTTTTTTTTCCAAAACTTCCTACATGTGCATTAGAGACATGTTGTATGCCTAAAGAACATAGTGTGCCTGTGTGCATATCTGGAGATCTATTTTAGACCCCCCTCATACCACAGACTACTATACTCCTGTGGGCACAACAAACATTCCTCGACCGTCCACCTCTTGTCCCTCCCCCAAGCCGTGTGTCCTGAATCACCTTTCCACTCAACCTCTTACTTCATCAGTTTCCGCACTCCAAATTCAGAACGGAGGTTCTCGTTTACCTGAGGGATTGGAGTGTGATGAGTTTCTGGCATGTGCCCTTTGTCATTCACACACACACACACACACACACACACGCACGCACGCACACACACACACACTTTCCCCTGAGGTGCTGCTAGCTGTATTTCTGGTAGAGCTTGCGCAGCTCGTTCCAGAAGAGGAGGGAGAGGATGGTGTGGGGACCCAGGCGGAAGTACGAGGCCCCCAGGCCCTTGTAGAGGCCCGTAAGGCCCTCCTTCTTCAGCGTCTTGGAAAAGCAGTCGGAGAAGCCCTGGTATAGTTTGCCCTGTGTGTGTGTATGTGAGAGAGAGAGAGAGAGAGAGAGAGACATCCTAGATAAGATTTTTACACATGTTCCAGAAAGTCAAAGAATGTGCGTGTGGCCGAGACAAGACTGAGAACAGATATAGTCCTTGCTTACCTTGCCCAGGTGGTCCACCGGCTGGTTGTATAGCCGAGTGCTGACCACGTCAAAGGGAGTCATGGCCAGCACCACTGCCACGCTGCTGACCATTCCGGCACTCAGCGCTATCAGCCAGCTGCCCTCTGCAAACAGCTGAAACACCACAAGACCACAGGAGGTGAAGGTGAGAGTCATTTAGGAAACGAAATCAAAAGTGATATAGGCTGAAAAGAACCACACCCCACCCCAGCGCCTGTGTCAAACAAGACCACTGGAAGGCAATTTCTGTTCCTCTGATGCCAAAAAGAGGGTGTTATGTAACATGTGCATTTACGCTAGACTTTCCCCTGGAATTTCTCAGAGGGAAGGCACTCGTCTTACACAATTGGTTCTTCTCAATGGTGCAATGGTAGACATATAGAAAAATCCACAGATTATACTCAACATGCTGCCCACATATAACTGAAACCAGTAATAAAGGGGCACACTCAAATGTGCTGCAGACAATCCTATGCATTTGCAATGACTAAAAGTAACAGCCACATAGTGTATTGTGTATGACTCAAAGCTGTAATTTGCCATATGATCCAGTACTATGTGAGGCATCAAAACCGACCTGTAGGTCCGTCACAAGCTCCTTGGAGGCAGAGAATGTGGAGAGCTGGGCAGCAGACCCCACGCTAACCCTTGGAATAGCGGCGCTGGACCCCCTCCACAATCCCACAATGCCATGCTCTTTGTGGATGGCTGCCAGTGCGTGGACCATCCCCTAAAACAGATCAAACAAAGGGTGAAATACAAATATGAAGACAAAGCAAATGACATGCCGATTGTAGAGCATGTTAAATGTACTGAAAAAAAACTCACCCGATGTTTATACTGATGCCCAACAGCAATAGTGGACGTTGCTTGGCTCTGCAGATGTGTCTTGACCTGGGCAGTAGGGCAAGATAATCATCACTTTTTGACAACGTAAAAACGAGCTCTGACTTTCTCGCAAGCCCATTATAGATATGACTGCTCATTATAAACGTTAACGTGTAAACGTTATTTCCAAATACTGTAATCACCACGCTTTCCTTTTTCATTCTACATAAAGCCTAAATAGAGTGGTTCCACCTGTCATTTTGTCGGTCAAAACATTATCGCCCTAACGCGGGTGCATACCCAGCTAAAAGGACATTTTAAACTCACCAAGTAAATTGGGCTGCCCATGTAGGCACCGACGACTCCCGCTATTGCCCCCGTCACTAGGCTCTTGGCCGCGCTGACCTTGCCGTCCGTGTGAATGTAACCGGATGATTCAGTGATAGCATAGGAGCCGAGACGCACCCCATTCATGAAGAACTGATACACGAGTCCTGGTACCAAACCCTTCTGCAATCCCGCTACTCCATCGACCTTGCCAATAGTGTAGAAGGCATGAAACACGTTGCGATAGTACACTTGATAGGTCCCTCGACTCTTCAGTTCTCCCTGAAGTTGCATCCGCGTTTTCACCACCTCGAGTGGGTTTGTGAACAGACAAGCACCACAGGCAGCCATCCCACTCAAAACGAAATCCATAACTGTGCTGTTGGGGTGTTGACAGTTGCTATAATGGTTTAGCCAATGCTAACGTTTGTATTTCATTTACATCCCATTGCACCATCTGATTGTAAACGTCTGAGGTTATATACAAAGATATTTGGAAAACGTCCTGTGTTCTTCCTCAACATTGTCTAAACCTTCAAGCATTCTCATCGACCACTCAACCCCAGTGTGTAAGCATCGTACCGCCTGTGCACGTGTCAGCATGCGCTTCTGTAACCACCAATGGTGACCACACCAAACCCCAGGCCTGGCGTCTTATCCAATCAGATCGAGATGCTTCTCCGACCTTCTCTGTACTCCCTTTGATTGGATATCCAATAGACGATCTGTTCCCACGTTTCGGGCGCACAAAAATCCTTGTGTCAGTTCTGTCAACCATCACCGCGACTTTTTCCCATCGTGTTGTATAGCGGCACATACCATGACATTAAAAACATTCGTCTTCATATAGGCTAATCACTTACTTTAATTTCTGTAGGCCTATATAAACTGAGGACTCAGTTGCCGAACTTCTGCCTATTTACATTTGGTAGGCGATTGTTATGTACATAACAATGTAAAAAAGTGAAGGGGAACACCCTTTGTCTTTGTAATGAACCAGTGTTGTAACCTACCTGCTGTGTCATAGTTGCCATTGTTATGAAAAGGCTATTTTGAGTGCATGGCTGTTTAACATGGATTGTGTGACTCGATCATGACTTCGGCTCTCGCGTGTCTGCGACCCATCAGATAATAGCTACAGGAGCCTCAAGGCGTAATATTAATACGTTTTCGAAAAGCTTTGACTGCAGCTCACGAAGGAAATAGTTTCTACCCAAAGAGAGTATTCTTACTTGTCTGACATCATCCTTAAGTGTATAAATATGATATACTGTATGTGGAGACATTGGGTGGGCCTGTCCACTGTCAACTAGCGTATGGAAAACTTGACATCTGTTTCTCCTTAAAACGCCCACCTTCTCATTCATCCAATGAAATTTGTGTTCCTCTTAAAGTGACCCCCCAAAACGACACGCTATTCCAAGACACCCCACCCCCCGCCCAGCACAACCCTATAGCCCGGCTTTCCCACCACCCTCGCCCTCTGCAACTCTTGTATTGTTTTGAGTAGACTCTTACAGCTACTAAATCCCAATTTTACAAAAGTGATCACTTTCTCACCAATCAGCTTGGTGTTGTACAAGTTTTACTGTCACTCTGTCACTTACTGCCACTGTAGAAAGCTTTAAGACAATGTGACCAGTTCCCTCTAGTGGCGGTATGCTGCAACCAATGACTGTATGGTTGCAACGGACAATGGCCGGGTTTCCCAATAAAGAACCTTCTTAACGAGTTAAGAAGGCACTTAAGAAGAGGTCGGCTAAGAGGAAGATAAGAGTGTTTCCCAAACGCCTTCTTAACGCCCTTCTTACCAACGTCTTAAGAACCGTCTTACCTGCCTTCTTAACTGAAGCGCAATGAGCAATCGATCTCAGAATGGCCGATTGGAGCGCATAGTTACCATAGTAAAATCAAAGATTTTAGAGCGCTACTCTAGAATCTTCGGTAAAATGCTTCAAACTGAAGTGGTATAACCTGTTCTTATATACAGTCTATGGGTATAACACGTGGCGTCTGACTGAACTCATCAATAAAATACCGGCTAAAAGTATGACATTTGTCGTCACGACACAAAAACAAGTGACACATATAATAATACCGAAACCAAGACCAGGGAAATAAATATGGAAACACAAAATGGAATCAGTATGTCATTACATTTAATGTGTAGGCTATATTCGCATCTGTCTGATAGAAATCTGCTACATGAGGAGAATATGTGTGAAACCCGGGAAATTGGCGTCCCCTTGTCATGAACAATAGGGAAAAGGGGGAAACACGATCAGGAAAACTGGACGTACTGCATTAATATCTCCTTGCTTACTGTCACATTGCTTTACCTGCCTGAGAGGGGTGCTGTTTTCACTGTTTTTTCGCTAAGAAGGGTGTTAAGAAGGGTTCAGAAACTTCTTAGCGATCCTTCTTAACGGTAGGTCTTCTTAGGCTAAGAAGCATTTTGGGAAACGCGGTTGCTTCTTACGGGAGCCTTAAGAAGGGTCTTAAGTACTTAGCGCTAAGAACGTCTTAACTGCGTTTGGGAAACCCGGCCAATATTAGAAGGTTGTCAGTAGTCGAAGGACCATTTGGCTACTTCTAAGTGCTGTTACATCCCCAGTAAAATCTGGAAAAAAGACGCTTCAATTACAATATCAGTTTTAAACGATTAATTAAGGCTGATATGACTAATAGCCGAAGATAACGTTCTATGTGACTGTTTGTTTGCCAATCTATATGTTTTTGGCATTAGGGAGATTTAGACATTTAATAAAATTCCATTCCATTTTTTCGTTTACAAAAAAAACATTTAATATTTTCACCTGCAATAAATTCATAATTTCTGGACCATGAGGCTGCTAACCTTTCTTGGACTAGATGTGGGTGAGTGGGAGTTCTGCTTCAGTGGAGGCATGATGCTCTCTCTGGCCTGGGTCTCAGTCACTGCACTTGCCTTTCAAAACTACTGGGCTGGATGATGACTTCAGGAAACCACTGGGGAAGTCACTTTTCACAATAAGTGGTACTCTGAAACCGTCAGACACCACAGTATAACCTCTGGAGTCTCTGGTGCAGGAACCTCAACAGGCTTAACCACAAGGTAGGAGAACTTAAATGTGACAATTAAATGTGACAGCCTAGTACTTAAGAATTACTTCATGCAGTTACAACTTGGCCTTCGCTGTGTTTGTTTGTGTCAATATCGTCCTTGTTTACAGTATTCCAAAGTTGCTTTATATAGTCTATCCTACAGTGACACAGTTCCAGGGAGGATGTAGTCCTAGCATGGCATGACTACCAATCTGGTGTACTGACTGAGATCAACAATGGTTTCTATAAGAATAATTGTAGCTCTATGCAATTCCATTTGTATGGTTGGCTAAACTAACCCCTTTAGATCTGGTGCCTGTGGGATAAATGTCATGAGAAATTAGAAAATGAAATAAAAAAAATCAAATGTTTTTTTTCTGTGTCAATCTTGAATCAATAATTGTACACTACAACATAACTGAGACGATCATAAATGATTGAGAAATAAGTGTTAGTAAACTGCTGCCCAGGCCCTGTCCCATGCTCCCGTTGAGCAATGCTGGTAGAAAGAGGAAACAGTGGGATTTGCACACACATGTGGCTCGGTGTGTGATGCCTCGTGTTCCCCTGGCGCCGCGTCGCTTGCCACCCCGGCACCCTCGCCTCTTTCATCTCCCTATGATTTCAGCATCGGCTTGCCTCATGAATTATTTGCCAAGACCAATCGCTTCTCATTTTACGCTGCCATTATGTCCGGATTCGCCGCTCTCTCACCTACCACCCTTTCCCTTTTGTTTTCCTCTAATGGACCCACCACACCCCCGTCTTGTCTTTCCTTTGACCCCATCTTTCCTTACGTTGTACCCCTTTGAATTCCTCCCTTGTTTGTTTGTTGTCCTTGCTTTCCAGAAACTGTCTCATTTCTATCTTCCTCTTCTTTAACCTGAAATGTATTTGTTTCTTCTTTCCCTTCTTCGTAGTTGCCTTTACAGTCATCTCCTCTTGAACACAGCATCGGTCTCATTTGTTTTTATTTGTTTATTTTTGGTTTGTTTTTTTTTTTTTTTCCTCCTGGGACTTCCATCCACCCAGCCTCCATCGTACCTGTTGACCTTCCCGTCTGCTGCCCAGCAGGATGCTTCCTCTGCGGGCTGTGCCGGGCCAGTTTGGCCCTGAGGTGCGCGAGCCAGGGCTGAGGGCCTGGAGGGTGGAGAAGATGAAGGCCGTGCCTGTGGAGCCAGACCGCCTTGGGGTGTTCTTCAATGGGGACGCTTACCTGGTCCTCAACAACCGCGGAGAGGAAGGGGCCGACCTTCACATGTGGATGGGTGGGTAGAGTTCCCCCCTTTGTCAGAGAGACAGAGATGAGAGAGAGAGAGCGAGCGAGAGAGAGAGAGAGAGAGAGAGAGAGAGAGAGAGAGAGAGAGAGAGAGAGAGAGAGAGATGAGACAGATAAGGGGGGGGGGGGGGGACAGAGAAAGACAAAGAGAGAGAGAGACTCATATCTCATATTGGAGAGCAGACTGACTTGATTATAAGCAAAATTCTAATTTTGTGGGCTTTGTTAGAGTGAGATTATTGAGGGCAGGGAAAGATTAAAGCAGACACAATACACAATAACAACATTTTTTAGTATATATAAATATATATAGCTATTAGTTATGTAGCATAGCTAGACATAATAGTGATGATATAAATGATGACTTTCAGGGGCTTGAGCTAGACTTAGTAGGAAAGAGGTTTGAAAATGATGAGGTGGGTATAAAAGACTGAATGTTTGAATAGATTTTTGTGGTATATATACATTCTCACTCAAATCTAGGCCTATGACTAAGGACATGTCCGGGTGTAAAACGTGTTCAAGAAATGTATATAACATGGTTATGTATGACAGAGACCACAAGTAGTCAGGTTGCACTGATTTAAAGCAATACGAAGTAGTTTTCGTCTTCAGTCGCCCTACAGGTTGGAAGCGGAATTGTCTCTCATAGAGAACAGAGAGACGGTCCGCTCCTCCAAATGTACTAAAAACGGTTATAGCCCATAGAGGGCAGCAAAGTGAATTGAGAAGGGCCTTTCACCCTGTTACAAGTTGATGAACCACTAAAACAATTTTGGAAACATTTTAAGGTTGAAAAAACGACTGCTTTAAAATACAGCCCCACTGCTGCCCTCTCCTCCAGGCGAGAAGTCATCGCGGGATGAGCAGGGAGCGTGTGCCATGCTAGCCATCCAGCTGGATCACTTCCTGGGTGGGCACCCGGTCCAGCATCGGCAGGTCCAGGGCTACGAGACGGCCGAGTTCATGAGCCTCTTCCCAGCAGGAGTCAGCTACAAGGTGACCCCGTCAGCCTCGACCCACTCTGGCCTCTCCTCTGGGCCATCCATTGCATGTGGCAGCATGCTAACATTCTGTGACATTGTTAAATAAGGCAAATAAATGAGCCATTCTCACTTTCAGCTTAAGGTGTAACTTTGTCACACACTTATACACAGTCACAGCACACAACATTTATGACAACTGTTATGACAGTTATCAAATGAAACTGTTTTATTACCTAATGCAAATGTTATGACAGGTACCATCATATTACTGCTTTATTACCTCGTACCAACTGGCAAAACAACTTACCAGAAACACCATTTGCCTCCACCTTTTTATTTGTGACATTATGTAAGTCTTACAATACAGCTCTGCAGGTCCTCTGATGCAGGTAAATTAAACTGTAGGCCAGTACCATACAGTGGATGTGTACCTGGTCTTGATCTGGGTCCTTGTGTTTGCAGGAGGGCAGTGTGTAGTCTGGGTAAAATTATGTCAGTGTTACTGTCAATGTCAACTTATTTACAAACCACAGCAGTTAACCAAAGTGCTGTAAATCGAAACACAATCAAAAACACAGAAAAAAACAAAGAAAAAAATACAATATACAAAAAAGAATAGAAAATGAAATAATACATATTAATATAACGTTTAATTGTTGTATGTGCAAGGATCAGAAAGGGGGAAATCAGAGGAGAGAATGATACTGTAGGCCAGTACCACACAGCGGATGTGTATGTAGTGTTGATGTGTGTGCTTGTGCTGTGTTGTTCCAGGAGGGCGGTGTGGAGTCTGGGTTCAGGAGGGCACACATTGCATGTGGCCCGGTTCACCATCTGTACCAGGTCAAAGGGAAGCGCAACATCCGAGCCAAGGAGGTGGAACTGAGCTGGAGGAGTTTCAACAAAGGGGATTGCTTTGTCTTAGACCTGGGGGAGGTTTGTGTGTTTGTGTGTAGGTGTGTATGTGTGTGTGTGTATATGTATGTGTGTGTGTGTGTTTGTGTGTGAGAGAGAGAGACAGAGACAGAGAGAGAAATGGAGCAATAGAATGCAAATCTGTGTAAACTGAACTATGCTAAGGAAAATTACTATAATCCCCTAGAAGTCTATTAGGGTCTCTCGGTTTAAAGACAAGATGTAATAACATAGAGTGACCAATCATCATCAATGAACAAAACATCATGATAAGATCATAACTTATAGGCGGGAATAAGTAGAGATGTCAGTCTCGAGACTTTCTGTGACAGCCAGGGAAAAGACAGACTTTGACAAAGCATCTGATCATGTAATGCATTCATATGCCCATGTGTGTGTATGCCTGTGTCTGTGTTGGTTAGACCATTGTGTCATGGAGTGGATCAAAGGCGAACATGTTTGAGCGTCAGAAGGTCCGCGAGATCGCCGCACTAATCCGCGACACGGAGAGAAATGGCAAGGCTCAGATCATCGACACCAGAGAGGGAGAGGAGCCACTGGAGATGGTACAGGTCAGAGATCAGAGGTCAGAGGTCAAGTCAAAACAAAACAGACAGGAACATAACACCAGCACACACACTGAGGTCAATGAACTCCAGCTTTACGGATGTGCCATAGTTCTTCATTGACACTGATGCTGTGCAGTGTGGATTACAGCTAAATAAGACATGGCAGTGGCATTGACCTCTGGTCTTGATTGACAGGTTCTTGGACCTATTCCACGACTGAGGGACAGCACACCTGAGGATGACAGCCAATCAGATGTGTTGAACTCTGCCACCTTGTACAAGGTTAGGGTGATCAAACAATGCTGAGGGCTCACTTTCACTTTCACACACTGTCTCGTGATCATCTCTGTCACAGGTGTCACAGGTGTCATCCTCCTAGCACCTAACCACCTCCACCCTTCTCTTTCTCTCCCTCGCTCTCTCTCCTTCCCTCTCTATCTTTCTGTCCATCTCCCTCAGGTGTCTGATGCCACAGGGTCCATGGCACTGAGCATGTTATCTGACAGAAGCCCTTTTAGTCAGGAGCTCTTGGAGAGAGAGGACTGCTTCATACTGGACAATGGCTACAATGGCAAAATCTACGTATGGAAAGGTGAGCTGGTGTGTGTGTGTGTGTGTGCATGTGTGTATGTGTGGGTGTGTGTGTGTATGGTTGTGTATGTGTGTGTGTGTGTGTGTGTGTGTGTGTGTGTGTGCATGTGTATTTGTGTGTGTGTGTTTTTGTGTGTGTGGATCAGGTGCTTTTTGTGGTCGAGTCACTCTAATGGAACGGCTGACTAGCAGGGCATGGAGCCAATGCAGAGGAGAGGATGATGTCTCTGAAAATAGCCGAGCAGTTTATCCAGAAGATGAACTATCCCCCGAATACACAGGTACTGGCATTCCATCTGAGTGGATTTTATGTAGCGTTTTGTAACAGCTCAAAACCACATTAGTTGTAAAAAATGATCCTGAAATTGGATTACATAAAGAAAAGTTGTCCGAAAAATATAATGCTAAAATTGGATTGCACATGTTCTGTATATGTCAATTGCCTCAATACCTCTTACATACCTGAAGTGATAGCATATGACTTGATCCCAGAAGTATAAGGCCATTCCACATATCTGTTCCAGCTCAACTGTTTTACCTGCACAAGCAGAACCAAAACATGGTGGGACTGCACTGCACTCTTTGAAGCTAGGGTTGCTCACTTCTGTTAGCTGCGTATCCACACATGCAAAATGCCTGGACTGATAACCCCCAGGTTGTTTGTTTTCTCCTGTGTTGACACAGATACTAGTGGCTTCCTGTTAACGTTGACTGTGGTTCATGCAGGCTATAATATTACCACACTCTTAATGCAAGCATTTCAATAACACCCTTAATATAATGCGCTAGTCTGTACAACAGCTGTTATGGTGGCCACAACAACCTCATGTCAGTGTGTTATTAATATTACATGAGCTCATTAATAGAAGAAGCCAAGGTATTCACTGAGGGCACGACCCATGTTAATTTCCTAAAAAGAGTCACAACTAATTTGCCAGGCTTTTCTTTTCCTGTCTTCCAGGTGGAGATTCTGCCACAGGGCCATGAGTCCGTCCTCTTTAAGCAGTTCTTCAAAAACTGGAGTTAAATACATACTTGGTCATTCTAACATGCATGGCCATACACATACTAACATGCACGCATGCACACATGCACACACACTGTGATTACCAAACTACATGCTAATACTCAATAATAGACACAACAACAGTGCTAATACAATTTAATAAATCAGCCATTGACAGATGGTTCGTTATTCAGCCAGTAGTCTTATCAAAGTCAATAGTTCACGGTATATCTATAAAGTGCAATTCCCTCACCCACTCCCAGTTTGTTTATTCATTCCGCATGTACTCACACAAGTACAAGATGGGGGATTATTCACGAAGCAGTCCCAGTTCCTCGTCTTTTCTGTGGTTGAAAACAGATTAATACTTCCTGCCTTGGATCAAGCTTCAGTCACTTAGCAACCGTATGTCTTATAGCTTATAAAGACTAGCAGACAATAAAACATGAAAAGTAAAAAGGTTTTAAGTGATTTTGTCACAAACCAGTTACTTTGTTCTGGAAGCACTCAAATAAGGTGTTTTACAGTAACTTTGTTTTGTGCTCTCCTGCCTTAAGGTCTAAATGTTAGCACTGAGTCACCCAGATAGCAGTGTGAGACAGAGGTTACAGACCATACATGGCCTTCCTGTAAATTACTGGCATGGCCTTGGTTCCAGTTTTAACTGAACTGAAACAATCACTTGTTGGCTAACATATGCTCCCACTATTATTAGGCTTTTGTGTAATCCGTGTCGGCATAGATGAAACTGTCAGATGAAGGCTATGAACTGCACCTTCATAGACAAAGGTTTGAGGTTTTTGCTCTCACTGATTTTATTCACCATTTTTGAATTCAGTAGTCTTTTTTAGATATACTACCGGAAATACCAAAACAATAGTCATGTGCTATTAATTTGGTTCTCTTTTTCAAATAATACCCATGGCAACAGAGTTACATCATTATTTTTAAGGGCAGAGTATTTCTCTGGACCACTGCCTATGAAGCATGTTGCCATCAAACATAATGCTGTATACCATTACATTACATTGCAGTACATTATATTTAACAGACACTTTTATCCAAAGTGCCTTACAAAAGCAGGAACCTCATAGTAATGGCTGTGTACAAAATATTTACCTGTTCCCTATATAGTGGACTATGTAGGATGTTCCCTATAGTGGACTATGTAGGATGTTCCCTATATAGTGGACTATGTAGGATGTTCCCTATAGTGGACTAGGTAGGATGTTCCCTATAGTGGACTATGTAGGATGTTCCCTATAGTGGACTATGTAGGATGTTCCCTATAGTGGACTATGTAGGATGTTCCCTATAGTGGACTATGTAGGATGTAAGGTACATTGTTGTATTCCCTACGTAGTGCACTAGTGAACGATTTCAAATTCAGCCAACATAATCAGTTAACTTCTAATTCTTACATTAAAAGCTGTTGACTTTGGTAGTCCTACTTGACATGTCGACGTGGCAAACAATAGCTCTATAAATACACCCAACACCCACCCCATAATGATCTCACTGCATGACTCACTTCTTGGGATCTCGCTATTGTGATACTCATGTGTTTTATCGGGACAAATGCAACAGACCCAGCCATCTCATTGATAGCCTTGATGATGCTCATGTGTTTTATCGGGACAAATGCAACAGACCCAGCCATCTCACTGATAGCCTTGATGATGCTCATGTGTTTTATCGGGACAAATGCAACAGGTGCAGCACAGTTGTGATGGTCTGTAATATCCTCTATCGATTCTCACTCTGACATTTTCATAGAGATGTATCAAACTGGAAGATCTAAAAACAAGAAGATGAATGTAGAGTCTTTACTAGAGACATAGGCCGCACAGGCCTCTTCTGAAGCTAGAGGCTATATCCTGCAGTGATACAGAAAATAAAAACAGAAAGGATTTGTGCAGTGATTTGGACCTTAAATCAGTACATCTAATGAGTTCTTTCTTAGTCTAAACCCTTACATCAAGTCAAACATTAAAAATACAACTTCCTTGATGAAGTTTAACATAGAATCCATTTATGACTTTTACAATGGATGCCAAAGAACGACACAGCTGGATTTCTTCCTATGATACAGTGAAATCATTATTTTAATAATGATAATGAGTTCTCCCTTAGCCTAAACCCTTACGTCACGTTAGATGGAAATGACTGTTTCTCCCTATGACACAGTGCAAAGTCGGTTGATTATATAAGGATGTCATAAAGAAGGCTGGTGCTATCTCATTCCCAAGGAAACACAGCCCCAGGTTTGATATGATACGGCAATAAAATAAGTGAATCTGCCAACTAAAGCTGTCACGAATGCATGCGCAGAGGTGGGTGGTTCGTCATAAAACACAAAAAGTAAATTGAGCTGACTCGGGAAGGCTGCTGTCTTTTCGCGCTGCGCTATCTGGAATGCTCAGGTCTCTGAGTCTCACCTGACGGTGCCCTGAGAAGGTAAGGTGTTTAAACTTAAATAAATACTCAAATAATAATAATAATAATGTTATTATTATATTGTCATGTTGTTGGTATTATTATTATTACTATTATTATTATTATTTTTAGTAGTAGTAGTAGTAATGGTCGTAGTAGTAGTAGCAGTAGAGGTAGTGTCAAGAAAATAACAAATAAATTAGGAATGTGCATGTGTATTGTTGCTGTATGTTGAATGATGTATGTATGTAATAGGTACAGCCTAAACGGTGACACCCTAGTACCACTGTAACCATCCACAATGAAAGACTCAAACATAAAGAAAAGGATCAGTAAGTGCCGTGTCATTTATGTATAAATGTTCTATTTCCATTTGGATTTGCATATGGTAGGTTATGTATTTGAAGATACAAATGTATGGAGAATAATATATATATATATATGTGTGTGTGTGTGTGTGTCAGAAATCCTAGACCCCGAGACCGCTACCACCAGCAGCTCTGTGGGGGCTGTTCGCTGGGCGCTTCCAGATGAGGACCTTCCAACACACAGCTCAGCACCCACCAGGACCCCCAGCACCACCAACAAACAGAAGGTAGGTGTAAGAGATCAATATTTCATATATCATTTCTATATCTTCTTAATGTTTGATTTTGGGTACCCCTCCCGTCAATATTTACATCTGTCAATTCTGTTTTGTAGTAGAAAAATGTTAATGCCGGCATACAGCCAGGGCAGAGTGTTGAGACTGTGGGTCCCCTCCAACGCACCTGTTATTTAGAGGTGTGCAAGAGTTCAACGTTTTGGTTTTGGGTACTGACATTAGCCCTCTTAACTGCCCTTCTCCCCAGGACCTGAAAGATCTGCGTGGCTTACAGGAATGTGTGCACTTTATCAGAACATGGAAGCAACAAGTTGAGGATGTTTGCAAGGTTTGTGATTTAAATTTTTTTTTACTGCTTAAATATATGTAACCATTCAAAATGCACTTCCTTGTGGGCTTAGTGTCAATCGAAGAGGCCATCTCAGGTCACAGGATTAAAAATCATTAAAGGTTGCACCTTGGACCTACATCGATCTACATAAACAGCTGCATAAAGTCATAACATTAGATTGATAACACCAAATCATGTCCCTATGAATATCTTTATAGCTGCTGCGGTAAGCCATAACAATCCAACTGTTCAATGATCAGTGGACTGTCTAAAGTGTTGTATTTGACTGATTTATGAGGTAATCTGGTAAAAGACTATAATCACTATAAAACAGTCCTGCATCACGTTCCAAAAGGCATCAGTCAAGTTTGGGCATGTTTTTGTTTCTGTGTGTGTGTGTGTGTGTGTGTGTGTGTGTGATCAGAAGACGGATGGCAGCAGCAAGGACAAGAAAGACCTACCCAGCACCCACAGTCTGGAGAGGAGCCGTGAACTCATCCTTCACTGGGCCGACGAGCTCAAGAGAGTTGACTTGGTGAGGCGCTTTTATCTTGTGGGCTATACACATAATGTTTGTAGTATTAATTGGGGCCAAGCAGCTCTGCTGCGCAGGCACCTTTAGTGTTTCTATGGTTTTTCTATCATCTTTCTTCCGTATGTGGTTTCTATGGCAGCCCATAGAACCGTATGGTAAAAAGTTGTGAAATTTTGCACACTCCTTCTGGACAGTCCCATGATTCTTTTCAGCAAATTTCATGTTGCCACCTCAACCCCTCTAGCGCCACCAACTGGTCAAAGTTGGAGGTACATTTCTGCACGTAACTTTTGAACCGTACATCCGATTTTCAAAAACTTGGTATCCTTGGAATCCTTGGACCATGCCGAGTTCAACGCACCCCATGCCGTCAATTTCCGCCATGATAGATTTTCCGCCATTTTGAAAAATGTCGAAAACGCGAAAAAAGTTTCACGGGTCACAATTTTTGACTGATTGTCATGAAAATTGGTATATGGCATCTTTGGACCGATCCGCACAAAAGTTATGAGATGGATTTTTGATTTTCGTAATCGTTTGACCATGACAGCCAATCGAATTCGGCAAAAAAGACACCAAACAGGAAGTGAGCTCATATCTCCGCAGCCCTTTGACGTATCACTACTAAATTTGGTAGAGTATCACTACAGCAGTTCCCAAGGGGACGCACCGAATTTGGTGCAATTCGGTCACTAGGGGGCGCTGTAATGAGCAAAAATGTTTTTTGGTTCATATTGGTTCATATCTCTTCATGTGTTTTCATATAAGACTTTATTTTCATTTCTGATCAAAGCTTGGCATGTCCCAATAATGGCCTATCCAGCTTTTCACATCAGCCAATCCAGTTCAGCGGGAAAACCACCAAACAGGAAGTAAGCTTATATCTTGGCAACGCTTTAACAAATCATTACCAAATTTGGTCATGTGATACAAGATGACATTCTAAATAAACACAACAAATTTGGTGTCATTCGGCCTCCAGGCTGTAATAAGCAAACTTATGTTTTGGCTTATATCTGTGACTGCATTTTGGTTTGAAACAAAAAAAATCATGTCCTCTGAATCCTTTCTTCAGGCTGAGTTCAACAACCCCCATGACATCAATTTTTGCCTCCAAATTTTCCTGCCATTTTAGGAAATGTCCAAAGTGAAACTAAATTTTCACAGGTCACAATTTTTGACCGATTGTCATGAAAATTGGTACATCGCATCTTTGGACCGAGCCGCACAAAAGTTATGAGATGGATTTTTGATTTTCATAATTGTTTGACCGTGACAGCCAATCGAAATTGGCGGCGAAGACGCCAAACAGACAGTGACCTCATATCTCCGCAGCCCTTTGACGCATCACTACTAAATTTAGCAGTGTATCACTACACCACCTTCCAAGCGGACACACCGAATTTGGTGGAATTTTGCCACAAGGGGCGCTAAAATGAGCAGAAATGTGTTTTTTGTCATATCTGACAACAAGCTATTTTGAATGTGATGTCTATGGCAGCCCATAGAACAGTAAGGTAAAAAGTTGTGAAATTTGGCACACTGATTCTGTACAATTCCATGATTCTTTTCAACAAGTTTCATGTTGCCACCTCAATCTCTCTAGCACCACCAACTGGTCAAAGTTGGAGGTACATTTCTGCATGCAAGTTTTGAACCGTACATGCAATTTTCAAAAACCTGAAATATTTGGAAATCGTGGACCATGCCGAGTTCAACGCACCCTATGACGTCAATTTTTGCCTGGAAAGATTTTCTGCCATTTTCAAAAATGTCGAAAGTGAAACTACATTTTCACAGGTCACAATTTTTGACCAATTTTCATAAAACTTCGTATATTTGATCTTTCGACCGAGCCACACACAAACCATCGGACTATGCCTAACACAAGTGATAATGTGACTTTATTGTCTGTCAAATCGTTCAGCACTCACAGCCAATCAAATTCGAAGGCAAAGCCACCAAACAGAATGCAGCCTTATATCTCAGCCAGACTCAGCTGTATTGGTGTGAAACTTCTTTTGGGTGCTTATGACCGACTCTGTGGCCTAAGTTAATTCTGTTGGAACGGCAACTTAGGTCTTATTCGCTGCTTGGCCCCTCATCGCTGCTTGCAGCTATATTATTAAAGGTGTCATTCATTTTGGGGTAAAAAATACTGTGGTGCTCCTGTTTCAGGCTGCTACTTACCTATATTTTGCAAGGTGACTGTGTGTTGGAGCAGGACTTTTTCTAATTAACAAACTTGCGTCACTTCGTTTGCCCTTCTCTTATTCGCTCGCTATTCCGCCTGTTTTCTTTCATTGACTGATAGATGCAGTCGGGGTAGAAGAACATTTTCAAGTGCATCATGCATATGTAACTCGGAGTAGTCTATTATAGTAAAGTACTGAACAGTTTCTCAGGAAATGACACCTTTAATGTCATTCTTTAACTATTTTGATTGCATTGTTACAACATCAGGCCGACACTGACTGTAGCCCGATGGTTCTGCCGCATTTATGCCTGACAGCTTTTCGGTGATGCCACCCAGGAGAAGAAGGAAGAGCAGAAAAACAACACGGAAGAAGAACAGAGGATTCAGGAGTGGGCCAGAGAGCTTCAGAGTGTGACAGAGGTACAGATATTTATACAACAAATGGGCAGCTGTGGCCTAACGGTAAGGGAGCTGGTCTTGGGACCGGAGGGTTGCAGGTTCAAATCCCATACCAGTGGGATGAGTGTGGGTGGGGGAGAGAATCACTACCTCTCTCCTGCACCCTCACCCATGGCTGCAGTGCCCCTGAGCAAGTCACCTAACCCCCGAATTACCTAACTGTAAGTCGCTCTGGATAAGAGCGTCAGCTAAATGCAATGTTATAACAAATACGACTTCTTTTCTCTACACATGAGTAGAGGCTCAGATTGGCAACACAGGCAGCTGCTTGGGGGCCCCCAGACAACTACAGGGTCTCCAATGGCTGACTATAAACCTTAACTTACAGTGACGGCAATAGGTTTTTTTTTTTTCAGCAGAAGTTGCAGATTTTTTGCATGCTGCCCCAACATACTCTAGAGTCACCTCTGTATATGGGTCTGCTGTATTAAATGAATCTCATCCTCTCTGTCCCTATCTCTATCTCTCTCTGTGTTTATGTGTGTGCTCTCTCCCTATCTCTCTCTCTCTCTCTCTCTCTCTCTCTATCTCTCTCTTTCTGTGTTTATGTGTGCTCTCTCTCTCTCTGTTTATGTATGTGCTCTCCCTCTCCCTATCTCTCTCTTTCTCTCTGTTTATGTGTGCTCTCTCCCTATCTCTCTCTTTCTCTATGTTTATGTGTGCTCTCTCCCTATCTCTCTCTTTCTCTCTGTTTATGTGTGCTCTCTCCCTATCTCTCTCTTTCTCTGTGTTTATGTGTGTGCTCTCTCCCTATCTCTCTCTTTCTCTGTGTTTATGTGTGTTTTTGGGCGAAAAGAGGTGTGGCCTGATGAGGGAGGAGCTCCTGCGGGCCCTGAGGCAGCTGGAGCTGCGCAAGAAGAAGCTGAAGATGCTGCTGCCCTTGCTGGAGTTCATCACCTGGTCCCTGCTGAAGGAGGACAGCAGGGTAGGAAGCAGCTACCTCCACCCGACACTACTGCCAAGAGCACACATTCAGTTAGGGCTGCTCCATTGTGGTAAAAATCAGAATCATGACTATTTGGGTCAAATTTAAAATGATTATTTCGTTTTCCTTAAAAACATGCTGCATTTATAAACAAAATTGTCAAAAATAATTTGAGAACACCCTTGTACTTTTACATTTTCCCCAATACCTTTCTCTATAAACATTAGTAAGTCTCCTTTAAAAAAAATGTCTAATGTACAAACAGTAGAATATAATTAAGACAAAAACGTTGTTTCTGTTTATTTGTTTTGGGATCGTTTGACCCTGAAATCATTATCGCAATTAAAATTCAATTAATTGAGCAGCCCCACATTCAGTGTTATTATTCTTGGGCTTTGATTCGACTGCCATTGAATACTAATCGAGCCTCATGAAAAAGCACGCATGTGTGCCATGAATCAATCGCGAGTCATTAATGTGTTTACCTGGCAGGGCAAGGCACTGTGCTTCAAATGAACCAGGAAGGAATACTAAATAAACATTACACAATGTGTATAGACTAGAGCAAGTGGCTATTAGTAGAAACACTTGGTGCCTAGCCCAAACAACAGTACTTGCCTAAGACATCTAATCAAACGCTCAACATGCAAGGAACAGGTCTGCGTGGATAGTATGCACCACTAGTATACTTGTGGCCCATTGCTTTATTTGGGTTTTAATTCATCTTTACACATTTCATGGACATGCCTATGATTCATCTCTAAGATCTATGAAGAATAGCATAAACACATATACAACAGCACCAAACCATAGCTGCTCTGTTGCGCTCTACAAAGTGAATTTGCCCCATTCCTCTGCTCTAGGACACAGATGTGTCACAGATGTGGCTTGCCGCCAAACAGCGCGCCTGGAAGACAGGTCAGACTCACTAACATCAGTAAAACTGATCCATTTCATTACTTTATCCCTGTTTAATTTTGCTGGTGGAATTGTTTTATTGTAAAGAATATTTTTATTGACTGAATATATCTTCCTAAAACAGAGACACCCAAGTACATCCCAAATTCAGGTAATTACTGTTGAACTCGTCTGTTGTACATGTTTGGACTACTGGTTTATAAATATCTGTTATAAATTTATGTCTTATGATTTTGATTACATACTAACTTGTATTATTTTTATTTCCCCTTAGTGTGGAGTTGGATACGCAGTGCATCAGGTACTGTTTTCCACTGCTTTTTACTGTTATTCTTACTGTTTTTACATTTTACTCATGCTTTGGAAATCTCCTGAGTACAAAGAAGGCATGAGAAAAACCATATGGGTACCTTGATGTACTGTACTTGAACTGCCACATGCTAATGGCCACGTACAGTCTAGGACATTATGAGGGTCACCAACACCTGTACACTACCTGCAAGAAATAGCAAAATCTTAGATAGTATCTTGAACTCCTGTGCTACATCAGTTAGATAATAAATATATTTAATTTTATAATACAAGATACTAGCATTAAAAATGTGTGCCGGCATTTTGGCCCACTGTGTACTTACCACACGTGTTCGTGCGACCTGTTCCTCCATAGTTGATGTGACCCTGGACCCGATGACCAATCACCCGTGGCTGCTCGTGTCCGACGACCGCAAGAGGGTGCAGGAGGCCCACGCGGAGACGGAGGTGTCCTACAACGCGCAGCGCTTCGACGGCTGGCCCTGCGTGCTGGGCTGGGAGGGGATGGCCACGGGCCGCCACTACTGGGAGGTGAAGCTGGCCAACAACGGCTACTGGAGGCTGGGCTTGGCCGCGGCCTCCTCCAAGCGGCACGGCCGCTTCACCATGTGCCCAGAGGAGGGCTACTGGGCGCTGTGGCGCAGCACGCGCCAGTTCTACGCCTGCACCAAGCCGGAGACGGCACTGCCCCTGGAGATGCTGCCCACCAGGATGGGCATTTATTTGGACTATGAGGAGGGTCAGATCTCCTTCTACAACGCGGACACCCGATCGCACATCTACACCTTCAAAGGGACTTTCCGTGAGAAGCTCTACCCCCTCTTTGCGCCCCTGGATGGACGCACGCTCATGACAATATTGTCGCCCGAAATGTAATGCTTTTGGCTCACTCTAGTCCCGTTATATACATTCTTTACCACTTTCCACTTTCCTGCTGTATTCGGTACCGTACTTTACAACAATAAAAAATAAGAAAAATCAATTGCTCAGATATTTTGTGTCTCTCCTTTATGCTGCTTGCCCCTAGAGAAGGATCTTGTAGTCCTACACTCAATGCTAGAGAAGGATCTTGTAGTCCTACACTCAATGCTATGTTGGATGACGGATCTTGTAGGCCTACACTCAATGCTATGTTGGATGACGGATCTTGTAGGCCTACACTCAATGCTATGTTGGATGACGGATCTTGTAGTCCTACACTCAATGCTATGTTGACCCTTGTCATGCACAGGAATCCTATCAGACTAAAATTCAGTTCACTTTCTGTACCATCCATCACATTAAAAAGGAGGAAAGGAAACAGGAATTTTGAAATGTTTTGATATATCAGGCAAATTGATCTTGTCAATGTCATGTATCTTTGAAACCTTTTCACCCAGCAGTTCTGTTTGATTAAATATATGCCTCAATACCCTTGTAATGGCATATTTAAAAGATCATTGCAAAGACAACAAGCACAATCAGAGATGGCAACCTGGTCCCCCATATGGGCAGACAGACAGACACACACACACACACACACACACACACACACACACACACACAGATAGACAGACACACACACAGATGGACAGAGTCATTGCAGTCCCTCCGGGGACCAGGTAATAACCTTGATAAACACCAGAACCAAATTAGCGAACAGACTGTCCGGACCCAGGTCCAGAGGGCCAGGGCAGGGGCCTTAACAGCAATGTGTTTCCCAATGGCTTTTTAAAGGTTAGCTGCTGTTCTTTTTCTCTCCACTTTTAAATAGGGGGGCTGTTAAATTCATGTGAGCACAGATCATTCACATCACTCTGAGTTCATATTTAGTCTTAAATAAATTCCCTCTGGTTCCACAAGTCGGACCATCTAACCATTTTACAATTGCTTGAACCTTTAGCTGCACACGCACTGTCCAGATAGTTGCTTTCCTTTCAAACATGGTGGTAGGACTTTAGAATAACTACTTTCTAATAAGCATTAATATTGCATTTGTTCATCATTTGGCAACCATTGCTTTTACACTATGTCTCATCAGTAAATCTCAGTTCATCAGTTTATCAGTATATCTCTGAGCCTGCTCTGCCACCTTCTCTGTCTGCTTTAATATTTGTAGATATGTTTATAAATATATATTTTTTAATTTCTTTTTCATGCAGGTACAAAACATGCCACAAGTGGAATGTAACCCTTATTTTAATATCAAATACTTTCACACAATGTGGAGAATATAAAAATGTTTGATATGACATAGAAACAGGTAAAGATGTAGACCAATCCTCCATTCAGAGTATCAAACTTAAAGAAGATGAGGCGTCAACATATACATGAATCACACAAACTATGTAACTGATTTGGAAATGTATGCATGACAGATTTTTAACAGATATGTTAATGCTGAATGTTACAGAGGAAAAACATACGCTACTTAAAACAATGAAGGGAGCAAACCCATTTTGTCAAAATTGTCATACGAATTTAAGTTCACCTGAACTGTTTCTTTAGTTTTGACTAGCAGTGTATCTCAGTGAGTCATTGGTGAGTTTGAGCCAAATCATGCGGAGCCTTGTGCACTCAAACCTTGTATCAGCAAGGCAAGGTGCCCACATTTGTTTCACAGTTGCATTCTGTATCCTAATGGCAAAATGTGTGCAGTTTGGATGGTTATATGGCTGAGTTTATGGTTCCTGGTTGTAACCAATGCTGCCAGGCACATGTTCTGGATCCAGCAGATATGGCCAGAGCAGCGCAACTGTTGGAAGATGGGAGCACTCAGAGGGAGGTCGCTCGTCGCTTTGCTGTGTCACGTAGCATGATCAGTTGGCTCCAGACACGTTACCAGGAGACTGGGGAATAGTCCAGATGACCAGGCCAAGGTCAGAACCAGTGCACAGCAGCTCAACATATATTCTGCTTGCTCCCTTTATTGTTTTAAGTAGTGTATACCATTATGAAAATGTAGTCAGCTATGTTATTAAGTCAACTAACCTCTGACTAAATATCGAGTCAACTCTAGACTCACTACACGACCGGTGCAGAGACCTGCAGCGACATGACACATTTTACATTTCATGACACTGCATTTAGCTGACACTCTTCCCCAGAGCGACTTACATTCATTGGGGCAGGGACAGGCCCTGGAGCAACATGGGTTAAATGCCTTGCTCAAGGGCACTTCTTTATACTGGTAAGGGATTCAAAACCACAATCCCAAAGACTAGCTCCCAGGCCACAGCTAAATATTTCAGAACATTTCATCCTTCACGTCTTTTGACTTTTGGTGTATTACTTTGGCCAGTTTATATCATTCTTCCAATTCAAATACCTCAGTTAAGTTATACTTAGGATGTTTTTTCCCCCAATGTTTTTTTTTTAATCCATCCAAGCATCTCTGTGGAGAGGCAGCAGGGACCTGCATGATGAAACGAATGGATGAGTATACGGGGTGCAGTTACTCTTGGAAGGGCCATCAGTGCCACCGGTGGATATTTTTTTGTCTATAAAGTTTATTCACACGTCACAGTATTGATAACATACGTGTTATACCTGAAAAGGCATTACCTACATTTATTCTACAAAAGAACATGAATTACAGTACGTTTGAAGGTAAGTTGCGCATGGTACAAATGATCAGTTGTGACTGAGAAACAATGTAGGGTGATACTATGGAAAAGATAGATAGTTCAAGCCACAGATATGTTGAGGTACTTGGGAAACGGAATCCTTTGCTCTTAATCCGAGTCGCATTTTTCTCCTTTCACAAGAAGCCTTTTCCCTTTCTTTGGCTCCACAGCGTTGCTGTCCCGCTCACGTCTGTTAGCGCCTCTAGAGTTGCTACAACATTAGGAAAAGATACATGTGTACACGTTACAAACAGATTTCCAAAACATCTGACTTTTTTTTGAAAGAAAGAAAGAAAGAAAGAAAGAAAGAAAGAAAGAAAGAAAGAAAGGCTTACTGTTTCTGCCGGTACTTCTCCACATCACTAGGGGGCACTAGGTCGGTAAGCTCCAAGCTGTCGTTTATCTTCTTCAGCATTTCATAGCGCTCTCTCCCGCGGACCTGAAAGAGTGGCAGAGTTATTTCAGGACCACACGCTCACTCGTGACCTGAAACCCACTGAGATTCAACAGCTCAAGTACAGAACACCTCCATGAAGCTTTGTTTTCAAAGCGTTTTAGGCAGATGCGGCACAAAGACTGAAATTGCAACTACTACGAGGAAAAAAAGAGAGTCTCACTAATTCCAGGCTTTCAGAGTGGTTGATTATCAGACCTACAGTAGTATCACATATTCATTGCCAAACAGCAAAAGTGTCAGGTCTTTCTTTCACTGCAAATACTTCAGAGACTGAAGGTAGTGCCACTCATGCAAGGCAATGTCATCACAGTAACAATTCTGAGGGGACTTAAAAAGCCAGAGGAGCACATCTTATAATATATTCTTTAGATCAGAGACTCTGAAACTGCACTTGTTTTCCTGATGGTCCTTATCCTGTGATGGTTACTACATTATTCTAATGCCGTCTTTCCCTGGAATAACACAATTTGCATGCTGTTCTGTGTACGCATCATTTTACTGTGTGTGTGTGTGTGTGTGTGTGTGTGTGTTTGTGTGTAAGACAGACGTGAAAAAACACCACAGAGGTGATCAAAAATATGTGGCCAACAATATGATGTCATTGTAATATTATAATAATAATAATAATAATAATAATAATAATAATAATAATAATAATAATAATAATAATAATACAGCTATAATAGCTGATCTGACTCAATTCATTTTCCTTATATAGAGAGCACTGCACACTCTGAGGGTCCCTGACCAGTTCCTGTCCAATGTTCACAGACAAAGAAAAGAAGAACAAGGTCTTATGCATGCCGGTGGACTCTATCAGTGTTATCAGAGCAGACGAATGTACGTACCAAATTCAGATTAGAATCTTACATAAATATTGTGGTATTAGGCACCACAGCAATACTGTGCTAAAATACAGCATCTTACTCTTTTGACTTTATTTCCTCCCTCCTTTGCGTGGGTGGGGTGTGGATGAGTGGGCTTAATGACTTCTTTAGCATTGCTATCAGACCACAGATCAGCGATGGGCAATCTTGCTTCAAAAGCTACATTCCAAAACCACATATCCAGACATTCACTAAATCAGCTGATTCCAATCAGCACAACTCTTTAGTCATGTGGAAATGTTAATGTGTGCAATCCCCTGTATTAACCACACAGATAGAACCAGGTGATTTTGTACTATGTGGTTCTGGACTGTAGCTTCTGAATCCAGGTTCCCCATCACTGGTAAAGATGCCTGTACCAAACGATGCGTGTTCTCGTGTGCTGGTAGCCTGGTAAACCATCCCCTTGTACTTCATTTCATTTTGTAGAGAGGGTCTGGCAGTGCTGTATTGAGAGACAATTTCTTCCTGGAGGTGTGCTGAAGTTTAAAACAAGTGGTTCTGCCTTTACCCAATCACGAACATCTGGTCGTCATGTATGCAATTAACCTGCCTACGCACTACAATTCAAAGTCAACGTCATTGCTCACGAACACTACCTTTGATCGCTGCTTGGCTAGGTAGAAATTCTGCCTAATACAGCAATGTGAATGAAAGCACTGTCAGACCCTCTGTACAAAAGGAAGTGAAGTACGGGGTGCTGGTTTAACAGGCTAGTGTGCTGGTACCTGCAGGGTGAAGATCTCCTCCTCAGTGCTGGAGCTGGACTTGGCCTTCTTGCTGCCTTCAGCGTGGGCACCTGCACCTGCCTGAGGATCCTCTGGCAGACCTGTGGAGTCGGACACACCTGAGCATGAGATGCTTCCAGGCTTTTCTTTATGCCTGTCCTTTTTTAGAAACACAAAACAATGACATATGGACACGGCAAGACAAACGCTATGCCGATTTATACGACATATCATGTTAAATAAACAGCACATTTTGAGAGACAAAGCATTGTGTTGTGTGCTTTTTAACCGTGAGAGTAGAATGTTTGATGATAATGCTACTGTTTACTAGTGTTGGAAAACATGTCTAGAGCGCATCCATCTATATATCTCCATATATTGTAAATATCCCGAAATATATGACTGCAAATATCCCCGCAAAGCCCCCTTTCACCCAGTGCATCTTCATATCAAGTGTTGGCTATTTCACAGTGGGCGAAAATGTGTGGATAGAGTAAATTATTTGATGATAGCGCTATAGTTTACCATACATTGATGGTACCTTGTACAAATAGCTACGGTAATTTGGCATCAAATGTATTCTCTGCATATATTTGCAATCTCATGTAAGCATCCACGTGCAGTACAGTAGCATGTCATTTGCCCTTGAATGGTTGTACAAAGAGCCAGCAACAACATGTGTCCCCCTATGTTGTTTTGAAAAACCGAATGAAAACTTTGCAGACAGGTGTATTTACCACCGATGCACGGGTCATTCATTGTACACGCCCAGCAATATGCGTGGCGTAATGTTACAGTGCCACTGGGCTACGCCTCCTCAACCCACCTTTTCAGAAGAGGGGTCAAAAACATGCCGTGCTTTCACACTGCAGTCCCGGGTTAAATTAGCGTGTCGTACAGTGTGAAAGGGGCTAGTGAGTGAGTGAACATTGTTGATGCCATATTTCTGTTTTTAAGTAAGCGCTACGTGACTTCCATAAACCACTATCACTGATCCACTAAGGTACCACTCTGCAAGGACACTCTCCACTCTCCCACTTTTGATAACCACCGCAACAATAGTTTTATACAAAAGCAAAACAAATAATTAGGGTTTAAAATGAAGTCTTCAATGTTGTACGACTGCACAGTGCTTTTAGTCAGCCATGGGGCCAGTGCTTACTGCGCTTGGTGGCGGTCTTGGCTGATGTTTTGGCCTCTTGTGCGTTCCTGAAGTTGGTCTCCTCCGTCTTGCGGTCGCGTCCGGGGCAGGCGCACACTCTGACCTCAAAGCAGCGGCGGCCGAGGACCTTTCCCCTGGGGATTACACGCAGCATCAGCACACACACACACACAGAGCATGGGGAATAATTATACACAGCAACGGTGCGACAGCCCCAAGATTACGATTAAAAATGAATGAATGAATGAATGAATGAATGACATGGGGTGTGCAAACAGTAGCGGCAAGTGGGACAGCTTGACTCACTCTTGTGTTTTCAGTGTGATGATGGTCAGTATTGGTCTGCGGTTCATCATCACACACACACACACACACACACACACTTAAAAAGGACTCACTCTTGTGTTTCCAGTGTGACGATGGTCAGTATCGGTGTGCGGTTCATCATCACAGACACACACACACACACGCACACACACTTAAAAAGGACTCACTCTTGTGTTTCCAGTGTGATGATGGTCAGTATCGGTCTGCGGTTCATCATCATCACACACACACACACACACACACACACACACACACACACACACACACACACACACACACTTAAAAAGGACTCACTCTTGTGTTTCCAGTGTGACGATGGTCAGTATCGGTCTGCGGTTCATCATCACACACACACACACACACACACACTTAAAGGAGAACTTCGGTGTAAAATGAAAATTTGCCTGTTAAAACATCATCCCGAGTTGGTATGTGTACCGAGGAGCAAAAATTATTCAGCCCGCTGCATTCAGAGTTAAACTATTTTTTATCGTTTGCCCCAGAAGGCTAACAATGGAAGTGGTAGGTGCCTTTAGACGAAGCACGACGACAAAGCTATTTTTAAACCATTAAAACAGCTCGAAGAAACTCCACACTCAATTGGTAGTACAACAAAGGCCCTGACATTAAAAACGAGGCACTGAGAACTTTGTAAGTGTACACAACGTCTATTAATAAAACAGGTTTGATAGGCAGTACCTTGCTGTAGTTTCTCGTCGCCGCCATGTTGGACGTCCACACTAGCCGATTGTCGAACACGGACCAGCGGTCAGAATAGGAGAAGTAGTGCAATTTAATTCCGTGAAACTGGAGGGATTTCATCTGTTGGTGACAATATCCAGTCATTGTGCCCATTTAACAGAGCCATGGTCCCAGCAACGGCACCTAATCCACCAAAAAGGCTACATCTGAAGAGAGGTGCCATTCGGAAACCTGTGCGACTTGGTGGAGATGTATGTCCAACAACAAAGTCAAGAGAGAGCTGCAGCCATGGCGACAACAATCGGGAGATATTTCACAGGTTACCCATGCTTGATAAGGACACTTTGCAGCAGTAACTGGTCTTGCAAATCGTCGTGAAGACGCGCCCACAGGCTGAAACAGAAAGATTATCGTGTCTGTAGCCTGCATTTCAACCAAGATGATTACATTGTCCCAGCAACGGCACCTAACCCACAAAAAAGGCTACATCTGAAGAGAGGTCATTCGGAGATCTGGTGGAGATGTATGTCCAACAAGAAAGTCAAGAGAGAGCTGCAGCCATGGCAAAAGTCCATTTGCAACGACTTGTTGGTGATGATATCCTGCCATTTTGTACAAGAGACTGAAGAGGCCCATTCAAGTGTCGTTTCACTTAGGACTGAGTCTCACGTGCTGTTGTTGACGGAAGTCGTGCTGTGCACGTGAACAGGGATAACACGATTTGGAAGACCAGCTTCTGCTGCAAAGTGTCCTTATCACGCATGGGTAACCTGTGAAATATCTCCCGATTATACCTTTTGTTGTCGCCATGGCTGCAGCTCTCTCTTGACTTTCTTGTTGGACATACATCTCCACCAAGTCGCACAGGTTTCCGAATGGCACCTCTCTTCAGATGTAGCCTTTTTTGTGGGTTAGGTGCCGTTGCTGGGACAATGTAATCATCTTGGTTGAAATGCAGGCTACAGACACGCTAATCTTTCTGTTTCAGCCTGTGGATGGGCGTCTTCACGACGATTTGCAAGACCAGTTACTGCTGCAAAGTGTCCTTATCACGCATGGGTAACCTGTGAAATATCTCCCGATTGTTGTCGCCATGGCTGCAGCTCTCTCTTGACTTTGTTGTTGGACATAAATCTCCACCGAGTCGCACAGGTTTCCGAATGTCACCTCTCTTCAGATGTAGCCTTTTTTTGGGTTTGGTGCCGTTGCTGGGACAATGTAATCATCTTGGTTGAAATGCAGGCTACAGACACGATAATCTTTCTGTTTCAGCCTGTGGACGCGTCTTCACGACGATTTGCAAGACCAGTTACTGCTGCAAAGTGTCCTTATCACGCATGGATAACCTGTGAAATATCTCCCGATTGTTGTCGCCATGGCTGCAGCTCTCTCTTGACTTTGTTGTTGGACATACATCTCCACCAAGTCGCACAGGTTTCCGAATGGCACCTCTCTTCAGATGTAGCCTTTTTGGTGGATTAGGTGCCGTTGCTGGGACCATGGCTCTGTTAAATGGGCACAATGACTGGATATTGTCACCAACAGATGAAATCCCTCCAGTTTCACGGAATTAAATTGCACTACTTCTCCTCCTATTCTGACCGCTGGTCCGTGTTCGACAATCGGCTAGTGTGGACGTCCAACATGGCGGCGACGAGAAACTACAGCAAGGTACTGCCTATCAAACCTGTTTTATTAATAGACGTTGTGTACACTTACAAAGTTCTCAGTGCCTCGTTTTTAATGTCAGGGCCTTTGTTGTACTACCGATAGAGTGTGGAGTTTCTTCGAGCCGTTTTAATGGTTTAAAAATAGCTTTGTCGTCGTGCTTCGTCTAAGGGCACCTACCACTTCCATTGTTAGCCTTCTGGGGCAAACGATAAAAAATAGTTCAACTCTGAATGCAGCGGGCTGAATAATTTTTGCTCCTCGGTACACATACCAACTCGGGATGATGTTTTAACAGGCAAATTTTCATTTTACACCGAAGTTCTCCTTTAAAAAGGACTCACTCTTGTGTTTCCAGTGTGACGATGGTCAGTATGGGTCTGCGGCTCATCCCTCCCATGCAGCTGCTCATGCACATGTAGTTGAAGAGCGCTGTGGTGTGTTCGCTCCCCTGCTGTAAACCAACAAACACCAAAACAAAAAGTTTAAGTGCAAACATTACAAAACACATCTTCAAAGCCTTTTCATGTCCTTGCGAGGTTGATTTGAGTGCAGTGTAAAAATTCACCTGAGGTGGCTCGTAGGGGACCAGTACGCTCTGCCTGCCGGTGTTTGGGTCCTGCTGATACTCAGCCTGCCTGCTGCCCTCCACCAGGATCAGGTGGCTGGAGGGGGCAGGGCCTGAAGTTGACAGACAGGGCAGAAGACCAGTCAATGCACAGTGCTCCTGTTTGATCTGCGCTTTGTCAGGGCATGTTCCATAGCTTGGCTGATGTCAGATTACCTTTTCTGTAGTATGTTCTTGCTGTTAATAGCATTTTACTAGGGCTGGGCGATAAAACGATAACGCTGGTTACGAATGTAACCGTGGTTCTATGAATAGTGGAAGACCGCCAGAGCCAGTTCTTATAGTGGAAATATCATGCGCTCGCACATGGCAACGAGAACTTATTGATTTGTTGTCATCTCGTGACGTCATGACTCCCAATGTAAGAAAACCTGTCAACGAGTCATGATCTGTCTTAATGGTCATTCTCGCAATTCCGAGTGACCCAAGACTCTGGCGGTCTTCCACTATTCATAGAACCACGGTTACATTCGTAACCTGCGTTCTATTTCATACTTCCAGACCGCCAGAGGCAGTTCTTATAGTAGAAGACTTATACAACCAAGTCACGAGGAATAACACACTCCAGTCAGTCCTTCAATTGAACTCAAGGCCTTTATTGATAAACAATGCATGCATCACACCTAGACATCACTAGGGAGCAAAGCTGAAGAAACTGGCGGAAGTGGCACCACATTCACACGGTAAAACATGGAAAAAGTACACGGTGATGACCAAGTAGCTGCAGAACAGATATCAACAAGAGAAACTCCTCTTAATGCAGCCCAAGATGTCGCAACAGCACGCGTCGAGTGGCATCTTGCAGAAGCAGGAGCTGTTTTATCAGCAAAGCGGTAGGCACTGGTAATGGCCTCCGAAACCCAGTGTGCCAGTCTCTGTTTTGAAAGGGGTGCTCCTTTCCCACACTCCCCAAAACGGATAAACAACTGGTCTGTTTTTCGCCACTGAGCAGTCTGAGAAACATACTGGCGTAAAGCACGTACCGGACACAGTTCAGAGCGGGGCTTACCATCAGGGCAGAATGCCACCAGAACAATCGGCTGATTAGCAAACTGAGTGGAAAGTACCTTTGGTAGAAAAGCAGGATTAGGCCATAACGTCACCTGACTGTCTTCTGGTCCCCAACGCATACACTGAGCACTAACAGAAAGAGCATGAAGTTCACTAACTCTCTTGGTAGAAGTGATAGCCAACAAGAACGCAGTCTTGATAGAAAGCCACTTAATCGCTGCCTGCTCTAAAGGCTCGAATGGCGGAGAAAACAATCCATTCAGAACAGTGTGCAAGTCCCAAGGAGCACAATCCGTTCGCGGGCGCGGGTGTAGTCGTTGAGCACCCTTCACAAAAGCTACCGCTAACGTGTGAGCACCCAATGAAACCCCTTCAGTTGGTGCACTGTAGGCAGCCAGGGCTGCGACATATACTCTCAAGGTGGCAGGAGAGCGACCATTATCCAGCAGATGTTGCAGAAAATCAAGAATTGTTACCACAGGACATTCAAGGGGGTTCAAAGAATGAGTAGTGCACCAGGTAGTGAAAAGCTTCCATCTGTTTTCATACATTGTCCTGGTAGATTGAGCACGAGCATTCAGAACAGTGTGCCTAACCCCTTCTGAACAGTCCATGACGCTTTGGTTCCCCCCAGTGGCCAAACCCAGAGTTTCAGCCTGTCTGGACAAGGGTGCCAGAGCTGCCCCTCCATTTGGGACAGAAGATCCTTCCTCATTGGCAACGGCCGGGGAGGCCCCACGGTTAGAGTCAACAGTAAGTGAAACCAAGGCATGCTCGGCCATCTGGGTACTACCAAGAGCACCCTGTGGCCCATTTCCCGCACTCGATTGAGCACACCCCAAATCAGTGGAATAGGTGGGAACGCAAACAGTAGCACATCCGGCCACTCGTGAGTCAGAGCATCCCTGCCCAGTGACTCCGGTTCTGCCATCTCTGCATACCACAGAGGGCAATGTGTTGTCTCCTTGGACGCGAACAAGTCTACTGTCGCTGTGCCATAAGTATTCCAAATTTTCTGCACAACCTCCTTGTGCAAGTGCCAGTCCCCTGCCCCCTGTCTCCTCCAGGACAGTGCATCGCGCACCACATTGAGTTGACCTGGAATGTGTGTTGCACGGAGGGAGAGGAAACGTGTTTCTGCCCAAGTCAGGAGTGCCTGTGTCAGACGAAGAGAGGAAAAGGACCTTGTGCCTCCCTGGTGATTTATGTGAAACACCACAGAGGTGTTGTCTGTCCTCACCATCACATGTTTTCCCCTCAGAACACTCTCGAAATGTTTGAGAGTCAGGAAAAGGGCTTGTAGTTCGAGAACGTTGATATGACAGCGTTTCATGTGAGGATCCCATTGACCGCTTACCCCCTGATGTTGCCACACCCCTCCCCAGCCTGTGAGAGAGGCATCCGTTGTGACCACCTCCCTGCGAGCGGGGGGTGAGCCCATTTGGACTCCAGACCGTAGGAAGTCTTCCTGTTTCCATCGCTGGAGGTGCAAGCTGCAGCTCCTTGTCATCTGTACCAAGGTATGCCTGTTGTGAACCGCTGACAGGCGCAGCTCTATCAGCCACCGTTGAAACGGCCGTAGGTACAGTAGGCCAAACTGAATGACTGTGGTTGCTGCTGTAAGCAGTCCCGCCAGTCTTAGAAGCTGAATGTATGAGATCCTGCGTCCTGGACGAACTTTTGCCAGGGCATGCTGAATCGCCAACTGTCTGGTTTTGGTGAGAGTGGCCCGCATGGTCCTGGAGTCTAAGTGCATGCCGATGAAATTCACTGATTGGGCAGGAGTTAGGCAGCTCTTCTCCCAATTCACCTTGAAGCCAAGCTCTGTGACATGACGCAAAAGGCGGCTGGTGTTCGCCATCGCTTGTTCCGGGGTTGCTACACATAGCAGCCAGTCGTCCAAGTACGGCAGGACTAACATGCCTTCTGCTTGGAGAGGTTCCAGCGCAGCCTGGACGCACTTTGTGAACACCCGGGGCGCTAGAGAGAGCCCAAATGGAAGAACTCTGTATTGGTAGGCCTTGTTTTGAAAACTGAAACGGAGAAACTGCCTGTGCTCCTCTGCAATGGGCACATGGAAATAGGCCTCCTTTAAGTCTGTCGTCACAAACCATGTGCCTGGTTCTATGGCCCGAACAACATCCATAGTGCGCAACATCCGGAAAGGTAAACGCTTGAGGAACCCGTTCACATGTGTTAAATCTAGGATGGGCCTGAACCCGCCATCCTTTTTTGGAACTAGAAAATAACGGGAGTAGAGACCCTCCACCTGAACTTGGGGGTCTACCGCCTCTATGGCACCTTTCTGCAGTAACTGCTGAACTTCTGCAGTAAGCGCTTGAACTTGCCCTGGGTCCTTTACTACCGTAGGACAAACGTGGGCATAAGGTTGTGGTCGACGGCGAAACTGTAGGCGGTAACCTTTTTCGAGCGTCTCGAGAAGCCACTCGTTGGAAGTTATTTTTTTCCAGCGCTGAATATGGACCACTGAAAAATGAGTCGCCGTCGACCCCAGGCTGTCAGTGCCGTCTGCTTGCTGGTTCATTGGCTTTGGGGGGGCGCTGGCGTGGTGGCTGCCGTGCAGGCCAGGGGCGTGAGCGTTGGTTCGAAGCGCCACGATGGGCCAAGTGAGTAGGCCTGGCGTGCTGGCCACGGAAGAACCTGTTAGGACTGCGTGCTGGCACCGGCTGTGGGGAAGCCTGGTGGTTCGGACGTATACTTACTCGAGGGTCATCAAAGCCTGAACGCCGTGCAGCATGCTGAGAGCGTGACTCTGTAACCCGCACTCTTCTCTCCAGGGCCTCCTGTGCGGCTGGCCCGCAGGTTGTTACGACAAGCTTCTGGTAAGGACGACTGTGCTAGCCACACTTGGCATCTGGCATGAGCAAGGAGGCCCAGAGCCCTCCCACAATCACTAGCCATTGCACCAAGAGCTTAAAGGGAAGCATCCAGCAGACCAGAGACAGAGTCATCTGTGGAAGCGGAATCCAAGGTAGCATGTAAAGCCAACAGGAAATGGCCCATAGAATTGCCAATACGGCCCAACCTGGCAACTGTGTTGTAGGTTTTGACCAGTGCATTGTCAGTGCGCCTGCATTCCTTATTGGGGCATCGCACGTCCGGACGTAGGGCTTCATCTGGTGATACAATGAGGGATGCCACACAGGGCTCTAATGCTGGCATTGAGCCAAGGCCAGTAGTATCTGGTGCAGACATGTCAGATAGCATGCGTGCAACACGATCAGGTCGGAATGAAAGAGCCGATCGGAAAGCTGCAGACACGACCTCTGTAAAGTCATTACAATGCGGAATAATCACCTCTTTTGAGCCAGGTACCGAGCGACACAGGAGGTTGGTAGGGCCTGACTGAGCATTTGGAACATCCAAATTCAACTTTGCAAGCGCCATTTTAATGTTACCAGACATTGACATAGCAACAGAGGCTCCGCTCTCTGATTCAGATCCACTGCCACTTACCGTGTACAAGGAGGATGGCCGAGACAGTTGTTGTGCTACATGAGCCTGCTGATCATTGCTCTCCGAAAGGAGAGAGTCAGTCGCTGCCAGTGAAATTGCATCGCTCTCTTCTGGTTCCACATTAGGTGGATTAGAGCTGTGCGATATGGGAAAAAATGAATATTCCGATACATTTTCTCCATTTCACGATATACGATATATATCTCGATATTTTGAAATATCCTTTATAGGACCCTATGAAATCACACTTTTACTTTTTACTGTTATCACTACAATCCCGGCCGATTACATACCAGTGATTAACCACAATTGACTTGAAATAAGACTGTGCTTTATTTGAAAAAAAAAAAAAAAAAAAAAAAAAACAAAGTGCAAAAACAATCTTCAAAATTACAGCAAAGTGATAAATGCAAACAGAGCTGCCCAGAACTGTGCAAAAACCAAAAAGTGCAAACTCAAGTAGAAATCCTGAGAGACAAGTGCTTTCATGAAATTACTTTTAAAAATATAGAGACACATTTAGCCTTGTGTGTATGCGCGTGTGTATGTGAGAGAGAGAGAGAGAGAAAGAGAGAGAGAGAGAGAGAGAGAGAGAGATCTGCACAACATATTTCTACCTGCACAATTTTCAACTGTACTGGGCTGGTTTAGGGGTTTTAGCAGGTGTGCATGCTGTTCGGAGTTTGACGGACTCTGCATACTCTGCCGGGTAGGTTTTGGGGTGGTGAAACATGTTTGTGGTGCTGCTGCCTTTCGTCGGGACAGTTTTTTTGCACACTTTGCATATTGGGGTTACCTGCTCCACGTTCCCGATATCCATAAAACTTCCGGATTACTGATCCCTTATTGCCTCGTTTAGGAACAAGCTGTTCGTCCGCTTCCATGTTCTATTGCATTAGGTAGGTATACTGTACGACAGCTAGTGTTCGCGCTGCCTGCATACCGAAAGAAATTACAAAATGAAGTTCCCTCCGTTCCGCACCTAGATGTCGCGCGGGATTGGTTGGTGAGTGTTTGACGAGAGTGTGCGTTTTTTTAACCCCTCACTCGCGTTACTGCCTGAGGGAAATGGAGAAAGCCACCAGAACGTTTTAAACATGAAAGCAAGACGAGTCTCGGCTGCTGCTTGAAAAAAAAAACAGATGACATAAAATACTCGATACATACGATATAATAATTTTATGTATCTCACAAATCTATTTCGGAGATAATTTCGTATATTCGATATATCGCACAGCCCTAAGGTGGATGCTCAGTTAAAAGAGGAACGTGAGCATTGAGATGCGTTGCATTGTCCGTCTGATCCATGCGATCAACCGCTGACATAGTAGACCTGATAAAAGCGCCTGTAGTCTTTGTACAGTTGTAGTAAGCTTGTCAATACGCTTCGCTAGCTTGCTAGAAGAAGCACGCCGCTTCGGTTTCCAATGCTCCTCAACATCCGGACGTTTACGTTTAGTCCCGCGAGTATCAACTGCAGCAGGAGTTAAAAACTCCGATGCGCTCGGAGAGATGCTAGCAAGACGCTGCTGGCGGAGCTCGAACGGCATAATGCTACAATCGGGGCAAGGATTAGATAATGCATCTTCCAGATGCTGTTGTCCCAAGCAGGATGGGCAGCGATCATGCCCATCTAGCATATCCATCCCAGCATAGCACTGCGTAGAGAGAGCAGGATGATCCATACCCACGAACAACGCAGAGCCGACACAATGGTTATGTTGTTAAGTGGACAAGGCCAGAGAGCCAGGAGGCAATGCGGCAGAGGCTATGGAGGCAACCGCTCCCGGGGGTTAGCCTACTCTTACTCAACCAACGAGGGAACCCTGGAAACCAAGAGGTACTCGTTGGGAAGATAATTCACCCGGCGAGGGAACCCTGGAACCCAATAGGTACTCGCCGGTAAGGTAGATTCAAGTAAATAACTTACCTGATAAAATCCAGTGTTGCAAGTGCGTCTGTATCACCGAACGAGGGAACTTTGGACAACCAAAGTACTCACCGGTTAACTCCAATCCAGTTCGCAGACAACAGCTAGGTGGGGAAGCAATTAGCTAAGCCCAATAGAAAAAGCTGTCGAAGTCCACGAAAAAATAGTTCTCTGCCTTGCGAGAATGAAAAAGAGACAGATCATGACTCGTTGACAGGTTTTGTTACATGGTTGTTACAAGGTTCATGACATCACGAGATGACAACAAATCAATAAGTTCTCGTTGCCATGCGCGAGCGCATGATATTTCCACTATAAGAACTGCCTCTGGCGGTCTGGAAGTATGAAATAGAACGATATGTATCTCGATAGACACCTACTCGATAACAATAGAAAATGCGTTCGATAGAATGTTTCGATAGAATGTTTTTTTTTTGTTTTTTTTAAGAAAACGGCGTAAGTTTAGTCAGAGGCCTCTCTGATTTAGCGCCGCTTTAAATCTTTGTTGCGAAGCAAGCTTGGTTGCATGAGCAAAGGCACTCGTCTTCTGTAGCCTAGCAATGTATGGGGAGTGACACGCTAATAGCCAATCATGTCACAGTATCGTGTTTGGTTGCGCCATCTCTTGTCTCGTAGTCGTGTTTTTTTCCCAGAAACAGCATGGTCAAGAAAGGAAGATGAGTGCCACTGCGATGAGCAAGGAAAATGTGGATAAGGGCTCATTCACACCAACTTGAGCGTGTACAGCGCGTATCAGTATACAATATGTTTGTATAGGCACAGAATACACTCAGATCACGCGTGCGGTGTAAAGAGTCTAATTTGCTAACATGCATTCTAAACGAATACGGACAGAAAACGGCCACGCGCTGAATACGCAGAGTGTTTGGTGTGAATGAGCCCTAAGAACAGAAAGGTCTGCTCACCAGTATGGGAGCTTTTTTGGAGTTTACAAATCTCATCGTAGTCAGACAAATGTTGTCTGCAAATTATGCAGTAAAACTATATACATATATGATAGTTCTTCTCAGGTATCAGGTTTCGCTATGTTTACATTTAACACTTTGCACGTCTTTATAACACTTCAGCTTTGTTAAGCACTTTATTAGCTTATTGATAATTGTTCAGTTTTCATTGTGATCATAACATTGAACGTGTGTTGACAGTCATTTTGCCTGAATGCTTATTGCCTGTAGGAGGAAGGTTCAGTTAAAAATAAAAATGTTTAAATTTAGATTTTTTCCCTCCTGTTACTTATTTTAAATAGGTCACACAATGTTTCAATAATTATCGACCGATATGAAACACTTATATCGTGATACAGATTTCAGCCATATCGCCCAGCCCTACATTTTACCACACAAGACTTTATTTTGTTTTTTGATTTAAGTCAACCCCCTTTATTTGGTGGTTGGTTGTAAGCTTACTGGTTATATTGTTTCTTTGCCCTTTGCTTTTGTGTACATAATCTAGTAAGCTTTGTAGAGGCTGGGTGCCATTTTGTTCACACCCCATTACAGTTTTTTCCTGTTTTTGGTCAGTCAAGAAATAACATTTCTGCTTTCATTTAAATTAAATTTCACTCCTGAGTTTGGTTTGGATTTGGATTTTCACCTCCTGATGTCTTTCTATTTTCTGCATCCTATGTCCAAAACAACTATTCGTTTTTTTCTGAACTTGTAATTGTGTAATGCAGTGCTCTGAACAAGAGAGTGATTTTTCCTCTTTATTTTCTCTTACCCTGAGACCAAAAAGGGGAAGGTAACAAGTCACAAGCTAAACACAGCACATAGCATTGAAGCACAGGGTAATGCAAGCGTAGTGGATGTGGTGGTGGTTGTTATTATTGGTGGCGGTGGTGATGTGTACCGTCATTACTCTCGGGGGTCCTCTCGTGATGAGGGCAGCGTTTCACCACCTCTGCCACGTGCTCCGACTTCTTGTAGACGGCTGTGGCCCTCACCAGCGAGCCCACAGGGGGCCGTTCTCCCACCACCATCTGGACGGGGCAGGTCTTCGCCCGCTGACAATACAGCTTATTCAGGTCCGCGGAATACTGTGGAGAAAGCCCAGGGGTTTTAAGTCATACACACATCATGTTTTATTTAGGAAGCACTATGTTGCATCTGGGTCATTTTAGCCCACCTGTTAGTTTAGGGTTCTAGGCAATGCACTCTGACTGCTATTTGATTAATAACGTCACCACCACCACTCACAGTGTTTCGTTCACACTTAGTTATTCACAGGCTAGTTTATTTACACATGAAACGGACACCTTACAACAAAAACACATAATGAAAGTACAAGACTGAAATTAGAGAAACAGTGTATATAATATATGACGACCATAATAATGAAGGCCACAACAAAAACATTATGTGGTTAAAAACAAACAAAAACTACCACAGACATACAAAACATAGAAATATATTTTTCAACTGCAACATAAACATAAACACTTACCACGTTGAATCAAACCCTTTCCCCCTCTCACTCAATATGACACTTCAAACCACCAGGGTGAAGACCATATGAATGTAACAAAATCTCTACTACAGCACCTCAAACCACCAGTGTCGAGACCATATGAATGTGTCCAAATCTCTACTACAGCATTAAAGGTTATAGTTAATGTCCCTTTCCATGGTTGCTGGTCTGTAGAAAAAGCTGTCAGTGCGCTTAGTGACGGCGGCGTGCCCCTCCCCCTCCCTGTACCGAGCAGGGCATGTCAAGGCATGTCTGCCTCACTGCTGTCTGCTGAGGGCTAGTGGCAAAGGGCTGAAATTCAGCTTAACAGTCAGCAGTTTATTTACCACCGTTAACAAATGTTTATTAGGGAGAAAATGATTTTAACATTCACATTATTGGTGAATTGTTGCATCCTATGACTAACTTCTTTCATTGATAAATTGTATCTGACAAACTTTGGATAAATTTCAGTCAAATTTACTTGATCAGTATTACTTTCATTCAACTTTATTGACTGTATGTTTTGCTCTCTCTAAATGATCAAAACCTATACATCAAAGCTTATGTTTATATCAGCTTTACAAAATGATTAGTTAAGCTGCCACCACACAAAAACCATAACACCACAAAAACAGGATCCTTTTTGCATGCATGTATGTTTGGTGTCCATGGACTGGTAAAAATTACCATACAAATCCCTGTCCATACAAATGTGGAGTCTTACCTTCAACACAATGGCTAAAACATGACAAAAGTACCAAAATACTAGGCAGACACCCTGTTGTAAGTGACAGTGCTAAATAAAAAAAATGACAGTTCATTTAAGATTCATTTTCAATTCATTTAAAAGCGTTAAATACAATACAGCGACAAAATTAGACAAAAATAATAATACATTTAAAAGGGCGGGGAGAAAGGTGGCGCTTCCCTTAAGCGAAGTGGGCAGTCGTGGAATTCTATTGGACTACCGATTTAAGAACATGCCTTGTCATGTCTTTGGAGACTTGTCCATGATGTACAAAAAAAGAAATAAAAAGATAAACCACTGCACCATCAATAATGTACTAACTTCTTGAACAAAACCCCTCAACAATTCTATTAACTTGTTTAACAATGAGCCTCCAGTAAAAGTTTATCTTTTGCTGTCAATCTGACCAACATGACCGCCAACCTGTAGAACGTTTGTACGAGACTCCCCACGCCAAATCAGCGTACAAAGACGGTGGACACATGGACCTCAAGCACTGGACATCTTTCATGGTAGGAAGTGCCCACTCTTTTTACAACATGAGGCTTACTCAGCATTATTGCTATTGCTTATTTAGCATTACAGTATTCATTTTCATGTACTGTTCAGTGAAATGTCCTCACAAAACTCAATCATAGTAGCAGAACCAGAATGTAAGAATGGCCATTTTTTTACCTTGTTGCTTCTGTAGCTACACTGAAAGATACTAACTGCCTTTAAATCAGACAGTTTAATTAAGACCATTTCTGATGTGTAGGCTTGACATTGCTAATGTGACAAAGTCTTTCACTGTGTGTGTGTGTGTGTGTGTGTGTGTGTTTGTGTCTGTGTGTGTTTGTGTTTACGGCATTTCTGCATGCACAGCAAAGACAGAACTGAGGCGCAGAGTGTGTACAGTGTACGCAAATGTGCTTTAGTCATATGTAGTCATATGTAGTCATATGTAGTGATACTCACTGTGGAGGTGGCCGACTTGGCAAAGCTGGACTGCGGGAAGCGCAGCTGGAAGTCATGGACTCCGGGGTAGTCCGTGATGGTGGGGACTGTGGAACATGGTGGGGCTCCACTGACGTATGGCTCCGGCAGCTGCAGCTGCTCAAACACCTTCTCGTCAAACTGGGATTCTGACAGGAACTACACAACCCAAACAGGTACGATTACTTTCTCCTCTCAGAGCTCATTTCATTGGTAATGTGTAACATACCGACTGAACATGTCTTCTTACATTTGTTTCCCAGTTTACATCTGCACCTGGAACCCTGCAACATACAAAGGAGAAGTAATGAGGGCATAATGTAAGCCTATTCGTCTAAACAACGTTCACTGAGCAGACACTTGCAGCATGATGCAAGAGCGCAAGGAAAAGTGCCAAGCAGACAGAAGCTCACATGGAGTTCCACAGGTCCTCGAAATCCTTACTGCCCGCCTGGTCGTTCATTGTGGCCCTTTGCCAAAGGAACCATTCAGAGGAACTAGGAGAAAAGAGAGTAGCAATGTAGCGCCGTGAGAAGATGCTAAATGTTTGTTTCCTTAACCCCAGCGACCAGGGTCGAGTGCACCAGGTCAAGTTCTATTAAGCAGGGACGGAGAAATAGGCTACATCATCCCAGCAGGTAGATGGTACAGGAGACATGAAACCAAACAAGAACGAGTTCACATATTATCACAAACTCCAACTCTACTGGCAATTCTTACCAGATGCAGCGGTCAATGAGTGTGCGCGTTTGGCTAGATAAAAATGTGTCTATACATAAATATGCAGCGTAAGTAACACAAGCTAACCTGGCAAACTTAGCATGCGACTCTCCACCATAGACTCTCCACGGGTTCTTGGTCAACCGGTATACTAGCTTGTTAGCTTGTCTAATATGTGTCGGCGTGATTTACCAATTCCAACACAGAACCGCAATTTGTCACACTTTTCATTTAGTACCTTAAATACAAAAATGTTACCTATTATGTGCGCCAGAATCCTCACGACAAACGTAGTGTTTTCCGGTGTTAAAAATCTTTCACTCTAAAACAACAAACTTCAGCGACGACACCCACACGTTTGCTTGGGATTCCCCGAGTGTTGTAGTCACATGGTTAATAACCTCTGGCCAATCAGAACATCAGAAATCCTGACGCGTTCAGCGTTCTTGCGCATCTTCTGAGATCTTCGGAAGTGGGGTAGCTTGAGTTATTATTTGCGTTATCCTTACTCCGAGCTGAAAGCTCGATAATTTCGATAGTGTGCACGGTGCAAATAACCTTTTTGACACTGTACATGCATATGTCACCACCAGCCAACTCTTTGTGTCTCGCTTTGAGTAGCCATTAAATGTATTCTTTGCGGGTTTAACCCATTTTGGAATCGAGTGGCATCATTTTGGATAGAATACAAAAAGCCAGACGAAAACGACGGTAGCCTATCTCACTAGGTTTGGCTAGTCCCTGCCCTTTTAACACTGTGGCCTAAAGTTTACTGACCGCGAATTGTAATCGCTGATTTCTTATTGCCAATCATTATTAAACGATCAAATGCAACAAAACATTCCAAACATTGTGGCCATATAGCCTATGTGACACTAACACAAGACTGCATTTCGTTGGGCCTATCCTACCTAATAATTAAGACAACAACGGGCCGAAGCAGTGTGTCTGGTTCATTTTGTGATTCTGGGGAGGCCCAATCATAGTTTAGGCAAATAGGAAGGGAAATTGAGTAGCCGAAATTACAGAGAGTACTTACCAAGAGTAAAAATATAAATAAATATAAATAAAAACAACAACAATCAAATGTAGACGATGGGTGACATGTTTCTGTGTGTATGGGTGGTTTGTAATAGCCTATACAGCTTCATGCAGCTGCCAACACTGGAACACGTCAACAGGTGGAATCTGAAGGCGCGCCAAATCCTGGACAGAAGAGCAGCGGGCGTTTGACACGGAATCGAGGGGGTAGGCTTCGTCCGAAGGGACACAGAGAAGGATCCGGAGCAGAGTAAAGACCTATAGCTCATGCGGGTAGCATTTTAACAAGGACTTGCAGGAAGAAAGCATATTTACGCGGACCGCAAGATGGGTGTATCCGACCACAGTATGGTGGGAAACGTGTGCCAACTGCCAAAAATGCCAGGGGCAGTTTTGATCCACTTAAGTTCTGCCTACACAAGTAGCCTACAAGGATACTTTACCAATTCCAAACCTATCCATGCGCGGTAAGCCTAAAGGCCTTCATGTAAATGCAGGCCGGTAATGACCAAAAATAGGATAGTATTAGCATCTTGTTGCATCCTCACACGACCATGCGCTGCGCACGTAGCCTATGCATTGAAGAGAATAATATTATTGGGGACACACATTGAGTCTGGACTGTACTGCTGTTCTGTTGTCTCAATACTCCCTGCTTAGCTGCTAGCCAAACAGCACATTCATCATCACTGCCAAGAACACATGTTCCTTACTTAGCCTAAGTGTTTAAATAAAAACATAAATGAATATGTATCACATTGGTAGGCTATATAAATGCACACATTCGCTGGTAAAAACAGTCATTTGTCTACCTCGTTTTTATCTTGAAATTAATTTTAAGTGAATTTTAAACGAATAAGTGAATTTTAATGCGGTCTATGCAAGCACTCTTACTCAAGCAATGACAATAAGCATAATCTAGCAGGTGACTTTAGCGATGGCAACCATTCGCTGTAGCATATTTAGGCAACTTTATCTATTGACCTATGTAGTCTGATATTGCGTTGTCCTCACAAGCTTAGTCTGGGCCTGGGGCATTATGTGGTGTGTCAGTTGTAACCGACAGTTGTGCGGAGATGCTGCCAACTTCACCCCCTGTTCGACAAAGCCTGCAGGCTATAGGCCCAGGACTTTTCAGTTATGCATGTGTTGCAAGACTACAGATTATTACCGTTTTTCATTTTTAAAGTGTCCCAAATTATATGATATTAAGCCTAAACTACAAGTCATAATCTCAGTATATCGGATACAGTTTAGTCATTTTATGTCCATATAACAATAATTTCAATTGTAACGCCATATACACAAACTGAAAGTGTGGTTAGAAACTGTGACTGTAATTTCGACTAAATTCAGATCGAAATGACTTGACAGGGGATGGAAGCTGTACTCTCAATTTACTGCGTCGCCATAACTGAAACGGCAGGTGAAATTGATTAACAATAAATGGGCTCGTGTACATTTCTTTTTCCAAACCAGCCAAATTAGTAATTGACTATTTTGATTATACAGCCTGTAATCACATCGAATGATTCGCGTATGCCATTACATTTCTATGCGTTGAGAATACAAAGGCGCAGATCTATTCTGCACCAGTGTCTTGGCAGAGATGCACGTGCTCTGCAGGCTCAAGGGCCTCTTCTGTCATGGCAGTGTCTTAAAAAAATCAAAAGTAGTTGACATGTGTCTAACAGCGTTCTAAAAATATAATGACATATTTTAAGGTACCAGGAGGTCAGTTTACAAATAAGGTGCACAAACCAGTGATAAAGACTTGAGATCACTAAGTACACTGACAGATATATGTAGACCTACCCATAACAGAACATTGTGTTTATAAGGCAGAATTTTGATGTGTTTGTCACACATTCCTTGCAATAGATATTTAAAAAAGGATAAAGTGAAGCAGAGAAGTAAAACAGAAGAATTTAGATTAAACTTTACATGAAATGCGGGCAAACTAAGATGGCTGCCAGGGAATTCAGGCTCATGGCTGCACCTATGCACAGACCCATGTGTCTATGTTGGTAAAACCATGTCATCCTAACTATAATTGAAATTTGTTATAGGGGAGCATCGATGGAAAATAAAATGAATATAGAAATATATTTAAAAAGTGTTAAAACTCTTATGAAATAGTTTTGTGAAGTGACAGAATTGCATTAGAAGTCCAAAACACACATTTGTTATTGAACTTTTGCAGGTTTTTTTTTTCTTTCCACCAAAGTCCTAGTCAATACCATTTAAAATCAAGAAAAGCCTTCTTTATGGCTGCGCAGTTGTCATTATCGAAGGACGAATGACAAAAGGTGCCAATGCTTCTTATCTCATAATTGAAATGGCTGTCTGAATTTGCACAAACAAGCATTCACACTGCCAACAAACAGTGAATTTGGTCAGAAATCACACTTTTTTCTTACAACATCAGAAAAAGTTTACCTCCTAAAACTTGTATTAGAATCGAATTGTCGAAATCGAAATGAACATGCATGATCTCAGACCTGTCTGAGGCAAAGGCACATGCACCATTTTAGGAGCAGCCCATGGTAACTGTCCAGAGTAACTGAAGCCACCTCAAAATGGATGTCAAGGCAGACATACGGATTTGAAACAAATCTATCTTAAATAGTCATATATTGCTCGATGGTCGCTTTGTTAAAGCCTTAGTTCAGGTTGTGCAGTGTAAGAAAAAGAATGCACTGCCAAAACGGAGCAGTTGAGCACCCACCTGCCAAAACAGACAAATGAATCCATAGATGCATTTGATATTTCAGAATCATAAAAAGAGGACGTCGAAGCACACACGTTATCCATCCCGTTTTTTGAACACTGTCCACATGGATATGACATTGTTTCTTATTTGCGATTTTTAGTTTTTTTAGGCGGAAAGGGAGGGCAACAAACATTTGAGCTCCATGTCCCATCAAATGAAAATAAAAAACGTCATAACGGTGGTCTTACGTCACATATATTCTTCAAATGGTCAACTAAAACCCGGAAAGAGATGTTTTTTTGTGTGATTTGTATTTCACATGATAGTGAGAATAATTGAAAAGTCTCAAACAGACCACAGCAATGGGGATGTAAACTCGAGCAGAGATAGCAAGGGTTTTGTATAAGCAAGTGGGTCATAAGAGGTAGCCAATGACTTAGTGTAAACAAAGAAAAATAAACAATACATATACGAATCACTGGAAAAAGTGTAGATAAACTAACCTGTGCGGTGTCCACAGCAAAGACAGTCATCTCTGTCCGATGGAAGCGAGGTCATTCATTCATTTGGGCATTGGTTTCACTTTCAAATTCCCTGAATTAAAATCACCATAAAATCCATCCATAGTATAGTTTGTATATTTCTTTTACAGTTACTTCTGTCATCTGTATCTTCCAACAGGAGAATTAAACGATGCAAAAAGAAAAAAAGACTTTTTTTCTCCCAGAGCCTCTCACTCCCCCTCCCCTCCCTTTCTGAAAGTGCAGAGTCAACTTCCGCCTGCCGCACTCAACGGACAGCTGCTCTTTCAAATTCAAGTCTCCCTCCTATCTAGCACGACTGCTCATCCTCTCTTCCAGTACGTTTGCAAATCATTGGATTTTTGCTGGCATTTATAGAGAAAAAGAAGATGTTTCCATCTTGCTGTGTGAATGTTGTGAGTCGTTGCACTTGAAGTTCCGCCAAAATAGACTGTCACATGCTTCCCTCCACATCACTGAACCAGTTTGACAAAACACCACACCCCCTCCGCTTACCGAGAGATGCCACTGCCAGTGCTGTCTGCTAAAGACAGAGGGACAGAGTTAGACGTGCCTCATGTGTCCTTTACTCCAGTAAAATACAACGACAGGGCAAGGAATTCATGCCCAAACAGCTTTGAGGAAAGATATTTTGCCTCTTGTGCTTTGTGGCTCAATTTGAAGAGACAGAAATGATAAATATGGAATTGTAGGGTAAATGCTAGAGTGAGGAGTGCCTTGAGGTTTAAAGCAGCATGACTCGCTGCATAAACAGGTTTCTAGAGATTTTCATCCGCCATTTTGTTTTGTATTAACAGTTAGTTCTTTACGAAAGACAGAATATGTGTTTTCATGAGGATGGGGGCGGAGGGGGGAAGTGAGTCAACTCTTGAACCACACAACACCCAGACCAGAGAGTCCCAAAAATACCACGTTCCATGTCTGTATCATAATCTATCAACATTACATAAACAAAGGCTGCAACTGTTTTTCATGTTTGCCCAGAGTAAACATTACCCAACTGACAGAACTTTGTGTAGTTTTTTTAAAGGTTTTGGAAGGGCTACAGTCACAACAGTGTGATGTTCATTCACAAACTCAAAATGTGTGAATATGCTACTAAAGCCACTTTGGAGCACAAATGCCCCTGTTTTTTTAATAGTATATATATAGCTCTGTCTGTCAAGCTTTGTTTTCATTTCATAGACTTTGCAGAACATTTTTGAGAATTCTACTGACAAAAATGCAGCTTATAGTAAAGAGTATCACCTCTTGTTTTTTTTCATGTCATGAAATATATTAATTTTCATTCACAGTGGCATGATGTGAGCCAATTCTGTATCCTGTACAATATACTTTCTATGCAGTGATTGACTTAATGCACTGAGTGGACAAGTGTAGCACGAGGAGAGTAACATTGCAAATGACAGGACAGTGACATTACAAATATTTATTGTGTTGGTTGTTTCCGTTCAGATGTATAAACAGACACAGGTGTAGCTCTATAGAAATGTTCATGTCTCCTGCACACATGTTTATTAAGAGTTTGACCTGAATAATGGCATAAACAAGCATTTTATCTACTGTGTTGCTTTCTGTCCTGTTGCTGGTTTTTAATTGTTCTTTATTCAATATCTTTAGTTTATGTCTCAATTAAAAACATCAAAGAAACGGGGCCCAACTTCTTCTTTGCTGCATAACAGACAAAATATTATTTTTATTCTACTGACAGGAAGCAGTGTGTTAATCCATTGTTGTGTGCAGATTCACCCAGGACTACTACAGTACTTCTGACTCATCTGAATTATGTAAATATTCATATAAGGAAGGGGGTCACCATATAAGGCTTTCTCATAGCCTTAGAGTACATTTTAAGTTTACTTCTTCCAATATGATTATCCCGATCTGAATGCTGAATTTTTAAATGTTATTTAACATCGCAAGTGACGACAATATGCAGCCAACTGACAGTTCAGATGTGCTTGCATTTCTAGTATCCAGAGGAGATTCTGGGGTCTGTTGGATACCCAGGCGAAAACAAATCACATCTTTCACTGAAAACTGTATTGCCACCACTGTAGTTTAAGGTTTGTCAGCCATTGGGGGCCTTGTAGCCAAGCAGTTGCCTGTGTTATCTTTTGATAAGCTATGCCTGCTAGTATCCATTGAGCTACCCGGTAAAGATACTGAGTCTCTGCTAACCAGTATAAGTATTGGGGCAGGGAAGAGCTGAGAGCTGTCTGTGGGTGGGGGAGTCTATAACCGGCACTCTCCTGCACCCTCATCCATGGCTGAAGTGCCCTTGAGCAAGCAATATAGGGGCTCCAGTGGGGAATGTCGCTGTAGCTAATTCACTGTAAGTTGTTCTGGATAAGAGCATCAGCTAAATGCAATGTGGAATTTTATAGGAGGCGTTTTTTTATAGTCTATGCCCAGTGAGCGAACATTAGCTGCTTAAAACTGTACATTTTCCACCATATCCAAAATGTTTTTCAACACAGGCGATGCTTTCATATTCATGTACACTTAACCCATCCAAGCTCTTATGCCCCCACACTTTCTTTGCTGCTAATGCCCCATATTTATGTAGAATAGTTTTGTATGAATCATACCACTAGCCACAGTACTCTGCTAAAAGCCATGCCTTGTCTAGCGTGTTTGTTTTATGTCACCTGTAACTCTGACCTGCCTTGTTTACAACTTGTATCGTAATGTATGTACATATGTCTCCAAGAGTGTGTATGTGTGTAGTTGTGTGTGAACGGGCACGTCTGTGTGAGTGAATCTGTGTAGTCCCTCATAGTTGTGTCTGCGCACTATATGTGTCTGTGGTCATAATAGTGTATGTAGGCACTATTTCATATCTGTCTTGTCCATACTGTGTTCTAACAGTTGCATGCATCACCAATTGTTCTCGGTGAAACGTTGTCTCGTCTCACTATGTACTGTGTCTATGACTGAAACCACAAAGAAAACCTTCTCGACTTGACTCTTAGTTGTGAGAACCTTACTCCTTCAGACACAAGTTAAGAAACACTTATGGAATACAACCAGGAGGTCAATTTTCCACAACTGACCACAACGTCAGTTAAATGTAGGCTTTAATATTATTATTTTTTTTAAGATACATTTGCGGAAAATAAATTTAACTTTCGCGTGATCTCCATAATTTGTAGAAATTTCTCTAGTATACACTTTAAAAACACCTTCTTACAAACATTTAACTGTATGTAAAAATATCCATTCATACATGTACATGTGTACTTGTGCATTTGTGTCATACATGCACACATACATGTGTATTTGTGTATCTTGTCAGTAACAAAGAGGCGTGTTGTTTTTGGGTGAATGAGTGTGTGAGTGCCGTGAGAGTTAGTTAGTGTGTAAGTGCATCAAGGAGTAAAAGTAAGGGCATTTGTCATAACATCCAAACACCTACTGAAGCCCTGAGAAGGGTTTTTCATTTACATTTTTTTACATTTGTTTAAAAAAAAAAATGCAGTTTAACATTTTAACTTTTTATCAGTAAAAGCCTATATGACTACATCCGGCTATTCCCGGGAGGAAAAATCAAAGCGAGAGATTTTAAGGTGCACTTCATCAGGCAACCATTACAAGTCCATCGTTACACATCGTTAGGCATGGTTGTGACTACTCGGAATACAGACATTCAAAATGACTAAAAACGACCTGCTTTGTCATTTGTAAAATCATATACCCTGTACACAGACATAGAATAAAACCACAAAGAATAAAAACAACAGGAAAAAAATATTAAAAACAAACAAACACACACACAAAAGAGTTCCATGCTCGTGCAGACGGTCTGATTATAAGGAGGGTCCCCTGGTTGCAGGACCTCTACTGAAGCACCAACCCTGAGCATAGAGCTGACAATCAGAAAGCAGGTTTGGCCCGGAGCATCAGCGGCCACCCCCTCCTTCGCGCATCCTGGCGCCTCCGCTCACTTGCTGTGGTGGTAGAACCTCTGACCTGACTGGCTGTGAGCGATGTAGGCGCTCCGAGGGCCGGGCTGAGGCGAGCTCTGGAAGGAAGCCTATTGGACGACAGAGCATAGCAGCTCGGTCAAAAGGGCGACAAAGACAGGAAGGTCGTTTCTGGTCTCCTCATCACCATTGTCTACAGTGGATGATGTAATGACCTGTGCTGCCGAACTGAGTCATTCACCTCACTGGGCGGTGCATATTAGATCACAGTCTATTCAGGCAGCATATTTACATTAGACCACAGTCACATTAAGGACGGAATTTGATTTTAACACAATGCTGAGACTGCCTTCCCAAGTGCAAGATAAGTATTCAAACTACCGCCAACGCACCGTCATAACAGTCATACATCCAACTACCTACTGCTGCCAACCTAAAATTAACCAACTTCCTCAGAGAGATAATATTTTAAAATGACAGACGCATAGCAGGCCAGCGACTTAAAAGTGAAACTTTGATCCAAAAAGTCCTTTCATCTGGTGCGTAAACCTCCAAACATTAAGGTAACAAATAGGAAAAAATAAGAGGTGCACTCATATCTAAGCTGATACTCATACAGTTAAAGGCTTCATTCCACGAGAAACCATTTAGTGCTTGCTTTTTGAACTAAGATGAGTGACTTCGAGTTGCATTTGCATGCTGCACGTGAAAATGATCTTATACACCGATTACCTCCATTAGCCAATCAAAGAAAATATGTGGAAAAACGAGCGAATAAGAAAAAGGCGAAGTGACGTGAGTTTGTTAATTAGAAAAAGTTGTGTTGTGTGCACAGTTGTGATTACCGGAGAAGTCTCACTGCAACACACATTTACTTAGCGAAATGTAGGTAAATATGTGTGTTTGTTGAGAACGTTTAAATCTTCTATTTGGTTTGCTATAAGCGAATGGGCTTTGAATGATTGTAACCTGTGTCTAGCATAGACGAAAACTTGTCATTCTCCCCGCTCCATCTCCTCCACCAAACTAGAGCAGCCTGTAACAAGAGCACTAAAGCATTTTTTTCACGAAAACCAGCTCACAAGGCATTCATTAATACTAGAGACCACCGCAAAATTAATGCAAAAAATTGATGCAATGAGACCTTTAACTGTATAAGCATCAGCCTCCGAGTGTGCCTCTTCTTTTTCCTATTTAAACAAAAGTGAATCATGCTTCCCCTCGTGCTGCAGTAATCCGTACGTGTGTGCTACGCTGTGCATGTGTGAGACTCACAGCATGGCTGGGCTGTGGGGGGGTCCCGTGAGAGAAGGGCCCAGGGGAGGCTGGTCTGGGCGGGTGAGCATACGGCAGTCCAGTCTGTCCACACACGACACACCACAATCGTCACTGACACATCTCACCACAGAGGAACTTAATTCTGACAGAAAGGACTGCGTACACAACAGTAGCTGGGTTTCCATTACAGATATGATCAAAATGACAGCAACATTTCCACAAAGCACACTTGCAAATTGTGTCTGTTCTGTGGCCACTGTGTGTAGGGATATTCAACTACGGCTACTACTTACAACAGGACATGGCTATAGATAGTCAGAGAGGTAGTGGCACCCATCACATCTTCTGCACCAGTTTTTCGCCTTATTTCACTTTCCTATTACTCTTTATTTTTTAATTTAATGTCACGACTTACATTTGCACATTTTCAAGGGTAATGGAAATCCAGCTACTGTAGCTTCGCTCTTGTTGACGTGACCTATCTGAACGTACACACCAGGG
>CM050214.1:30105206-30227706 GCA_027475355.1 Coilia nasus
TGTCTTGTGGTGACAATGCCAAACTGTAAAGCACTTTGAGCTGCATCTTGTATGTATGAATTGTGCTATACAAGTTAAGATTATTATTATTATTATTATTATTATTACTTCAGTGCTAGCCTGTCCAGCAGAACGCACCTCTGAGCTGAGAGCTGCTGGCATAGCTGACAGGCACCGGCTGACTGGAGGTGAAGGGGGATGCGTGCTGAGGCTGGGTGACTCCGTAGGGGCCGTGGGCTGCCTGGCCTCCGGAGTACTGCCCATGCTCAGACGCGCCGCCGCTGAAACCCTGCTGAGACTGGTAGTGACGACCCTGTGTGGAGGCAAAGATGCGGGGGTATAAACTTAAACTGCAAACACAAACAACTGGTCCATGTCCACGCACCCACACACACAGGTGGTCACATACACACACACACACACACACAGGGGTGGTCTCACACACACACACACACACACACAGGGGTGGTCTCACACACACACAGGGGTGGTCTCACACACACGCACACAACACACACACACACACACACGTGGATGCATGACAAGACACACAACTGCTCGCTGCCACAGTGGTTGCTCAATGATTTCCGACCACACTGCACAGGAAATAGCTGTAAATCATTCTCAGATCGTCTCACTCCAGCTGAAAGTCCTAAGACTGGTGGGGGAATAGGGATATAAAATGCATGGTGTGGACTGTGAGAAAAATTTTAATACTTAATGCTTCTGCTGGCCACCTTCACAGCTGGGTGGTCATTTCAAAAACAAGTATGGTGAGAATACGTTTGGAACTTCCCGCACATGGTGGAGGTTACACTGCTCTCTGTTCTTGGAGTAGTCACTCACAGTATGCCGACTAACAAGGTAACTTTCTAAACTTTGGTAACTTTGGTATGCTGATTGACAGTTTCATGACACACTAAGGGAAGGCATGAATTCCTACGGTCCGGTTTTCTTGCGGTAAGGGCAGAATCCCATTCCTTACACAGCAGCATCTTTCAGAAATGCAACAAAAATGCAAAAAAAAAACACAAGACACTTACAGGAATGACTGGAGTCTGAAATAGCTGCTTGCTCCTCTCTCCCAGGAGTGCTCCGGGTCGACCATGACTCACTTGACTGGCTATGGATTTTAGCCACACGTCATGATCATGAGAAGAGAGAGAAAATTTACAATAATGTCTAGGAGAATTGTGTTGATAGTAATAATACAATTTACAAATGGCAGTGGCTACGGGTCCGGAATTCAGTACCAGTAGATGTAAGGATGCTGGTCCGGAACCTATTGAAACCTATACTCTACATTCTTCCGGACCAATACATGTAAAGTTATAGGTCTGGAACTTGAAATCTGTACCATACTCAGGCAGGGTTCCCACAGATTTATTAGATAAAAATTCCCTACTAACCCTAACCCCCCGCCCTAGATTCCGTTCATTTGAATTTCCATACCAATAATGCCAGTTCTAGGGGCACTGAAGCAGCTGTACCAGTAGCCACTTTGTTTACAAACATGTAATTACAGTAGTATTTATACCAATACAGTTATTGATTAGGTAGTCATTATACAATAATAATAGTGGCATTATACAATTCATAAAAACTCTTGACCGTGCTGACCTTGCATGCTCAAAAGGTGTTGCCCCGAGTGTCCTGCCATGTTGCCAGGCTGGTAGGTAGCGGAAGTCAAAGTGGTCATGTCACTGCAAGCAGAAAACAAATAGACACAGCTTATAATAAACCAGTATTCACTGTGCATTACAGGAAAAGTTAGGCTCAAAGATGTACACTTTTCACAAAAGAGAACAATGCAACGTGTGTTTTGGTCATGGTATGCAATCTCTGGAAAATCATCCGAGTCATGGTGGCCCGTGTGCAGACAGTAAACTGCCGCTTCACTCCGTAACGTTCGAGGTACTCCAACAAACATGCATACACAAATAGAGAGAAACTAAAATGAACTAATGTCAGCTGTTTTCTCTGGTAAACACAGACAGATCCACTCATTAATTGCTTTTTGCATTACTGACACTTGTCCTTTTTGGTCAGTAGAAATGCTACCACAGATACAGCAGAACTGTGCTAATTAGCCTAGCTGTTACCACTGCCTTCCCCTTTTTATTTTTCAAGAGAGAACACAGAGAATTTGCTTTGGAAATGACTCGGTCAACGTGTTCACCTTTGCTCTTTTCTCCGCCTCTTTTCCTCCTCATGCAGGACCTTCTTCAGTTGGAGGAAGAGCTGATGTTTCTCCTCTTGAAGGCCTTGCAGTTTTTCCCCCATCTTCATGATCTACGAAAACAGATATCACCTTCACGATCTAGAACAGCAGATAGTTTACAGAATAAACCAGGCACACACACATTACGCAGGGTCTCCTGTAGTCATTTCAAAATGTGATTAAGTTGTTTTCACAGCCACACCTGTTCTTTGGTCTCCTCTAAGGACATTCGTTCCTCCATTTCTTTCTTACGCTTTCTCTCTTCCTCTTCTTTCAGTTTTTGCTCCATCATTTTGTCAACTTCTTCTTCCTCTGAACAATAACAACAAAACATTCCTCACCCCAAGTTCCCTTTGTGATTCTACAGTGCAATAAATAGTATTAGACATAGACAAAAACAATTTACTTTTATTTTTCATGTATATTCCTGTGTTATGGGACTATTAACAACAAGACAGCAAGACAAATCTCGTGTTGGTGGATCCAGATATATTCTTGAATAGACTTTAATCCATGCGTTCGGTTTGCTATTATAGACTGCGTTCATGTTTGACTCATGCGAGCGTAAATATTTGCCTTCAAATTGCAAGCATTTATAATACTGTCGTGGTATTTCTTAATAAATTACAGTTGACTACACATCATACTGTACTGTACCCAAAACGGGTAAGCAGGTAGGCACAACTGTACACAGACAAAAGGGAAGCAGCTAACCTTGTCGTTTTCTCTCCCTCTCTCTCATGATGTGCTTGTGCAATGCCCGTGCCATGGCATTGGACAGTTTAGGCCTCTCCAGTAGAGCTGGCATTATAGTTGGTATTGGAGGGGCCAGCTGGTGAAGGGATAAAAAAAATATTACTACAGCCCGAACCGAACAGGTCGAACTACAAAATTTGTTACACAATCTGAAGTATGCCAGCGTATACACACTTGTATTGAACGACTGCGCAAATGGCATTTTAAAACACGGATCAAGGCTTTTAGACATTTAAGTCCTTGCACAACAGAACGTTTAGTAAAAACCACCGCCTAACCTATAGTTAGGCTACATCAGCACATCATTGACTTACCATGTCAAACTCTAACAACGACAGACTACCACTAAGACAAAAATATGAACTACTGTCAAGAGCAAATAAGCCTAAAATAGCAATGGCTAGCTAAAAGCCGTCGATAATAGCCAATTCCCTGCTCTAAGTACAGACCGAGCTAGATGGCCAGGCTGTTGCCTTGCTGAAGGAGCCAGGCAATACTGCAGATTACTTGTTATTTAGCACAGTAAAAAATAAAATCCCAACTAGGCGTGTATGACTTGTCAACATCTAGCTGAAGGTAGCTTGGCCAGCTAGCTCCATGAAACGACACACCTAAAGCTAACAAGCCAACAATATAGATCTGAAACGAAATTAACAAAATCCTCTTCAACGCACTTTTGTCCGTGTCTGAGAATAAAAAAACTGTGTTGAGCTTGTTTGGTGTTTATTTGTCACATTAACTGTCAAAAATGTAATGGCCCTGACTCTTATGCAGCCTGCTAAAATATATACACATTCGGTTGTCGCATTTCCGGCTGGCCCACACGTCGCAAAAATAATACGTTTATGCCAGTGCCAGCAGGGCAAACGTCAAGAAAAATCCAGATGCAGAAGAGTAGGCTAGGCTATACAGCGACCCCTGCTGGCATACTTGATGTCCCCTCTGTTGTTTTCCTCCGATTTAAAATGGTTGGAACACTAAACAATAATTAAAATAAATGAATAAACAAAAATTTTGTATTGGTTTAGTGCACCTGGACACTAAATGTCCTCTTTCAAAATGAGTCACGCAGGGAATAATCAGTCAATGCTACTTTTCTTTTGGATTCTATATCTGACAGGAAGGCAGTGCAAAGCTTTGCCGAACTGGAGTGATGGGATTTGTTTCCTAGAGTCTGGATGCTACATTTTGTGCAGGAAATGATCCACAGACACCAGTAAAAAGACCATTACAATAATCCAGTTGTGAGGTAGTAAAAGCATGTGTGCCATTTCCATGGTCTGATGCAGCTTATATTATCTAAGTCAATCTATTGATCTAAGTTAAAAAAAAAAAAACATGCCTGTAAAACAGCATTAATTTAACAACTTAGAATTCATGTCAACTGACACACACGTGGCGTGAATGGCTAATTTTGATTAAATTTCCAGACTCACTGACAACATTCATCATATCTCAGTCAGCTCTATTTTACTTTATGACTTACAGTTACAGATGCCTAAATTCATCTATCATCTTATAATCAATAATCAAGGGTCCTGAGGCTCTCTGCTTGCCATTTCTGAGCCTGTCTGTTAGTCTCATGGATGTATTTTGACATAATAATTTGCTGTTCTTGTGCTTTATGTGCAAATGCCTTGTAGCTAGTGATCAGGGCACAGAGGAAGCTTGAAGATATCGCTACTTTAAGAAGCTTGAAGTAGCTCCACACTTCCTTGGTAGTATAACAATGGCTCTGGTATTCAAAATGAAGCACTATGTGGAGCTGTTTTTAGCAAAAAATGTGTTTTGCCATATATTTGCCCCAATGATCACAAAACAGGGCACATGCATGCAAACACACTTTTGGTATTTTCTGTGAAAATGCAGTCTAGTTGTCTCTTGATATGCTTCCTATAAAAGTAAGAAACCAATAAGGTGTCATTTGACAAAAGATGAGAAATGCACAGCTTGTTTGCTTTATGCTAAGTGTGTAATGTCAGTGTGGGCTACTTACTGTAATAATTTCTTTATATTCCAAAAATTGTATTGACAGTCTCTGTATAAAATAAAGTAAAAAGCTAGATGTGTCAGAAATAAAACACTTTTTTGGTCAATTTTGTATTTTGGTAACATTTACACAATGTTTGACAGCATGCTTGTATGGCATATAAAGAAAATGTTAGTGGCATCTATTGAAAAGAAAAAAAAAAAAACAGCAAAACGATACCGTATAAAGAAATTGTGAAAAAAATTAAACATTTCACAATCAATGGTATAGCATCAGTACTATTATAATACCACTTTTCTTCTGAAAATAAAATATGACAAAGTTTACTATGATCCTGGCAAGTGAATGTAGATGTGAGAGTTCCCGCGCAGCAGTAAGCAAGAGGTGAACTTGTATTAAAAGATAACAGATATTCTAAATGGAATGGAATACCTTGCTGTAGATGAAAGACATTGATAAAAGAGGCATCAGAATGTCATAATATACCTATACCATACTGTAGGAGACTTTCCTCAGCTATATTCAATTTTTTATTGCAAGTCCCAGATGTTCTTGTCTTTACTGTTACAATTTTTGAAAGCAGTGGCAGCTATATGCCTTGTCTTTGGTCTCCTCCATAGACACTCTCATCACTGTATGCAATGTAGAGAAAGAAGTCCTCTTCATGATGCTCCTGAAACAAAGAAGAGATTGTTACAGAGAGAGAGTTATACTAATATGGTGTGGGCACACAGAGAGAGAGAGAGAGAGAGAGAGAGAGAGAGAGAGAGAGAGAGAGAGAGAGAGAGAGATACAGAGAGATACAGAGAAAGACAAAGAGACATAAAAGAAGAGGGTAAAAAATATACCTGATACAGCTGCCCCATGGTTGCTGATGTTGGAGGAATTACATTGTTGACAAAGAAGAAAAGGGCATCCTCAGCCCTGAGGTGAATCCTTTTCCTGATCAGGAAGTAGAACTGTCCCACTTCAAAGACGATTTCAAAAGAAAGGACCATGTTAAATTAATATGACTGTTGAGAACAAACGCATGGTGCTCAATTTTTACAATTTATATGCAGGTTATGAAGCACCACAAATACAATACAAATTAAGGAATTATAAACATAACAACCTGTTAGGTCTGACGGTACAAGATACTTCTTCTTGTCAAGATCTCCGATCCTGGCCTTCGGAGCTTTCTCCACGATCACCTAAAAACAGACGCACGTTTAGTAAGCTGAAAGCGCAACTTATGACATGCAATACAACAACCTGTAACATAATTTATTTTGTAGTAAATATACATTAGCCTAACCACCTTTACAAAAACATAAATCTAGCCTACGCTGTAACAGGGCCTAGCCTGTTCATTGCTGGGGCTAGCTTGATGGCAACCTAAAAACCCCTCATTTGTTAGCTGGGCAGGAGTAAACGAAAGTAGCTTGACCACTTACTGGCACTCTGTCTGGATACTTCTTCCTTATTTTTTCACCCTCTGACCGCCTCTTCTCAAAAGAGTGTTCTTCTTTGTACATAAACTTCATAATCGCGATAGAAACGCCTCAGTCTCGATTGTAGAAATTCAGTTCGTCCCAAGCCAACGTTCCCAGGGAGCTACCTAGGCTAATGTTTACAAATGCGAGCTGGATTTTGACTATGACGAAGCGGAAAACGTTCGAACACGGAAGAACAGTGTAAAATGTACAGCTGACTATTTTGGCGTGACACGAGAAGGGCGAAGACTAACAAATACCATTTAGCTCATTCACTTGGTCGGGCTGGTATTATAAATTAATGTAAACGGCAATACGCAGATAAAGCTGGATTCTCCTTTAGACGCCCAGAAATCCCCGTTTTAACCTAGAGTTACTGTATAACCCCGCCCTGTTATTTTCGCTAAGCCAATGAACACCTTCCGAAATCTCCCAGTAACAAATGCACGTGCGCTCTCTACAAAAGGGATTATATTTTATAGTGCACAACCCATTTCATCTGATTTAATTTTAGGAAATAACGACCTTTTTCAATTATTTTAGCATCGTACGCAAAAAACACAAACCTTATAGACTAGGCTTGGCTCTTAATTTCTGTAAGATTTGGTTTGGTAGGCTTGAAACATTCTCCTTCAGTGTGCAAAAGAAAGTGGGCAATTCCACGTTATGGTTGTGACAGAACGTGAGGACATATTACTTAAATATATTGTGCCTTTTCCCCCCAAAATAAGTTCTACAGCTAAAAAATGTTCAAAATTCATGTAATCATTCACATCATATAAATGCATGTCGTTGTATTGGTGTTATGGATGACAAAACGTGGAACTGCACAACTACAAAAAAAAAAAAAAAACAGAACTGTCCCCTACAGGCTGGGTGACCCACACTGTAAATGGGTCAGATGATGGCCTACGTTGAAAACAAAGCAGAGGATAACAAGACATAATCTTGCCAGCAGCTTGGACCTTGGACAGATATTTTCAGTTTATCTCTTAATTTTTGAACCGTAATATAGATTGACCTGCTGTGATGATTCAACATATAGCCTCTCACTCAATTTGTGTCACTTGTCACGTCAGTGACCAGCTTGCTTACTCTGCTTTAAATGGTCACAGAAGCAGTGCATGATATAAAGTGGATTTAACTAGAAATGGAAATGCTTTAGTCATTAAACCTTTGATGTTGCTTTTCTGGTAAAGAAAAATCTACTCTGTATAGGGACTGTAGTAACCTGTGAAGTCACCTTGTACCAGAGTAAAAATAAGAGGAGTTAGTGGCTGAATTTGCAATGCAGTATTTCTAGTCCAGTGAGAAAATGGTTCTATGAAATAGTTACTCTGTCTGGCATGTAGATTTCTGTTTTTCTAACTTTGTATTCGATTAATATGAACAAAAAAAGTATTCACAGTACTATTGCAATGGGGAAAATCAGTAAAACATACAAGTCCACTTTGAAGTTTTTTTTTTCAAAACTAGCCTGGGTTTGTGGATTCAACTTCCACAGGTTGGGAAGCCGGTCTCACAACACCAGTTCTCACTGTGCACTTGAAGCAGGTGATATTACCACCTAGCTTATTTACCTGGATGAAGTTGTGATAGAGTGGAGCTGGAATCTGTTGCCGGAGAAAAAAAGTGTCTCATATCTTAGTGTCAACCTGTCACAATAAACAAAATGCTTGCACTAAAAAATGTATTTATTTGTTTATTTTTTCTGGTTGATTTCTGGATAGGGAACAGAAATCCTTTACAACAGTAAAAATATTCTTTCATTTTTTTTCCACTTACAAATTATTACAATTCTTCTTAGATTCTGCCCCCCATGAAATCTCAATAAAAAACAATATCATAAGATAAATAGTTGATATTGCTAATAACACATTGAGATTTCATCCGTTGCTATGGACAATAACCAAAAAGAAAAAAAAAACAACATTTAAAAATACTTAAGGGACCAGCACTTTCTGGTGATGAGGACCAATGAGATGACTTTACCTGAGCATGGCGGTCAGCAAGTGGCTGAGAACAGGAAAGAACCAAAACTGTGAAAGGTGTGTGACACCTCTAAGCTCAAAGGATCTCTGACGAAGCTTTGAAAAGATCTAATCTCAAATATAAGTGCTGAACAGGTGAGCCCTGACAGTGACAGAAGAAAGACGGAGTAGCTGCTGTTGTTTCTTAATTATTTCAAAAAAAGAAAGAAAAAAAGAAACTAAAAATGCTGAAACATACGCACTCTCGTACACATAATCAACATGCACACGCAGAATCCCAGGACTGTAAGGCAAAGTCTCCATTTTGGATGATAGAAAAAGAAAAAGAAAACAAAAGCATGTAGGTGCCTCTGCCCCAAGTGGTAAGAGTCCATGAGAGTCTCTAAAATCGTTATCCTCCATTTTCCACAAGCTCTTTGCACTCCATGCCCTCAGCTGACGCGCTGTGAAGACTAAGGGCTGACGGCTGCAGTAGTAGTGGATGGAGGGCCTAACAGGCTAACGAACGGCAGCGAGAGGCCTTCCACAAAACCTACGCCGGGGCTCAGAGAGAGAGAGACAGAGAGGTGACTGGCCCCGGTGGACGAAATCACCATAGTCGACGCTGGTGAAGGTTTCGACTGAGGACGGATCGAACATCTGACGTAAACCTAAAGAGAGAAAAGTATGTGTAAAATCATGGCTAATATGTCTGCCAAGGGGAAACTCAACCTGTCACAGATCTGTAAGGTGTTTCTTTTGAAGCATTACTGACACTGGGGTACTCCCTAGCAGTTACCAAAAATATTGTCTATATACACACATATGGATATGCTTTCCTTTGAAGCCAAAACAACATTTGCCAAGACATGTGAAAAGACAAAAATTCCAAGAAGTGCCGACTTTCATCAAGAGTGACATGTTGCCACTTACCTTAGCGCATCCAACATTGGCAACAAATTTAAAAGTGCAGTGTCGCTAGGATCACTGAACCACGATTTAATTGGTATTGCATTGTCTACAAAGAGAGAGAGAGAGAGGGAATACATTCACTGTGGTTTAAAAAGAAGCACAATCAAACCATTTGTCTTTTATAGGCGCATTTCAATGAATAACAATACTGTGGAAAAGCATATTTATTTTAATGCAGTGTGAAATGCCAAAGCAGGCCCAACCAAGTGCCGAGGGCATAAACATACTTTATAGGAGGCTGACATTTTTTTTAAATCCTATTTTTATTGGTCTGATGTAATCTAATTTTCTGAGATACTGGATATTTTGGGTTTTATTATCTGTAAGCTGCAGTCATCAAAATTAAAGCAATCAAAAGCTCGAAATATTTTAATTTGTATGAAAACAATCAATATAATAACAGTATGATGACTTTAATTTTTTGAATTAAATTAATGAAATAAATACAGTTTTTGTTTATATTGATTCAGTATATTTATTCAGTGATGGAAAATGGCCTACAGACACTCACCTGGGTGACTGCGATACGCTCCAGGAGAGTTGTCCAGTATGACTATACTGGAAAGGTCACTGTGCACCACTGACAGGTCTTTGATATAGCTACCTACATCCAAAGTCAAAGTGCAGTGCTAAAAAGGCAAAGGCAACCAGGCAAGTCAACAACAGCTAAAACACTGAACAAGGACAAACAACAGGAAAAGATATACACTACATAAAGGTGAAGAAGACACATGAATACATGTGAGGAATGATATGATTGATGCTATAATTGTAGACTCCTAGATACACAGAATAACACAGCAGCTGTCAACATACCTGTCTGTAGTATCTCCGCCTCAGAATGTCCTTATTGTTATCCAGTTTATCAGCCACAGCTGAGCCATACACCTCCATACTGGCCGTGAAGACCACTAACTCATACCACTGGCTCACCTGAGGGCACATCATTAAACACTTAGTCTAGCAGCTACTAGACTCTAGGTAGCAAAGAGCTGAGGGGGTTCTGAGGGGGTGATGATTCAGTGATTAGCGCAGATAACCTCACCACAGAAAGAGTCTTGTGGTCTCTGCCATGGCGGCTCTTAATGAAGGCGCCCGGCGGTGCTAAGGGTTGGTTGTTGTTATAAAGGTCAGTAAAGTTCAATAAAGGTCAATCAAGGTCTGTCTGTCTGTCTTCACTCAGCAAGTCAGTGGTGAACCCCTTAAAAGAAGAATCTTATGGCTTCAATGTGCTTGCAAAAACAGAGCCAAAAAGGTTTACCTCTTAGTCTGAGTTCACATACACAGGTGAATGACTAAACTTAATTTCTGAAAGACCTGGTTTTAAAAGGTCTTGATGCAACATGTATTAGGTATGATTACATATGTTGAAAACTGGCTATGAGTGGTACAACAAATTCAATATGCAAGAGAGAATTTCATTACCAATCTAGAGAACTACTACTACACATTAACTCCTGGAAATCAAGATGTTGCTATTTATAAGTGCCATGGTATGGCTGTATCTTAAAGTGAATATATTGATTCATTATACCAAAGTCAGCTTGTGCCTAAATATTACTTCACACCCCTGGACAAAAAAACATTAAAGACACTCACCACTTCTAAAAAGAAGTCCACGTGTGGTCTTTTATGCACAAAAAAACGCACTGGATGTTTGTCTATTACCACCTGAAGGCAGAAAAACAGATTTAGACCGTAAACAAAACCTGTGCAAACATGTGCATTCCTCTGAGTTACACATAAACCCTGGGCATAGAGTAGACTTAATCATAATAACTCATAAACATGCTTCAGGCTATAAGCTGGGCTTTTCCTTCTAGCCCAAAATAAAAGAAAATGGCTAAATAAAGGACTTGGTTGTTGGACATAGTGACTGCAAAAACAATCTCTGAACACCATCCTGCCAAAAGTAAACTAAAGGGCTATGAAAGTATTTTCTCATATTATAGTATTAATGCAATGGCAGTATATTTACCTCCGCCAGATAAGGTTATGTAGTCATCGGCGTTAGTTTGTTTGTTAGCAACATGACTCAAAAAGTTATGGATGGATTTTGATGAAATTTTCAGGGTAGGTCAAAAATGGACTAACTTAAAAGTGATTAGATTTTGGTGCTGATCTGAGCTGCCCTGGCGGAGGTCGGTGCTCTCTGAGGGCTTTTCTAGTTATTTTAATGTGTTTGTTTCTGGCACCTTGTTACTGAATGGCAACTGACTAGTTGAAGCATTAGCTATTTAAAAATATTCTTCAAACACATGTCTGCTATGATAATAATTATGGTACAGGTGACTTATACTGTTAGCAGCAAACCAGCACTATTCACAATATGAACCAATTAAACAACCTCAAAAGCTGGCTATGAATGTACACTGGTAGCATAGGGCAGGGGTTCCCAAACTTTTCAGACCGCGACCCCCAGTTTTAAGCTGCTGACGACCCGCGACCCCTGCAACCATTCTCTGTCACGCGCACGCATTCTCGCTCTCTATCGCTCGTTTCTCTCCCTCCCTCTCTCATAATTTTTCTGTGTTACACATACAAGGCAATAGAGCAAAAACAAAACTGAACACAATCTGTGACCTAGTGTATTTTATTACCAAAACAGTGAAAAGAAATAGGCAACATCCCATAATAATGTATATAAAATGCTGAGCATATACGGACATATTACAAATATTAGGAACAAAATCCAAATCGTCGCTATTGCTGCTAGTTTCATTAAAGTTTCCCCAATCGTTTGGAACATTTTTGTCTGCGCAATTAAATATGCCACCTCATATGAGGCCTTATGCGCCTTTGCAGAGATAGTTGTTTGCTTAGTGAGGGCTTTCTTCTGCCCCTGTACGAGGACTTCAAAGCACACAAAGCACGGAGGGTGTTGTACCTGATTTATAATAATACATGTGAAAACCCGAAGCAGGGACACAGATTTAAACAGTAGGTGATTGCCAGAGGAGGGTCTGCTGATAGCTATGCTAATCGGGCAGGGCAGGGCAATAGAACGACAACAGGTCACACATTTGATGCCCGCTAATGGGAGGGTGACGGTCCTCTGGTTAGCAAACAGGCAAAAGCATTATTTTCGCGGCCCCAACTTTGGGAACCACTGGCGTACCTGCCAATGCATTCAACCTCCTGAATGCCATGAACATTTTGCTTTTCACCAAGGATACTAAAATATTTACAGAGTACAGTACAGTAAATGGGGACACTCACGCCATCACAAAACATAGGGCTACATATATTTTTGTTCACGGTAAACAACAACAAAGCCATTTAAGTATATTTTATCTACTAAAAAAAAAAAAAATCAAATTAAAAAAAAAAACAACATAAAAAATACAATAAGAATAGCCAGCTAATTTTTCCAAAACCTGTACAAATTTCTCTGGCAAACATTTAGTAGGTTATCTTTGTGCCATTTCCAAATAAAATGCAGGGTTCAGTGTTTTGCATACCATCTCTTTGTTTCTATTTGCATTTTACATGGCATGGCAACTTTTTGCCAAATATTTTTTACAAAAGCAGTTGCAGGCATACTTCCGATTACTGTCATAGTAACACAGTAATAGGTTGTTTGTGTTCTTACCCGACTGCGTTTAAAAGGATGCTGAGAGTATGGCCGACAGAGAGATAAGTAAAACATGCAAGCTCTCATTATAGTAAACCTAGACATTAACCCATTACATTCAGCTTAGGAATTCATTTTAACAGTTGGCAGTGGGTAGGTGAAACTGGGGTTAAGTTAAAAGTATATATCGGGAGGAGCAAGCAAAGAAGTTGCTCAAGCACCCAAAGGGGTTTGACCTTTTCCTACTGTGAAGTTACACAAGTCGTATGAGAATACTACAAACACTTATCACTCAATGGAAAAGAAACTTGTGTTTTAAGGTTACTTTGGTTTCCTCAGCTAGCTATCTGGTTGGCTGGTATTAGGACTAAGCAACAATTTATTTCTTAGAATAAGCTCAGAGATTACTCACAGACTGCTCACAGATAAAAGACAATCTTGAGTTTTAAAGTGACTGTATTCCCTACAAGATGCCATATGTATATAATATGTATGTAAAGGTAGGTGAATAGTCTAACTGTGAACTATATGCTGATGACATCATCTTGACTAAGTCTTTTCTGTCTCCGACCCTAAACCCGACAATATAAACTCCGAGTTGACATCTGAGCTTTAACGTCTTTATAATTAGTTTGGAACAAATCATTTAGCCATCAACATGAAAAAAGGGATGTATGTACTGTAGAACTGTAGAGGGAAAGCAGATCTTTCCAATTGTATTACCTTCTCAAATCAAGCTCTTGTGACTGCAACAGTATGTAGTGCACTCCTGGATTCGTGTCTTACTTGCAGAGAAGACACCCACAAGCTCACAAGTACACTTAATCAGAAACTGCATGTCTATAAGAAGATCAGACCCTATTTAACACCTTCTGTTTTAAAAAACATACATACATGCTATTATTCTGTTAACAATATCTTCGTGTCTCCCAATTTGGTCCTCTACAACAAATGAAATCACTGAGCCAATAGCTAGAGTGTAAAACAGAGCATACAAGATCCACCATCAACTTCCCAATTGGTCCCATCACTGTACTGCACTTACACATTCAAATGCAAAGACTTGACTCCAGAACAACATCAACAATCGCTCCATGACATACAGTATTATTCCCAGATTCAAACAAACTGTCCCACCACAACCCATGCTGCATTCCTCCCAACACCAAACACACATCAGGGGCGCATTACCAGATCAGCAATGCATGCACTCCTCCCAGTACCGTCCTATAGAAACACCTATGGTCAGAGATCATTCTTTCATACATACACAAACGTCTAGACCAAGGTCCCATTCAACATCACATCTTTGCCATCTGACACACATTTTAATAACTTTTTTTGGTTAAACAATTACAACTGCAACCACTGTATTCTTTTCAACAGCCAGGCTATACTGCCACTTGAATGTCTATACCCTGCCCCCCCACCCCTCCTTATTTTGTGAATACACCTATTTAATGTTTGGTAGTGTTGTTTAAGTGTATGGTTGTGTCATGTGTAGTGTAGTCATGTGTCTGTTTGTGCTGCAGAACAGGAACATGCTGGAAATCAGCTCAAGCTAAATCAGGCCCGTTAACTGTAACTGACTTGCTACTTTTGATCTTTCCTGTATAATAAAGTAAAGTAACAATATCACCGCTGCACCTTGAGGATGAAGTCTGGTGGCGTGCCAGGTCGGACGGTGGGCCTCAAGACCCCGTCATGGTGCGAGTGGATCAACGTCTCATCCAGGTCCAGCACCAGAATTTTACGTTTGACTGCATCTACATAAGCAGAGCAAAAGAGGTCATTGGTTGGGCATAGCATGTCAGCATAACCAATTACTAAATGCAGTGATTTGCATATCTTAGTGTAATAATTCTCAGACTTCCACAATAAAAAAAGATGCTACTTACTTAGTCTGTTTCTGGAGATGGGTGAGAGAGGTAATATGTCATAGCGCACTGTTTGATACTGAATTATCTGGGGGGGAGGGGATAACACAATCAAAAATACATAATATGCACAGGTAAGTTAAAACTATTCACTACCGTTAAAATGACTGAAAATATCAAGTCAATCTGACACCTAGTTCTTATTGAATATGTCTGAACCCCTGTGAGCAGGTTTTCCACATATGCACAAATAGGTTTAATGTAGCCATCTTCATTTTAACTTCCACAGACCTAAGAAAAGGTGCAGATTGCTCATATTGTTTTTTTTCCCCAAAATAACCTTTTTTTCTTTGTTGGTGTAAGTTATCAGTGCCAAGTGCAGAGTAAAGTAACGTGTGTGCAGAAGACTTCCTCACCCCCCACCCCCACCCCCCCTCAAGCCTAACTGACACTATTTATAGCCCCTCCCACAGCTGTCAAAAGCTGTCAAACATGGAGCTGTAGATCAGGGTGACTTCAGTATAGTCAAGAGTCTCCTATGGGGCCCCTTCATACTTGCTGACAAGCACATTAACAACACACACCTGCTCACGACCACCGACATGCTCTTCCTGAACAAACAATTCATAAAACAAATAACAATCCAACTACATATGTTTAGAGCTGTAACCCATAACAAGCAAACATATCATACAAGGATTTAGACACTTCTGCACATGTACCCAATCACAGCACTGTTTTTTTCACAGATCTGTTTTGCTCTTTGTTGAACTGTAGCCTTTTAAGCAGCCAGCTCTTAAACATTTAATAGGGATTACAGCCTAGTATTTAAATGTAGCTCAGGTCATTAAACAGCAAGAGGGGTTAGATTAGGTTGTAATGTGCCATTTGTCTCAGTAGACCTTACAAGAATAAGTGTGCACTACATTGGGTATATATCAGCTGACAGATAGTGATAAATTAGGATGACCCCAAATACATTCACACCTGATTTCTAATTAAGATATATTAACTGTTCAAGCAAAGGACATACTGTGATAACAGGAGCAATAGAGAACCATGACAAGAGTGTTGCAAATTAGGTTTCATTTAGCTTACTTAAACTTCAAGCCCAAATATCACAGAACATATTTGTTCACTTGTATCTTGGTATTATTCAGTCAAAAGTCTAGAGTTAAGTGAGGCACTGTAAAGAATCATAAACTTTTACACTGTTGCCTGATTCTCATCATGTGACAAACTACCCCAATGACAGCTACCTGAAGCAAGAACACTTTCTGGAGCCAATCAGAGGTGAACTGAGGGCTGCTGCTTACTTTATCGATCAAAACTGATGTCTGGTGCCTGTGTAATGAGTCCCTCTCAACCTTTGCTCTTACAATTAAGTTCAGAAATAAAACCTGGAAGAATTTTAACGACACAAATGTAAGATAAACTGAAGGTGGGTCATAGGCTTCAAACCGCAATGGTGCATGTGCAAATACAGGCAATCAGTAACTTTAACAAAATAACGCACAATGTTACTTACCGTTCGTAAGTGCTTCCTGAGTATATACAAAATGAAACCCCATATTCTGGACGCCACTCCAAGAAAAGTCCTAATCCCAAGTAAACACTGACGAGTTTTCAGCATGATGACACGCAATGCCGATGCAGTAAGCCACCGAAGGAATAATCCAAAATTGGTCCACACACTTGGAGGTCCAGGTCTGTGGTCCAAGTCCAAACGACTTTGAGAAAACTGAGTCGCCAGCTTCAGCTAGCTACAACAGTAGCCAGCTAAAAGCTAGCTACTTCCCTCCACAACACTCGTATGTCGGCTCTTTAGGTTAACAGATAACAGTTCCTGGCTCGACCTGTATTCACCTTGGAGTTATCCCACTACAACAACGACACCTACCTCAGAATAAAACCCCAGACTAAAAAGGCAAGCATTTAGTTGGTTTTGTCAAGAAAACATACTTAGCGTTTACAAATAACCTGTAGCAAAGCTGTCTTGTTGGGTCTGAAGTAAAGGTTGCAAATAATAACAAATTAAAGCTTCTATTTTAAATGACAGCTGCACTAGGCATTGCCCAGAGTACTTGTTATTGTAACCTTTACGATTTGATCATTTAAGACCATTCAGAAACACGCAGAAAGTCAGTGGATGCCGTCAAAGTAGCTTTCCAGCAAATCCGGAACCGTGATGAGGGCCGCCATCGGTATACTGCGACGTCATTTCCGTGAAAGCCTCGGCCCCTGTCCTCGCGATAGTTGAAGTGAAAACAGAGATGGGGGTGGGTGGTGTATGCAATTTCTTTTGTAGTACACCATTACATTATGAGCAACACAAATGTTAGATAATTGCTAAACTCTTGTAAATCAGGTATGTAGTTTTTGGTGCTCTATGGCGTCTTCCAAGATAATAGCCTTTAAAAACTGTCCCATCATTATGACCCTCTCTTTACATATCTTGCGTATGGGCCTGTATTAATTCAATAATGTGAGCTCATGACTGTTCTTTTGGAAGTCATGTCATTTAGTATTTTATAAAATGTACATAATATTTTGGTATGACAAATCAATGGACCGGGGTCAAACATATCTTTGTCCAATGGGTGATTTCTCCTTGAAATCTATAGACTGCCTTTGTTATCTCTAATTTCAGTTCAGGAAGTTTGAATTTTGTAAATATACTTTGCTTATATATGCAGTGATTGGTGATCATTTTATACATAACAATATAGTTGGACAAAGTAATCCGATTTTGGAAATGTATTTCCACAAATATATTTTTCTCTAGATGACTTCGGTTTGACTTATGTGTGCCAGAAAATAATCACATGAGAAAAAAAACAAGTGATGGCCTTACTATTTGGACTGATTTTACAAGTGTTAAAGTTTTATTTTTAAGGAAGGATTATGACAGCATGGCAATATGCAGGTCTGCCAATGGGGGGGGGCAAACTGGTCTCTTGTCCCGGGCCCGGGGGCCCAGAATTGGTCTCTCCTTAAATTATGGAATATGGAAGGGCCAGCCAAGTCTGTCAGCGGGCCTGGCAATATGCATTACTTACAGTTCAGGAGCTTTTCTGACCCCTGAGGTGATGTAGTAGGCCAACCAATGCATGGGTGACACCTGGTGGTTATTTTTGAATGTTGCTGCTGCTGAATTTTTAGTTTTCAAAAAAAAAAGCCCAAAAGTACCAACCTTCCACAGATTGTGGTGTCTGTTGTTATACCTTAATAAAGTGGTCACACACACAAATGAATTGTCCTACATTTAGTGCAGAATGGATGACAGATTTAAGATTGCAAATACAATGGGTCAGACGAGTGGCACAGAAGCTGTTTTAATTATACACATGGCTTCAAAAATCATAGCATGGAACATCCTTGTCCTCATCTGAAGTAAAATGAGCATTAGTTTTATTTTGTGCAAGTCTTAAAGTGCAAGAAGGAGAGGTTCACAATGGTCATAGGGTGGCTATCGCGCTGTCGTGTCCGCCAGACAGGGGAAACACTCATATCAGCTCATGGAAAGACAAGCCTCTACTTCTCTCTCTTCTGCCTCACCCAGTATACCCACAGACAAAGCATGGTTTGAAGTCTGAGACTAGCTGAAGTTAAGGCTGTGTGTCTCTCTCTCTGTCTGTCTGTCTGTCTGTCGGTCTCTCTCTCTCTCTCTCTCTCTCTCTCTCTCTCCCTCTATCTCTCTCTCTCTCTCTCTCCCTCTCTCCCTCTATTTCTCTCTCTCTCTCTCTCTCTCTCTCTCTCTCTATCTCTCTCTCTCTCTCTCTCTCTCTCTCCCTCTATCTCTCTGTGTCTCAGAGGTAGGCTACTTTAAGCCCACACCTCTTAGGCTAAGTGAGCATGCGCTGTGTAATCAGGCCATAGCTTTATGAGCCATCTGCTGTTCTTTGCTTTAGTGAAACATCGTCAAGAGACCAGCTCACCAACTGCCAGTGCTGTGGTTTCCAGTACAAAGACAGACCACATCTACCACACAGTGGACGTGAGTATGACCCATGATTAAATTGCTATCAGTGGAAAGATGATGTGAAAGCAGAAAATACAATTATTGAACATTTCTGTTTTTTTTAACTAAACAATCTGGTGGGTGGCAATGTCTCAGGAGGCATGTGTTCAAATGTACCCTAAAGGTAAACATTTAAAATTGTAGCAAACATCCACCAGCGTTATTTGTTTAATTAATGATTTACTCCTTGGGAGGGAAGCTATAAAGTAGTGGTGATAATACCTGCTCAGACTATCCCTGTGAGGTAGAGAGAAGAACCTGACTGAAACTAATTCAACTGAACCTTGACTGAAACTAAGTTACTTCCATACGTTTGGATGCCTGTAATTCATCACCTGTCATTATTTCATGTAGCCTACTTATTATTTGCATTAATGTGGTTATTATTAGCATAGCAACAGCGCCTCTCTTTTCCTGCGTGTTCTAGGTCCATTGGCATCTGCGCTGAATTCAACATGAATTATAACCCTGCAGGAGTGCCCCCGGGTCTAGAATATCTTGCCCAGGTGAGTCTGGGTGTTACAGCCAGTCTATCATTGCTACATAAAAAGATATCTCACTACACTTTTGTGATAACTGCTGTGAATGGATTATTATTGTAGCTTAAGGTAATATATTACTAGTGAGTCTTAACATTGTCATTTACAGATACTGTCTAATCAGCTAGCACTCAGGACTTTATTGCACAAAATGGCCCTAAAACACCTACTGTCAACAAGGAATTATGACTAACATGTCTAAGTATTTCTTTGTATTTCTTTGTTACAGATTGACCAGATCTTGATACACCAGCAAGTGGAACTCCTGGAGGGTGTGTACTTTACTTGGACCTGCTGTAGTTCTTATTTATGTATTTATGTATAATTTATGTGTTTCTGTTGTGACTATATTAACTTCCACCACGGTTTCTCCAGCTGTGATTGGCTTTGAGACCAAAAACAGGTATGAGATCAAGAACAGCATGGGGCAGAAGATCTTCAGTGCTAAGGAGGACACAGATTGCTGCACCAGGAACTGTTGTGGCCCACTCAGGCCTTTTGACCTTGAGATCAAAGATCACAATGATCAGGAGGTCATCCATTTGGTCAAACCCTTCCGGTGTACTTCCTGCTGCTGCCCCTGCTGTCTTCAAGAGGTGAGACGTTTATTTATTTGTTATATATTTACAATTTCATAATGCACAGGACACTTAGTCATTTTTCCTTTCATGGAAATATCCATGCTATTAAATCCATAACTTTGTGTTTTTACCACTTTACACCTAGGTAAGCAAAGTGCTCAGTTGAGAAGTTCTCAATAAGCCACAATGGTGTTGTCATGACAACACTACACTAGACATGCAAATTTTTTTAAATGTATTTAGTTGCCTGTCATACTGTAATATGTCATTTGAATTGATTCACCCCATGTAGTACAAGTTATGTGCTACATTTATTCATCAAGTATATACTTACACAATTATTTTCTCCACAAGATGGAGATCCAGTCACCACCAGGAACCACTATTGGTTATGTGGTCCAGGACTGGCACCCATTTTTACCCAAGCTATCGATTTTGGGACCCTCGAAGGAACACCTGCTGAAACTAGAGGGACCATGCTTTGCCATTAGCTGCTGTGGGGATGTTGACTTTGTGGTAAGGGGATTTGGGAAGTTATTGGGAAGTCTATTTGTGTCATGTTTTGTTGTTCTACCAAATTATATTGTCAAAGTGGCAATTACACATGAACATTTTTGTATGTTTTTGACATTACCTCAGCTAAAAGGTAAAGATGACCAAGCCATCGGGAAGATTACTAAACAATGGAGTGGCCTAGTGAAGGAGATGCTCACTGATACAGACAACTTTGGAATCCAATTTCCCATTGACCTTGACGTGAGGGTGAAGGCCGTGTTGCTTGGGGCCTGTTTTCTAATCGTAAGTGCATGTAACTTCATAGAGTAGAGTTAGAGTAGAGTTACTTTATCCCAAAGCAAATTAAAGAAGAATACGCATGTACTTAATATGTGTGGGCTTACAAATAATTTAAGTAATAAATATTTTTGTCAAATGATTGCATAGGTTGAAACCAGTTGTGTATGTATCAAATCAATGACCAGTGGCCTCTCTTCATTTGAAAGGACTTCATGTTTTTCGAAAGAACTGGGGACTCCGGACAGAGGTGCAGTGTGTTTGGGTGAGGCCACACAGAAGTAAGTCACATTCGACAAGCACTGGTGAAACGTTTGTTGCCAAAATACTGAACATTTATTTTCAATAAATATTAAATTCTATATATTGATAAAATATAATACATATATAATTGCTAAGAGTTTAGTCATTTTTAAAATATATCTTTTTTTATTTTGATACAATGACAAGCATGTCAGTGCCACATTGTACATCACTGGTGACCAACACTTTTATATTTGGCTGGTGTCTTACTTGATGACCTTTGCACTTGTAGCTTTTTTTATTATAACAGTAATACAGTGTTATTTCATTATTGCAAGTCAAACTTGATGTCAGTGCCTGACTTGATCCCCAAATAACCTGTTTTGTTGTCTGATAACCTCCAAATTATTTTTTGGAAAGGATACTTGTCTAACTGTGTCTCTGAAGTGGTTGCAATTGCATATTTTGTAGACATTTTAGTAAGCTTGTACAAAAGTTCTAAATATTTTTTTTGTTTTTATGACCTTTTGACCTTAACACACCACAACTGTTAACTTGACTAGATTGTTCAAATTGGAAACATAAATGCATACATGTAAATGTCAGCACAGTGGCTCGTGGACTTGTATGTAACATGTAAAGCTGTACGATTGTAATCAGTGGACATGCTTGAACTGTGTTTCAGGTGTGCTCTTGTGCTGTGTGCTGCGTGCTCTCTTTTGTGCCTTTACGTGACATTACATTACACTTAGCAGACGCTTTAATCCAAAGTGCATTAAAGTCAAATCAAGCAGCCATCAGCGTAAACACAATTTAACAAACAGAGGAGGGACATGATGCATCCTTTTGGGTTGACTGAATACCATATACAGCACGTATGTGTTTATGCCCTACTCCTCCATTCATCTTTTTTTCGCTTAATAAATGGCAAGATCTTTTGACTACAAGTGACTCGTTGCAATGTGTGTTGTACTCGTCACAATACATGAGTGTCATGGCCTAATCATTGACAGAGTTGTGACGGCCTTTTTAAACAAATCAAACACTGTACAGCACAGATAGACTATCAGGATGATTTCCCTATACCCACAAACACCTGCCCAAACACCTGCTCCCAGTTCTAATACCATATGCTGCATTACAGCCATTTCAAATATATGTCATGAACTTTGTTTTACAAACACTGTTTAACATCAAGAGACCTGGGACTTAGCCCTTTGAAGCGTGGCAGAACAGAACATAACTGGACAGGCTCTCATATTATGGACAGTGACCTCTATAGATGAGTACTGGGAGGACGCCTGAGCTATTTAATATATATTTAATACTATTTGCCAGCCAGTGTCAAGTCAAGTGAAATGTGTTTTTATTCAGCCAAATACATACAGTAGTATATAGGAAACAACGTTTCACCAGGAATAATTGATGTTACACATAACCAGTTAAAACTGTAGAGACAAGACACATACAATACGGTGTGCACACACTCAATAAAGACACACATGTTAAAACACATTATACACATGATACACATGATACAAACCTGGCCATGTTTTCAAATCATAGCCTCCTTGATCCACATGGGCAAACCCCAGGATTATTCAGCTTATGATGTGTGAACGGAAATGTTATATTCTGTGCTACTATACTGTACTATTTACTATTGCTACTACTAATCGAATATTTGTGGTTATTTTGCAAATATGCAAATATTTCAATGTAGCAGATTTCGTCAGTGATCGTGCTCATGGTTGGAAGAGGTGCCTGTTGAAGACTTTGCAATGTAATCTTTGTGTCTAATGTCCACTGGAAACTGTCGCAATGAATGGAAAAACTGTTAAGGTATTTTTTATTGCCCACCTATATAACGTGAACCATATAATACCTTGTGCGTTAGCTAAGCATATTTTCATTTGTGTTGCTTTTGCTTTTTGAAAGGCATAATCATTTAATTTGAGTTTTTTCCTTTAGTAGCTTTTTGTCAGAATAGAACAATTAAGACCTCTGGGTGATCTGGCTTGTCTCCTAACATGCAAGTGTTGCTGTGTTCATTTTATTGCCCTCTGGCTCTTGAGCGTCACATGTTCACAGTGCCCTCTTTAAAGGCACATTTACAACCATTTCCCCGCCACCACCACCACCTCCCTCAGTCTCAGCATGTCTCACTCTTTCTCGCTCTCTCTGTGAAATGAGTGTGACATTGCAATGAATATTACACAACATATTACATAACACTTAAAAAACATGTTTGCCAAAAGCAACTCGGAAGTGATAAAAATCGAAACAAACAGTAGTCATAGGAGATATACGAGGAGGTCTCACGTCTTGGCTAAGAACTTTAAGAAATGCAAATGTATACCCTTAAAGCACAACCATAATTTCACAGTAATTTTCACAGTCATTCTCCATTACTGTCAAGGAGAGCACTCCACTACTGAAACATTTTAAATTCTCCTGCAAGTTGTTGGAGTTAAGATTGTTAGAGCAAAGATTTGAAATATGTCTCTCACTTTAAAAATGGCACCTGTTAGACTGCATTCAAAAAGGTTGTTAGGCTGTGTTGAACTTCCATGCCTGACCACAAGGTGGGCCGAGAGCTCTAGGTGACAAAATGCTTCACTAAAACTTTTGGTTGTGGTGTGTTGATATGCAACAGAGGGGATTGCCCCCGCCTCCTGCTTACATCCACAACACTGCTCTCCTTAGTATTTATTGCCATCGTAATGTTTTAAAGTTTTAAACATTTAAATAATATATATTAACAATGAACAAGTGAATCAGAATACAACTCTGTGGACCTGAAGAGGCAAAATGTGCTGGAACTCATATGTATGTTGTTGTCCCTATTGTGCAATATGAGCCAACATATTTCCATTTGTCTGTTGTACTAATTGTATTGCATTGTGTATCGTATTATATGTATGCTACTACATGTTACATGTTGGTTGTACAGAGAGGTAACATCTACCAGAGTTCAATTCCTTGTATAAATAAGTGTACTTGCCCAATAAAGCTCATTCTGATTCTGATATCTAGTAGTTTACCCTTATAGTCAAGATAGAAGTACAACCATCAAAAATGACTCATGTAACTTAACTAAAATGTTCATCTTCAGATAAACATATTGATGGTAGTAGTAAACAAGAGCAGTGCAAACCAAATGCAAACCAAGCACAAAATTCAGTAGACAATTTAAAAAACAGATGTCTACATAGGCATGTGAGAGGATAAGTGTAATAACCTCTTGTGGCTCGAAACTGGAGCCAAACCACACACTGACTGTAAAACACACAAAACTTCAACAAAACTAAACAACAATGTACTGGAAGGTTGTACGTTAGTATTTTTCTTTTTGTTTTTTAGTATTATTACTTTAGTACGTTGACAGGAGTTTAAAACATTTAAATGACTGTGTAACACTTGTTCAGTCAAGATGACATTGTCATTGGCAGATGCCACATTTTAGAGTTGACTGGAAGTCTGTACAAAGTCAGTCCTCTTTCCATCTTTCACAAGTAGGTGGAATTGTTTTATCCTCTTTCTATAGGTGATGTCATCTGTTAACACAGTATCACATGTCTTCTGGGGGGTCGATTCCAGTAACTAGCCTGCCTGCATTCCCTGCTCTCATTCCACCCTTTGGCATCGCTACAGAAATCAAATGTTCAAATCTGCCTGGAACTGCTTCTCCTTTTCTCATTTGTGCTACGTTTTTCAATTCCCAGTTTTTCTCGCACCATGTAGGTGGCCCAAGACTTTCCTCGCTTCCTCATCCGTTCCACCTCCCCCCACTCCAGCTCCTTGTGCTCAATCTCCCCCGCCACTACACCCTACCCCACCCCCACCCCCCCGGACAGCCCCCTGTCCCCCTACCCCCTGCACCCCATCCCCTGCCCCCCTGCCCCCCTGCCCCCCGCCTCCAGCCTCCAGCCTCAGTTTGCTGGGGCAGGATGATGGTGCTACTGGGTTGGGGGGTTGGTGTTGGTTGGGGAGGGCTGGGGGGTTGGGGGGGCTCGTAAAGAGCCTGCCTGCTCTGCTGCAGCCAGTGATGGATGGCTGAGAGAGCCCAGGAGCCATTTACATGAGAAGAGCGGCCAGAGCGGGCCTGAATAGAGGGGCTTTCAATCTACTTGTCATTGAAAAGCTTAAGAACTTTCTCCTCCAACCAACAACCCCCCACCTCTCCCTCTCTCTCTCTGTTTCTCTCTCTCTCCCTTCCTTGCTCTTTCTCCCTGTGTTTTTCGCTCTCCCCCAACTCTCCTCCATCTCTTTTCCCTCCCTCTGTTCATTGCGCTTTATATTCCTCCAGCCTCCCTCACTTCATTTTCTTTTCCTTTTCTTCCCCACCATCCAATCTGTCATTCTCAATCCCCTTGTCTCTTATGGTGTATGATGTTTGGCTCTTTCATACGCTCCTCTCATTCTCTGTCTCCCTCTTTTTTTTCTCAGCGGCCCCACTTAAATTTTGATTTGATTGTCGACACAACGCCAGGAGACATCAATGTGTTTCCTCTCTTTATCCTTTTGCTTTTGGCTTCATAATGAGACTGATCCCATACATGAGAATGACCCATACACAATGGCTATGGCACACTCCATATTCAGGCACTATACGGACTAAGGTTAATTGCATAATAAGTGTGGAACAATGAGTCACACCAAGGAATGAGCCAATATTGACACAGTACAGTTCAACTGTAATGTTTTTCTAACAATTAATGCATGACCTTTAGATGGGACTTGAGTTTAGGGATTCCCCAGGTTTTTTTTGTAATATGGCCTTTGTAATATCCAGACGGGTGATTTTATTTTATTTTCAGCCTATTTCCTAGACAAGGGAAACACAAGGGATTTGAATAGTTGACTAGTTCAGTGAATAAATCTAGATTTTGACCTTTTTGTGTTATATTTCATGTGACATTGTTGTCTACTGGTCACACACTCTTGTGGGCATTTCAGTGTCACTGAGTTGAATTGGTGAGTCACATTTGATTTGTTTGGCAGAATTCAGAACTTCCTTACCTCCTCCCAACACTGGCCTCAAATGTCACCTTTAATAACTATTTTAGTCACTAGTACCAGCAATGTTTACATTTCTTGTGTATGCATAGTTTATGTTTCTATTTACTTGCCCCAGTGTTGTTTTTTGCTGAGGTTTCACTGTAGTATGCTACGTAAGACTATAAACACGCCTAGTCTTTATACTCTTCACAGCCTGTAATGAACCGAGCTATGCTTAGTAGTTTAATAGTTTATAACACAGGGTGCTGCTCAAAGTGTTGTGCAAAAAGTGCCACTTTAAAATATGCAGATGTTAGCGTGGCTCAGGGGGAGGGGCGGCCTCTCGGACGGGCAGCCGTTGTCTCCGCTCCGCAGGCGGACACCTTGGCCACAATGGACGTGTGAAGTGACGACCATAGATACTAATGGGTCTCACTCCACTGCCCGCTAAGGAGGGGCTGTTCACACCTGCGCTCATTACAGTAGCAGCACACAGGGGGAGGGAGAGCATCTCTCACACACTCACAACACACACACACACGCACACACACACACAAACATGTTAGCTTGTACACACACATACACACACCCACATCCAACCACCACAACAAGCACACACACACACACATACACATCGCCACCACCACAAGCACACACTTACACACACACACACACATTCAACCACCACAACAAGCAGTCGCTTTTCTCAGCGTACTTCTATTTCATGAGTTTACATCAACCTTCTCTGCCATATTTAGTTAAGTAATATATCTCGACAATGTTGAATAACATTACAGTAAGAATAACATGAAGACTTTATGTTTGTTCCTGAAACCCAAGTTTGGAAAAATAAGCATTCTTGCACAACAGTGATAAACAGTGTTATTCATAAGCATGTGTGTATGCATATGCTCACACACAGAGACACAAACACACACACATACAAAGAATGTGGGGAGTCTACACAGCTGTTGTGTGGTGCAATACTTTGATAAAAGGTTTGTCATAAATAGTTATTTAGAACTAATGCAGAGAGAGAACTGTGAGTTCTATCTAGACATCCTTTCTCATCTACTTGTTAATGTTACTATGCATACCACAATAGTTTGACACTAACCTGTTGATTATAATATGACTATATTAGTTAAAACTATCCTTGCTCTAAAGAGAAGCAAAGTATCTTTATTTCTAAAACTGACCTGCGGACAATTTTACTTCACAAAAGTTCACAAACCTCTTTGGCCTGGATGTTAGTAAAATTAGAGTTTAATTTTTAGGTAACATAGTTTCTAGATCTGGGTAATATAAACACAAATGGTTTAAAAAATGCTAAACAATTGAATAGTGGCAGTTTGGTTAAGTGTATGTTTGGTCTAAATTTGCTTATTTACAAAGCACAGAACCTTTGGCCCCCCTCCCACACTGGGCCCTCCGATTCGCTGAAGGGCTTTCTGATTCACTGCACCCCTTCTTTAGTCATGCAAATGAACTTGCTGGCAAGGAAGGCAGTTAGGAGCGGACGGGGTTTCGTGATGACACACTAGAATCTGAGCACCTTTGAGAGAAGTCTGGCCACTGAGGCACTGCGTTAACTAAGAGCAAAAAACCAGCGGGCATTGATGAGGATTAACTTCACAGCTCATCCCAGGCAGAGAATGTACTGTAGATGAGGGCAGTTTGTTTTTGGTCAGGGTAGGCGAGTGCACACAGCAAGTGGAGTTATATAGATCTACTTTTGCTCGTAGTTTTAAAGCTTTGCTTGTCTAATTTTGGAGTGGGAAGACGCTGCTTATCTCTGTGACGCAGCCATGTATAGCATGATGGAGCACGACCTGAAGTCCTCGGTGCCGACCCACCACACGGGCCCAGGGGGAATGCCACCTGTGAACGGCTCCATGCACGGAGTGAGCAACGGGGGGAGCAAGCAGTCCGCGGCCAACCAGGCGGCCGTGGACCCCATGGACAAGATCAAGCGGCCCATGAACGCCTTCATGGTCTGGTCCCGCGGCCAGAGGCGCAAGATGGCCCAGGAGAACCCCAAGATGCACAACTCGGAGATCAGCAAGCGTCTGGGCGCCGAGTGGAAGCTGCTGACCGACGCCGAGAAGAGGCCCTTCATTGACGAGGCCAAGCGCCTGCGGGCCCTGCACATGAAGGAGTACCCCGACTACAAGTACAAGCCCCGCCGCAAGACCAAGCCTGTGCTGAAGAAGGACAACCCCGCCGCCAAGTACCCGCTGTCGGCCGGCAACCTGCTGGCTGCGGCCGCAGTGCAGGGCCCAGGGGGGAGCCCCAGGATGGACAGCTACGGCTGGGGCCACACCGGCGGGTATGCAGGCATGCAGAGCGACGCGCTGGGGTACGGCCAGCAGCCGTATCGCTACGACCTCTCAGCCCTGCAGTACCCTTCGGCTATGACCACCGCTCAAACGTACATGAACAGTGCCAACTCCTACAGGTGAGTTTCTTTTGGGTCTTACTTTCCTAGGCGGAAATCAGATCTTTACAATCAAATGTGATTTTAAAATAATAGCCTCACACATATGATTTAATCATTTACAATCAACCACATATATAGATGACTCTACAGCTGTGAAGTAAATGTGATATATTAGTAAATATAGTCATCATAGCTCTATGATGCTCTTACTACCATTTGTTACTGGCTTCTTGAGTGTGAGTGTATTTAGTGCAACTCACACAGGTTACATGGATGCAAACGTATTTGCGCCAATACCAATAAGGCAGGGCATCAGACACCTCAGTAAACAACTTTGGTATTGTGTTGAAATTCCCAGATAATCTTAATGGAAATTTTACATCATAGCAATAAGGAAACATTTCAGCTCACAGACTAGATTTCACATAGTCCAACACAGAAACCACTGAGAGACGTATATTCACATTCATTGCATTCAGAAATACTTAGGGACATTGTTTTTAAATTAAGACTGAGTAAATGAAGAGCAAATTAAATGAAGAGTAAATTAAGACTGAATTCTGTAGTTATGAGTGAACTTGTGTGAATAACCGCCTTCTCTCTTTTGTCCTCAGCCCAATGTCTTATGGCAGCAGTCCCCAGCAGCCCAGTCCAGTAATGCCTATGGTGAAGGCTGACCCAGTGTCACTTTCCCCCACTGGGGCCCCAAACCACCAGCGGGGGCCCCTTCAGGGGGACTTGAGGGACATGATCAGCATGTATATCCCGAACGGGGACACCAGCGATACTGGCGTGCAGAGAGGCTACCCAAACATCCAGCAACACTACGTGGGTGGAACTGCGCCCCTCACCCACATCTGAGCCAGGGGGTGTAAGATCACACACAGGTATCCTCTGCCAGAACAGGAGAGAGAGAGAGAGAGAGAGAGAGAGGCCTCCAGCATGGACTGGTCATGTGACTGTGTGATTGGTCATGTGGTTTCGGTGGAGGTGCTTTTCCCCACTCCTGGTGATGACCTAAAGAACACTGGTGCATGGGCAGTTTCAGCTTTGAGAAACAAAGCACGCCACCCCTGCGTCTGTCACTGTAAGATGAAAGAGAAGTGTCTGCTGCAAGGCTGTGACACTAGGCCTTCAATATTGCGGATATAATATCCACCTGTGTATAATAGTTTTATGTCATCATGGCCTCGTTACCTATAGTTGTAACAGGTGACTTGTGCTGAGACTGTATATTGGATGTCTGAGCTAAGAATGTTGTTATTCTTAGTTGATGAAAAGAAGATGTGTTCTCTCACTGTTACATTCCCAAGTAGATTTAATTAATATTTTGAGTAATGTGAATTGTAACTCAGGAGATTTCCTTGTTTTTTCTCTCTGAGACACAGAGAACTCTCAGTCCTCCTCAGTAGTGAGGAACTTTGAGGAACTTAAAGAAGGTTCTTCAGGAGGCGGCATTGTGGATGTGTAGACTGTAATTAGGTGGGAAATCCATAAGATTGAGAAACAATGTTACTGAATCAAGTTTATTCACTTGTGTTGCAATGTGTTTGTTGAATCCTGTCAGTGTCTTCCCAAGTTATGGTCTACAGACTGTGCTTTACATTAAAACCTAAATCCAGTATAATATGAAATCTGTAAGATGCTGGTAAATTAGTGCAAGCTTTTCAATAATGTAAATATTTTTTGATAGTGTGTTTACATGTATTGGTGAAGACCCCATGTGAATGAGATTGTACTGTGTATGATTTTGTTTTACTTACCCTTATACTAAGGGTAATTATTGCATTGTGTAACTTGAAAGTGTTAAAATGGGGAAAACAACAAAGTAATAAAGAATTTTATTATTTTTGTAATGCACTGTCCACTGGTGTTATTTTTAAAACTTCTACCAATAAATGACAACCGTGTAAAACTACACTTGGACTGAAAAAACAGCCTAATTAACGTATGTGGAGTTAAAGCTCATGTAGGGCCTACAGAAGGAAGTTCAACAGCCTCTGTGTAGATGGTAGGTGACATCATCATGTTCTCTTTGTGTGAAAATAGAGGCTTTTTGTTGACATATTCCTGTTCCTTTCTTCCTTGTCAGTCTTCACAAAGCGGTCTTGTTCCAGATAGTTCCACTGTAAATGCCCTTAAATTAAGAACGGACAATTTGCATTACTTTTTGGACAGTTTTTAGTAGCCTAAGGGTAAGGTAGGCATAACTGAGGAAAGATTTTGGACTGTGGCTTAAACTGGCGACCCCTTCTCCTAACCTCAGGAAAAAGCGCGATTAAAAGCTGATAGAAAGTTAGGAAGATCAAAACACAGAAGTCGTATACTTCACTGTTTTGTCTACGCCAGTTTTTTTTTTTTCTTGAAGAGAGAGCGAGTGCCTGTCCAGATAGTAATTGGCCGTTTCGAAGACGCATTGTCCTACGCTTTTGAGCACGCAGGTGCACATAGTAAAACCGCGTAGTTCTCAGCGCCTCTTATGGTCGTCTTTGTTCTCTTTTCTTTCGGAGTCCCGCTGGGCAGAAAATTAGCGTTGCATAGAGTGCTTCGTCTCCCCACTCTCCGCAGTCCGGGCTTAACCCTTTCTCTGCCCCCCGCTATTCTCATGGAAATTGTCCAGTGAGGACCGGCTAATCGAGGGGCAAGGGGAGGGGAGTGGTGGGAGGAAAGTAAGAAGCTTTGAAAGGGGGAAGGGAGTTATAAACACAAGCATTCACATAAGGTAGAGTATATGACCATAAATATAGCCCACAGAGCTAATCCGTTAATTATAGCATTTTGCAGGAAACTACTACCTTAATAAAGCCGTGGGATAGCCCACAATTTCAGTTATAGTTAATATGTGGTTATTTAATGGTCAGGCTATTTATTCTACTACAAATAAGATAAAATGCACTTGATTTAAAAAAAAGGAATCCAGCGTCAGTTTACACACATTATAGGCTTTTTAATAAAAGGTAATCACTAAAATTGTAGATTTAAAAAGTCACACAGGGTAGTTAAAACAAACAGCTATTGTTGATTTAAAATTATGTTGTTTAAGCATTAACTATGAGTGTCTATCTAATGTGTGACTACCTAACATATTATCCCTTCTTTCTGTTCCCCCAATTCTGGAGGGGTTGTCTGTGAGGGGAGGAGGGGGTCAGATTTTTTCGCTGAAAGTATCAACTCTCTTAGCAACAAGCCTCGGCCTCCACAGGTTGTTTCCTTGACAACAAACCCCCAGCTAACTCCAAGTTGAGAAGGGTTTGCACTGCTGAGGGGTTTCTTTTTAAATAAAACTGCAAAAGAGAATTATATTTTTGACAGATTCTACTTAAGTTTATGATAAGAATTAATGAAACTATATTGTAATGTTTTTTGGAGCACATTTCCACAGCACCCAATAACTTGTAGGCTACTTTAAGTAGATTTCAGGGAACAGTGTCTATATGTAAGGAATAAAAAATCTTTCCATAAACACAGTCGCAATGACAGTAAGAGGGCTATGAAGATCTGCAGTATAATTGAGCGGGCACAGAGGAAGATATTCCATGATATGCCTAACACTAACTGGGGTCAAAGTCCTGACTGAACAGTATCTCAGTCTCTGGTGCTGTTATACCCATTTTCTTATCATGTTGTGTGGGCGGGCAGTGCTTTATGGCAGGCAGTGCCATGCCATTGTCACTACCATTTCCAGCTCTGTATATGCGTGCTGGTGTGTATATTTTTCCATAACATTTGTGACTGTGTGTGTGTGTGTGTGTTTAAATCTGTTTGTGTGAATGTGTGAGTGTCTGAATTCGTCCATGTGAATGTGTGTGTGTGTGTGTGTGTGTGTGTGTTTTTGTGTGTGTGCGTTTGTGTGTGCATTTGTGTGTGTGTGTGTGAATCCATCTATGTGAATGTGTGTGTTTAAATCTGTCTGTGTGAATGTGTGTGTGTGTGTGTGTGTGTGTGTGTGTGTGTGTGTGTGTGTGTGTGTGAATGCGTCCATGTGAATGTGTGTGTGTGTGTCTGAATCTATCCATGTGAATGTGTGTGTGCGCGCGTGTGTGTGTGTGTGGTGTCTGCAGCAGCACACTGAGTGATGTATGGGAAGGGGTGGGCGTCCTGTGCTGCTCCGAAAGCTGCCACGCTCCAGTGCAATGTCACAACTAGGGGCTGCATACCTCAGCACAGCTGTCCAGCAGGCCCGCACAATAGAGCCGGCCAGAGCAGCCCATCAGCAATGACAGACAGCCTGCCATTTACATTCTGGGTGTGTGTGTCTGTCTGTGTGTGTGTGTGCGTGTGTGTGTGTGTGTGTGTGAGAGAGAGAGAGAGAGGAAGAGAAAGGTGAAATTAAGTTTATTCTTCATTAAATCAAAAAGAAAAAGGACAAAAGAAAATAATATGTAAACTGAAACTGTATGGTGCCTTAGGAAAGTCATGCTGTGTGTAACTACAACAATAACAGCAGCAGCTTTTAACTTTTTCTTCACTATTATCTACAGTTCACATGTTGATTTTGTGAAATATTTTGTGAAATATTTGTGTTATATTTAGGGTTGGGTTTTTTTTTTCTCTGAGAAAATACAACAGTTCTTAAGGAGTCAGGTCCTTGACAAAGTTTAAAATTAAATCAACTGTGCAATTTTAGAGTAAACGCTTCCAGCATAATCTAGTCGTGGATTCGGCATGGACACTTCTTAAAGTGCTCCGGCACCACTGGACTGCAAGAAATGTTGTCCTGTAACAACCCTGCTAAACTGTAACGCACTTTGAGCTGCATCTTGCATGTATGAATTGTGCTATACAAGTAAAGTTTATTATTATTATTATTATTATTATTATTATTATTATTATTATTAAAGTCGACTTAACTACACTTGCCTGCTGTAACCACCACAGCGCACAATCGCTCGCAAACCAACACTGACAGGTTCGACGCACACATTCAAGATTCTGAGGCATGTGCCTACAGTGAGTTTGTCCTGCACTGCACTTCAACTAAGGCCCACCAGCCCCAATCACATTACACAAACAAGGTCCCCTCGAACTTCTGTGACTTTGGGGTACAAAGATAGAACTAAAAGTCACCAATAACAATAAAAAAACTACACCAAACTAAATTAATAATAATAATTTAGTGAAGGAAAATGTCACTGACAAACTAAAAAAAACATAATCAATCACTCTCACCCATGTAGCCACTTAAGCTGACGAAGCACTGTGCTACTGTCATGTGCATGTCTATAGGGCAGGAACTTCCCAGCAGGTCAGTGCAGGGGCTTAGGGGCAGAGCGGGATTATGTTATTGATTGCCAGCAGATGTTGCCTTACGATCACAGGGCTCCTGCCTGTCCCTGTCCCTGTCCCTGTGCCTGTCCCTGAGAAATCCTGAGGTCTGCCTATGTATTCCTGTCTGATCAAAGCAGCAGTGCAGCGTGTGTGTGTGTGTGTGTGTGTGTGTGTGTGTGTGTCTGAGAGAGAGTGTGTGTGTCTCTGCCACAAACACACAGATGGCCAAGAGCCTCTTCAGCGCTAAACATGCTTTATCACTCACTTTGTGCAATGTACTTCAGTAGTAGTTTATCCATCTAATCCTCTAATTTTACCTGTATGCCACATGCTGTACAAATGTGTATAAAAAGTTTAAAATCATAGTTCACTTGAGACCTGTTATAATGTACTTAATGTTTTATTTATCCATACAATGATGTAATTTTATATGTGCAGAATAAATGCTGTACAAGTGTGTTTAAAATGTTTAAATTATATCGTAGCTGCATCACATAGAAACACCACAGACAGAGAGACAGAGAACTCTTGTGTGCCTCCAAGCACTAACATGTTTCAACACTCACTTGTGTGATGTAAGTATTTTTTCATTTATCCAATTAATCCTGCATTTTTGTCTGTGTATACCAAATGCTCCATGAGTATGTATCAAATATTTAACATTATTGGTCACATCAGAGCTGCACAGTGGACTTAGTTTTTTATTTATCTATCTAATCCTGTAATTGTATCTCTGCCTGACAAATCCTCCACGAGTCTGTATAAAATGTTAAAATCACATAGATCATAGATCACATTAGACCTGCATTATGTACTTTTTTTAATCGACCTAATCCTACAATGAAAATGTACTTTTTGAACACTTCTTCAGGAGACAGGTGCGTCTGAGATGACTGTGGTTTAACTTGTACAATGTCCATTGCACAAGCAAGATTTAATTCAATGTTTTGGTCATGGACCTTCAGCAAGTTCTTTTTCCTTTAAATCGAACCTAATCCTGTAATTTCATCTGTGTATAACAAATGCAACCTGAATGAGTATAAAATGTTTCACATTATAGATCCCCTCAGGTCTGCATGTTTCCTCGAGTGCTGTATTAAATCTCATGTGCTTCCATACAGAGCGCCGACATGCTTCAGCACTTCCTTGTGTAATGTAATTATTTTTTATTTATCCATGTAGTCCTGTAATGTCATGTGTGTATGACAAATGCTCTACAAGGGTGTGTAAAGTGTTCTAAAGCACAGATCACCCAGTAGAACTGCACCCAACGCAGTAAAAGAGGAGAGAGGAATCTCCCGTGTACTTACACACAGAGTGCATAATGGAGCGTAAGACGATGGAAAGAGTGAGACAGACATCAGATAAGGCTGGGCTAGGTAGATAAGGAGACACACACACACAAACCCAACTTCACACACGCACAGGCACACATCACGACTCAAGCGTGGCAGCTAATCTACCCAGCTGCAGTTATGAGGCCCAACATGAAGGTGAGACCTCCCAGGATGAGGTTGTAGCAACACGGAGGAAAAGACTACACATCTTCCTGTTTTTTTCCATTTAGTGCATAACATCATCGCTATTGATTGAAAAGATAGCGAGCCATGCTAAGCCACATACCATACTACTCATGCACAGTGTTCACTTACAACACATAACCAAGATGTAACGTCATTCTTTCCAAAATAAGAAATTCAACATACATGTTAGATCAGTTTCACATTGAATTTATTTCAATTCCACAGTAAGACAGCCTGTGGGCTGAAGAGGTAACAATGTTGTTCTCTGTTTGCTAAACAGGGTGAATGTAATAGTAATGCTCCAAGCCACAGAGTAAACAAAGAATGAAGGACACTTCAAAGTCACTTATATACACAGACAATGACACAAAATGATGGTCCCATTAATGGCTACTCCTGAATAAGGCATGTGACTAATAAGACAGATGCTAGGAGAGACACAGTCTGTGCTTAAAAATTAAGACATTCAACACTCTCGTGACAAAACATGCATTTCTCTGCTGAAGAACTTTTCAGAGCTGAGGGTAAAGCAAATGATGAATCACTACTGCCCTCTAGTGGTTGGTAAAGAGAAGAACATGCAGTAGCCTGTTGTGTCTTACAGTGAGGCTTAACAACACTTTTAGACTCACAGAAAGACACAGGAGACACACACAGTGTTGCTAGTTGAATAAAGTTTGAAACGGCATTTTGTTATTTAAAAAAAAAAACAGAAGTTTCCCTGAGCAGATAAAACATATTTTACATTGATATCAGTTTTTTTATTTCAAGGAATTATTTTACAATACAGTGAACAGTGTACTGCTCACCGGACAGGTCATGTGGAATGAGACTTACATAGGTGTGGTCCGAACACAAGTGCAGATTCATGGCTTTGACGGCAAAAAGGAACGGCATAACAGTCTGTAGCTGGGGGAAAGTCCTTTGGAATGCAATTAGAGTGCTGTTTGGGTTGGACCACGCCATCAGTGAGTGTTAGATGACTTTAGGCCTGATGGTGCTGCCTGTAACCTCTACTCTGCTTTCTCTTTGCTAGGGAGGGGGGCATTCCGGTAATGAAACATTTGAGCCACCAGGACTCCACTGCACAAACATGCCAGACCCTGGGTCAGAGTAGACAGTGACTGTCCTGTTTCCTACAGACAACACAGGAGGGGAGGGAGAGAGTGAGAGAGTGAGATAAAGAGAAAGATGGAGAGAGAAAGAGAGAGAGAAAGAAAGACAGATAAAGAGACAAAGAAAAGAGAGCAAGAGAGCGAGAAGGGATAGACAGAGAGAGAGAGAGAGAGACAGCACAGGAGGGAGGGGGAGAGTGAGAGAGAGGAAGAGCCTTAACTTCAGTTAGTCACTCCTGTTGTGTGTGTTGTGTGTGTGTTTTCCAAATGCTATCGTAGTCGGTCTGTTTGACTTCCTACTGATTATGAAGGTTGAAACTAGAAAACTAGAATTCATTAGCCAAAATCAAAAGGTGCCACACCCTGAGCAGGCAGGAAGCAGCAGTGAGAGTCATGAGAGACACGCCTACCTGTAGGGAGACACAGAGGTGTGCCAGGGACCCCATGAAGACCAGGACGGCCGACACGGCAGACAGCTGGCCTGTGTGCTTGCTCAGAGAGTTACTGCCCGCCTGGATGAGCTGGAAACGTGGGCACACACACAAAAAAAGTTAAAAGTCACCCAGCTACCAGACGTTTAAGGCTCTTGCATAGTTCTGCGCACAAGGTACGTTGGGAGACACTGAGTGCTGTAAATTCTCGTCATGCACACACACGTAGTGTGTGCCATGCATGCTGCAACTATGCAGAAGTGTACCAGCATACTACATTTAGCTCCAAGTCTGACATATGAGTCAATGAGGAACACTTGTGTTTGCAAACAACAAAGATCTTTCTTAAATGACTAATGACAAAATGACACTTGACAAAATGACACTTAATAACAAAACTAGAAAAGCACTCAAAGAGCGCAGACCTCCGCCAGGGCAGCTCAGATCACCACCAAAATCTAATCACTTGTAGGTTAGCCTGTTTTTGGCCTACCCTGCAAAATCCATCCATAACGTTTTTAGTTATGTTACTAACCAACAAATGCCGATGATTACATAATGAGGTAATGACACTTTAGTGCTGTTTTTGCAGACATACCCTACTAGCAATGACGGCCAGCACACCAGACTCCTGCACAACAGAAACGGCTTTCCTGGGGACCAATGGCGAGGTCAGGACATACATGATGGCACAATACAGCACCAGGAACAGCAAGCCTACAAGTAGAGAGCAAGGCATCAAATGAATCCTCATACTGCTAGTATATACTGCTAGAATAGTATCTTATGTTATTATTTCTATACTGTTACGACACTGCACTGCCTTTCCCCACTTGTATTCCTCCCCCTGTCTTTGAGCACAAGCTACAAAAAACAAGATGCCTCTTCTGTCACTGTAAAAGTACAGTAAGATGTTGTTTGGACCAAGCTTCATTGCCTAGTTGCTTAATTAAGTAGATAAAAAGGGAAACACAGTAATAATAAAATAAAAAATGAATGCTGCAGGTGGAAGACTGTAAACGTACATGCGACAATGTTGTGTCTTTGAGGTAGGTACAATATATGTAGAAAATTAAAGATCTATAGAAGTGGGATGTGTACAAAATCAAACGTGGGGTTATGTGCATAAAGTGTGTGCATAGTTCGCATTAAAAAATATTGCATGGGAGAGCATTTAATGCGAAATGTGTAAGATACACATTCAAGACTTAGAGGTTGCAATGTACAGTGGGCAGTGGAAATAAATGTGTCATTGGTCCTGTAGGTTAGTTTGGTGGTGGTGTTGGTGGGGAAGTATAGTCAGTGGAGTCATTTCAGTAGTGTGATTGCTGTCAGATAAAAATAAACTGCTGCTCAGCCACATTGTGCTGGCACACATGGCTTTGTAGCTCCTTCTAAGTGGCAGAGGGGGGTAAAGGAGCCATGTCCAGGGTCAGTTGGGTCCTTTAGTGTAGTTCTAGCCCTGCTGCTGCACCCGGACACAGACAGAAATGGAGGTGGGCGGGGCAGGGATCTGATGAGCTGTCTTTATGATGCACTGCAGGGTCTTCCTGTCATCAATGGTGCATGTAGAGCACCACAAAGCGATGCAATAAGTAATCACTGACTCTTCATTATGCCATGTTAGGAACCAAACATGGGTAAGATAAGAAATCTCTAGACCAGTAAAAGTAAACGTAAAAGGTTTTGCAGCAGTCCAGCCAGCCTGCTCAAAGACAGGGGAAGGAATACAGGTGGGCGAGGCCACTATAGCCCCAGCAGGAATACAGGTGGGCGAGGCCACTATAGCCCCAGCAGGAATACAGGTGGGCGAGGCCACTATAGCCCCAGCAGGAATACAGGTGGGCGAGGCCACTATAGCCCCAGCAGGAATACAGGTGGCCGAGGCCACTATAGCCCCAGCAGGAATACAGGTGGGCGAGGCCACTATAGCCCCAGCAGGATTGTGACAATGATAACATATAATGTTTGAGTAAGTAAAGAAAGCTTGATGAGCAAACATTTCTTAGTACAGATTTGAGCAGGACACAGAACCGGTTTTGATTTTTGGCATCTAAGGATGCTAAATAGTGTTTTTGCTTTTCAAAGAATCCCACCGTGCTGTGGTCCCACAAACACACCCACACTTGACAGAATAAAAAAAAACAAATAAGTACCTCTAATAGTTTGTCCATTGTAGTGCAGAATGAGGAAGTTGAGGAGCATGACCTGGGTCAGTATAAACAAGCTCTCTCCCCAGGCTCTGTGTGTACAGACAGTATAAATCTACAAAATAGCCCCCCCAAAACACACAGACATTGCACAATACCTTGGAGCAAGATTTCAACGCACAGTCTCATAAATGTGTTTTTCTTACCCAACAGGAAAGCCTTGAGCTATACAGTATGCGACGTAGCCTGAGATGGCGTAGAGGCCGAGCAGAGCTGAGGCGAGACTCAGTCCTTGTGCACTCCCTGCCTTCAGAACCTTCCAGATCTGGGGGAGTTGAGCTGGGGACGGGGGTGGGGGATGTTGAATTATGGCATGAGTGGGTGGGAGAGAATGACATAAAGCAGGAATACGGGGAAAAATATAAGATGTCTCACCAAAAACAGTTCCCATCATAATCCAAAGTCCCATGGATTTGCTCAGCACAATCTTCAAACATGGCACTGGAAAGATAGAAAACAGCGATTCTGATACATTTGTCACAGTTTTATGTGTCTGAATGCTTTGCTGCTGTAGGTGATTGAACATGAGCACTAGGGGGGAAAACCTTTTGGGGTTGACAGACAGTAGTCACCAAATGTTGTCTGTTTTTAGTTTTACTTGTATGACAGGAAGCTTAGTGGATAAATTCTGGCAAGATGATAACCGAAATTTCTCCAGTGCATTCTTTCTATGTTGTTGCATATTGCTATAAATGCCACAGTTACGGTGTTTGTTGGCCTCACCGTGCGCGAAGTTGAAGTGAAGAAAGAACTCGTCGTAACACTTTTCTGGCATGAAGAAGTTAAGGAGGAATTCTTTCACAGCGGGCATCTGTTCAGAATCAGCCATGGTTTTAGTTGAAAAGTTCTGTTCGGAGATAAAGTCTGGCACGATACTCCTGCGAAGACAAGTCCAATAACCCACTAATCAACATTTTTGTACTGTGGTTTTGACTGCTCGGGCAGTGCTCTTTGCATGCACTTTCATGCAGTTGGTAGTTACAACAAAATTTTATTACGGTAGTATGTATTAACGATAAACTGAAAACGACATGCTCTGTCACCAACTTTATTTGTCAAGACTGTGCTATGAATTGGCACGGGCGTGTGTGATACGCGCGGATGCCTACCGTCTTCCACTGCAAAACTACAAGAATCGCTGTCTGTACACGTTGGTCTACTCAGTGAAGGGGGTGGGTGCTGTCAGTCACTACCCAAAATTCCATTTGTGAAACCATTTTAGCAACTATGCGTAGAAGGGGTATTCACTAACATTGGCGACATTTGCGTAGATCTGAAAAACCTGTAGTCGCGCAGGTTCGTGTGTCCATGTGCGCGACAGAGGTGGACAGAGTACATAAGTCCTTTACTTAAGTCAAAGTATAGATACTCCTAGTCAAATATTACTCCACTACAAGTGAAAGTTGCTATGCCAATTTTCTACTCAAGTACAAGTACAAAAGTAATTGTTTTTGAAAATACTTAAGTATTAAAAGTACAAGTATCTTTTTTGTTTCTTTTTTGATAATGTGGGGCCACAGACAAGTCACTAGAATTTGACCTCACCTTAAGTTCTTTATACACAAAATCACTATTTTCATATTATGTTATTATATTCACACTATATTCATATTTTGGGCCTACCTGACATTGTAATTTGTTTAACTATACAAGTTTTTTACATTTTAGCCTAATATAAAATAATTTAGATGCAAATAAACTTCAATAAGGATAATTGCAGTCAACATAGCCTAGCTCTTTGAAAATGATCATCGCTGGTTTCTATCCTTTGCCTTGTAAGTAGGTCCAGGTTGCAGGGATTTAAGATAAGATTTAATCCCAGGGCGACCTATTGTTGCAGGCTGCCAGTCGCTTACAGAGCCGATTTCACAATATGTTGATTATTACATCAAGCCACTTGTTTGCTCATTACCCTCATACTTAAAGGACACAACAGACTTCCTCAATAAACTTCAACGAATTATTATATGTGATACGGATTTACTGTGTACCATTGATGTAACCAGCCTCTACACTAACATTCCACATGATCGTTTGGACGCTTTGGAACACTATCTCACGTCCAGAGAGAACAGCCACCCCCCGACCAAACTGCTGTGGGATCTGGCCCATATTATCCTCACCATGAACACTTTTTTGTTTGAGGACACTTTTTATCATCAGACAAAAGGCACGGCTATGGGCTCTCCATTTGCTCCAAATTATGCCAACCTTTTTATGGGTAAATTTGAGGAAGACGTTGTGTACAACAACAATGAGTTCAGTCAATATCTTAAATGTTTCTTTCGCTATATTGACGATTGTTTCTTTGTGTTTAGTGGGTCTGTTGACATGTTACATGCATTCCATGGGTACCTTAATACCAGACTTGACTCTATAAAGTTTTCGTTAGAGTTCAATATTGATACCATTCCCTTTCTGGATGTGCAGGTCAACAGAAGTGGTTCAAAACTAGAAACTTCTGTCTACCGCAAGGCAACAGATAGAAACAGCCTTCTCATGCACAGCAGTTACCATCCACCGCCCATGAAGAAATCCTTGCCTTACAGTAAGTTCTTACGCGTCCGCAGAATTTGCAGCACCGACAATGAATTTAAAAATCAGGCCAAAGTTGTCTACGACTGCTTCATCAACAAGGGCTATGCTGACAATTTAAACACATGCCTGATGAAAGCGCGTGAATCGCCGCGCTGCACCCTGTTGGAAAAGCAGGTGCATAAATCTGACGAACAACGCACAGCTCTGGTCAACACTTTCTCCCCCTTCTCTAACGACATCAAACACATAGTTAAAAAATATTGGCACATTCTATCAAGCGACCCAACCGTCGGACACTCATTTTTTAATCCCCCAAGATTTGCATACAAGAGACAGAATAATCTGCGCGATTCGTTGGTCAAAGCGGACACATACACCCCACCTCATAACTGGTTACGTGATCTCCCCCCTAACTTTCCCTGTCGCAACTGCGTCAACTGCAATGCCATGATAAAAGGCGATACCTTCTTTCACCCCCGCACGGGAAAGGTTTTCAAAGTGAAGGGAAGAATTACATGCCGCACGTCATCAGTTGTTTATATGTTAAAATGCCCATGTGGCCTGTGCTACGTGGGCAAAACAAATAGAGAACTCAGGCTGAGAATAACGGAACACAAGTATAAGACGCAAATGCGAAACATCTCCGGTGGCAAGGCATTTTAATAGCATGGGCCACGATATATGTAGCCTGAGATTCCAAGGCCTGGAATTGGTCAACCAACACAGGAGAGGGGGCGATAGGGAGCGCACTTTATTACAGCGAGAAGCGTTCTGGATTTTCACGCTCCAGACGGTGCACCCTAGTGGCCTGAATGAGGAATTAGAATTAAATAGTTTCCTTTGAGTTGGTTTAACATATATTAACGTATGGGTTTTGTATGGTGTTGGTTTATTTTAACATTGGTATCATTTTGCTTTATTGTCACATTTCCTTGTATAGTTCACTTTGTTCACTGATTACGTGATTACTGATTACGGCAATTAGCTGACGTCATGACTGGTCTTTTTAAACCACCCTGTCTACATCCTCCGTAAGACGCTGAAGAAGGCTCTCTGGGCCGAAACGTCTGTCTGTCTGTCATGCTAATCCATTAAAACAGAAACAAAAACTACAGTTGAGAGTGCGGCTTTTTCATCACAAATGGAAGTGGTTAATTGCTCAGCACAGACTGAAAGAAGAATGGAGAGGGTTAAAATAATCATAGGAGCAGCAGAGAAATATTTAGACATTAAAGATTTATCTGTAGATATAATCCATAACATGGTGATGCCAGGGATAACTGAGAACCAAACACCAGGTAGGCCTGGTTCATGATGGGTCTATCTATTTTACAATGGAATGCCAGGAGTTTAGTTGCAAATGGACAAGAGCTAAAGCATTTTATTGAAGAACAAGCAGTTAAACCAAACATCATTTGTATACAGGAGACATGGTTAAAACCTTCTTTAGATTTTATAATATATGGGTATGTATCTGTGCGAAAAGATAGGAATACTGCTGGAGGGGGAGTTGCTACATTTATACAGCAGGGGATTAATTACAGGGCCCTGGAAGTAAGTGAGGACGTTGAGGCTGTCCTGATTGAAATATGGGTAGGTAAAACTAAGTTTAAAATAGTAAATTATTATAACCCCTGTAAAAGAATCTTAAAAGAAACGCTAGAGGGTATGTGTAATGTGGAAGATGGAAAGTTAGTTATTTGTGGTGATTTTAATGCTCATAATACTTTGTGGGGGGGACAAAGGTAGATGACAATGGGAACACTTGAGGAATTTATGGATGATTTTAAATTGGTCTGTTTGAATGATGGAAGAAGTACAAGATTTGATGCAACTCGTGGGACAGAGTCAGCAATTGACCTTACAATAACGTCTGACCAGATAGCGGGTGTAAGTAAGTGGGAGGTCATTAATGAGTGCTGTCTTGGTAGCGATCACTATATTATATGGACAACTATAGGAAACCAAAATATGTGCCTTGAAGAGAATTGGTTCCCAAGATGGAAAATGAGACAAGCTGGGAGATATATAGTATAAAAGCAAGCAGTAAACTTATGAAAATTTCGTCTAACTTGACTGAAGATGTAGATGAAATGAACTGTGCAATTACAAATATATTATGTGAAACAGCCGAGGAAAGTCCTCTGGTATGGGCAAAAAGAAAATGGTTCCCTGGTGGTCAGATGACTGTAAAGAAGCAGTCAAGATCAGGAATAGAACGTTTAAAGTCGTTAAGTCAAATCATACTTATAATAATTTAATGGAATATAAGAGGAATTAGAAGAGAATTTTCTATACCTGTGATTAAAAATAATAATGTGGAGGCAGTAACCAATCAAGAAAAAGCAGAAGTGTTGGCCAAGGCCTTTGTTAAAGTTCATACTTTAAAGATATTAGATTGTGTATAGGTACAGGGGAGTTTGTATCAGACTGGCAGAAGCTAGAAGTAGGCATTATGGCGGGGTGTACGATCTCACCACTTGCTTTTACAATGGCAATGGAAATGGTAATAAGAGCGTCTAAGTGGGTGGTGGGAGGGGAAAGGCGTCGGGAGGGACTGTGTCTCCCGCCAATTAGAGCTTTCATGGATGACATGACTCTGTTAACAACAACAGTGCCATGTACAAAAAGGTTGTTAGAAAGGATAAATACAAATCTCAGGTGGGCGAGGATGAGGATAAAGCCTAGTAAGTCAAGGAGTATCTCAGTCACCAAGGGAAAAGTGGTAGAGCAGAAGTTCACGGTGGAAGGTGAGGAAATCCCATCCATCAGGGTGAGACCAGTGAAAAGCCTGGGGAGGTGGTATAATGCAGACCTGAGTGATCGAGAGCAGGTAGAGCAGCTTAGAAAAGACGTGGTGGAGGGATTGGAAAAAATTGACAGGTCAGGGCTACCAGGAAAGCTGAAATTGTGGTGCATGCAATTTGGACTGTTCCCTAGAGTAATGTGGCCCATGTCAGTGTATGAAGTACCATTATCAAAAGTAGAGAAGCTAGAAAAGGTGGTTAATTCATACGTTAAAAAGTGGTTAGGGGTTCCACGGTGCCTAAGCAGTGTAGCTCTGTATGGGAAGGGCATACTGCAGCTGCCAATAAATAGTCTGGTAGAGGAATTTAAGTGTGCTAAGGTTAGGACAGAGCTGTTGTTAACAGGGAGCAAGGACAGGATAGTCAGCGGTCTGGCTCCTAACCCGAGCAAAGGGAGAAAGTGGAAACCAAAGGTAGCAGTGCAGGAGGCAGAGGCAGCCCTTAGACATGGAGAGATAATGGGAAATGTCCAGATTGGGCGGGGAGGCTTGGGGCGTACATCAGGGAAGCCAATGTGGAGAAAGGCAGATCAGAAGGAGAAAAGGAGATTGGTTGTAGAGCAGATACGCAGGCAAGAAGAAGCTAGTAGACAGGTAAAAGCTGTGTCACTAGCAAAGCAGGGCCAGTGGTTGAATTGGGAGGGAGTAGAGAGAAAACAGGTTACTTGGAGGGATTTGTGGAGTATGGAGTCTAACAGGCTAAAGTTTTTATTGGGAGCGACGTACGACGTGCTCCCATCGCCAGATAACCTGAGAATCTGGACAGATGGGGATCCGTCATGCACACTCTGTTCAGGTGTAGCCACATTGAGACATATACTATCTGGCTGTAAAGTTAGCTTGGCACAGGGTCGCTATACGTGGCGTCACAACCAAGTATTAAAATGCTTAGCAGCAGGAATTGAGAGTAGGAGGCAGCAGGTAAATGCAGAAGGTAGTCATAAAAAAGGTATCCAGTTTGTGCGGGAGGGTGAGAAAAGTAAGAGAGCCGTAAAGTCAAGGAGTACTACACAGGAAGCAAAGGATTGGCAGATGCTGGTAGATGTGGGTGGAAAGTTGGTGGTCCCTCAAGAAATAGTTACCACTAACTTGAGGCCAGACATAGTCTATTGGTCGACCAGCCAACAGGTAGTGTATTTTATTGAACTCACTGTCCCATGGGAAAGCTCCCTAGAGGAAGCATATGAAAGGAAAAAGCTTAAGTATGAAGAGTTGAGATTGGAAGCAGAGCAGAAAGGATGGAGGGCAAGAGTATTTCCAGTAGAAGTGGGTTGTAGAGGGTTTGTAGGGAGGTCAGTCATTTCATTGCTAGGGGAGCTTGGAGTTGGTGGTAAGAATCTACATAAAACTGTTAGGGAGATGTCAGAGGAAGCAGCTAGGACTAGTAATTGGATCTGGATGAGAAGGGCGGTCTCTGCCTGGGGTAAGCAGTAGGGTTGCCATGTTCGAATGGGGCGGTGAAGCGTCATTACGTCATTACAGTGTATAGTGATACTGCGTTGTTGCATCACGCAAGAGCCCGCATGCAACGGGGCATTGCGTGATTGCGTCATTATTATTATTATTATAGTGATACTGCGTTGTTGCATCACGCAAGAGCCTGCATGCAACGGGGCATTGCGTGATTACGTCATTATTATTATTAGTATTATTATTATTATTATTATTTTATTTTATTAATGTGGCAGTGGAGGCTGGGATTATTATTATTTTATTTGATTAATGTGGCAGTGGAGGCTGGGAGTGGTTAGCGTGGGTATTGGTTCAGCACAGGACATTAGTAAGGTGGTGGAGATTAGTGCAACCTAGGGCTGTTTGTGCAGAGAAGGATGGGCACCCCAGACCAGCAGATGGCAGTAGTTCGTTTAGTGGGTCAATAGAAACACAGAAGAAGAGGTTATAAATGGGAGCCATTACACACATGGGCAGCTTAGAATCAGGCTCTCTGGGATCATGCGGTGTATCGGGATACAGAGTGGCCAAGTTTCCCGGGGTTTTGCGGTGTATGGAACACGGGATAGCTGAGCATTAGACACCATTAGATTCAAGAGGTGTATACATTTAATGTTAAGTCAGCGGGTAGAATCGGGACCTCTCGCCACTTTAAGCCAGAGATACGGGTCAGTTCTCTGAGGTTCTCTCCTACTGGTAAGTGGCAACAGCCAGTTTATTATTATTATATAACAGTCACCCATAAAAGGATCAATATGTGATTATTACTGTATTACTATAACTGAGAATTAGTCACCATTAGAGTCAAGAGGTGTATACACTTAATGTTAAGTAAGTGGGTAGAATCGTCTTTAGAACTAGCATTGGCAGGGTTGTCTATGTAATGGCATATGCGTTAGTGACTGCAAAGTGATAGTATTTGTGGTAAAATGGTGGTAAAGTGCAAATATTCGATAATAAGTCCTAATTAGTAAGTAAGCAGGTCATTTTGGAAGTAAATTATGGTGGTAGTTAATTTTGTAAGTAAAACTTTGGAAGTCGTGCAAACAGGTGGTAATGAACAGTAGGTAGTAAATTTTGGAAGTAAACTTTGGTTGTAAGTGAATTGAGGAAGTACATTTTGGAAATTTGGGTAGCAGGTAGCTGAACTGTGGACACACACTAAAGGATTGATCACCTTTAGTGGGGCCGCCTCAGGGGAGGGTGTACAGTGAATAAAGGCCCGAAACACCCGTTGATCCTGAGGTACACTGCTGAGGATGTGTCCCACATAGTGTATGGATAATTGTAATGGCTGTAGTTAGGAAAGCCTGAAGTGTGGTACAATGGGTGCTCTCCCCACATGTGCAAGTGTCTTGTATTTTTATGTATTTATCTAGTTATTTTAATTGTTAAGGAAATGTTGGAGGAAACTGCAAAGGCTTGCCAGTGGTCCTGGATGAGATGCATGTTGTTGGCATGGTGAAAGCCATTGGGGAAAGCGATAGGTAGGTGCTGCTGAGTGGATCATGTAAACGGCCCCAGCAGCCCCAGTCACTGTAACGGTAGCCGGCTGGTTCAGGTTAACCCTTGTTGAGCATCTGTCTGTACGGCTCCAGTTGGCCACCCCCTCAGCTGCTCTGTCCTGTACAGCTCACATGAGGTTGCGTGAATAGCTGTAGTCAGCGGCCAGTTGTGCGTGTTACACCTGGGAGTAGGGACTAACAGCCTGAACTATTTACTTGATTATAGATAGTGTAGGGGTAGGTGTAATAGCTATAGTTTCTCCCTAAGGTGCTCTTCCTACATGCACAAGTACTTTGTGTTCTTTGTAAACTAAAATAGCTCAGGTAATTTCTCTGATGAAGAGTTGCGCTGGAGGAGTAGGGTAATGGATGAAAACAGAAGGCTACTGGGAAAGAAATTGACTGGTGAAAGTGTGATTGATAAGGGGTTTACGTTAAGTGAGCTTAAAAGTGCCTTGAACAGAGTCAAGAACACTTCGCCAGGGAAGGATGGTGTATGCTATAAGATGATCCATGAAATAGATGATGTTGCTAAATGTGTCATATTAAAACTTTATAATAAGATATGGGATCAAGGGAAATTGCCTAGGAACTGGAAACATTCGATAGTGGTTCCCATTGGTAAACCAGGAAAAGACAAAACGGAAGTTAAGAGTTACAGACCTATTGCTTTAACATCAAATCTATGCAAGCTTATGGAAAGAATGGTAACGAAAAGACTAGTGTATGACATCGAGAAAAGAGGATTATTTTCACCTAATCAAAGTGGGTTTCGCAGTGGGCGGACCACTATGGATCCTGCTATCTGTCTAGAAAATGAAATAAGGAAAGCCCAAATCAACAAAGAATGTGTAATAGCAACCTTTTTCGATATTGAAAAATCATATGACATGTTATGGAAAGAAGGTCTGCTGCTTAAATTGAACAGGATGAACATTGGTGGCAAAATGTTTAACTGGATCAAAGATTTCTTAAAAGATAGAACTATACAAGTAAGAGTTGGGACAAATCTATCAAGCATTTACACAGTAGAAAATGGAACACCTCAGGGAAGTGTGTGTAGTCCTGTTTTATTCAATATTATGATTAATGATGTTTTTAACGAAATAGAAGATGTTAGAGTCAACAGAGCTTTATATGCTGACGATGGAGCTCTTTGGATAAGAGGCCGAAATATGGATAGCATGATAAGACTCAAAATGCAAGCAGCAATAAACAAAGTAGAAAGTTGGGCTGGTGAATGGGGTTTTAGGTTGTCTATAGAAAAAACACAATATATCTGTTTTTCAAAGAAAAGGGTAAATCCTACAGTTCAGCTTAGACTATGCCTATATGGTCAAAATCTAAAGCAAGTAAGTGTCATCAGGTATCTGGGTGTGTGGTTTGACACTAAATTAACTTTCAAGGTATTAATCAAACATAAGGTAAATAAACTCTGCCAAGCAGATTGGGACAAGGAGAAGAAGGGCAGACATTTCTACAGCATACAGAAAGAGGTATCAAGCAGCAAATCAAGCTACTCAGGCAGACAAGAAGAGGTATGGTTCACACGCATGAGAATAGGCCACACTGGATTAAATAGCAGCTTACATGTTATTCATAAGCATCCCACTGGTATGTGTGAGTTTTATGGAGATAGAGAAGATGTGGAACATGTACTATTAAGATGTGTACAATACTCGAAAGAAAGACAAGGTCTTAACAGAGCAGTTGATATAGCCAAAAAGGTCCTCTCTTTAGAGACTCTACTGGGGGAGCCTAGATCAAGCCATATCACCAAGGCAGTGATAACCTTTCTTAGAGACACAAAGTTAGCTGAACGCATTTAATCCTCCAAGGGTTTTTGTTTTTGTTTTTAATTTATTTATTTAGTTATTAAAGAACGTCCGCGTGATTACACCCCAGTCCAGTAGTTGGCGGTAATGCACTATATCAACTGCCATAAAACCCAACAGAAGAAGAAGAAGAAGAAGTATATGTGTAGTAGCGTGTAGCCAGCGACAGTAAGCGACAGTACGCGACAATAAGGATCAAAATGGCGGCGAAAAACTACCAAAATAAAAGTCTATATATATAGGTTCAGGTAGGAGGTTTGCTTTTGTCAATTTCTATGTTTTTACGATTTTAGTGCGTTTACTGACCCACGCGAATGTAGAATACAGTGTGGCTCAGGCAAATTTTTCAATTTTATCAGACTCGTCTCGCGATTTTTAAAACGCTCCATAATCACACATCCAAAGTCTCTCAGGGAGTCCAGCGGCAGCCCACATTAACCGAGTGGTGGAACCAGGGGACAGGTGACAAATCCAGCGACAGAGGGAGAGAGACATCAGATGTACACAACTCGTTTTCACAGCCACACACCGTACATGTACTGTCCACATGAAAAAGACATTAAACGGATTTGTAGGCTACATCCTACTTTAAAATAGCAAATATCTAACAGTAAACGGCATACAAGATCTTTAGCCCTGCACATATAACGGGAAACGTGTAATTTGTATTATTTGTAGTATCACACATAAGTGTTACACTTTTGCATATGAGACATGTTAACGTGAGTACAGTATGTCAGGATGCCAGTCAAATTGGACTCAAACGCAGAATCAGACACAGGTAGATTTATTCAGTCAATAACACAAAAGTTTCCAGGGAAAAATAGAGAACGCAGAGAGCACCCAAACATCAAAAATACAAAATCCAGGGGAACAAAAAGGCATCAAAAAACAACTAAATCCACAAGGCAAAAACCAAAAGCTGGCAAGCAAAAACAGTGCAAAAACAGTTCTAACAGCAAAAGAGAGACTCACAAAACACGGCACGGTAACCAGAAGACAATCAGAGACAGAACACACAAACCATGGGGATTAAATACAGCAGGAAGGGGAGCAGGAACCAATGAGGGACAGACACACAATGAGTGGGTAATTGACACGATAATCACATACAGGTGAGAGACAAGAGACACTGAGTGGCAAGGGGAAAACCCTAAAAGGTAAACCCCCGAAATGTCCAGCAGATGGGGCCAAACAGAGTACAGAGGGTCAGAAACCTTACAGTACCCCCCCCATCAAGGAACGCCCCTTGGCGGTACAGCAGACTGATCAAGGCGGCGGCGATGAAAGTCTCTGATAAGAGAGGGGTCCAGGACCTGCCGTGCCGGGACCCAGCTCCTCTCCTCAGGGCCGTAGCCCTCCCAGTCAACAAGGTACTGCCAGCCGCGGCCCCGGCGGCGGGCATCAAGCAGCCGGCGAACCGTGTAGGCCTCAGAGCCATCGATGAGACGGGGTGGTGGTGGGGATGCAGGGAGTGGGTGCATGGGACTACAGATGAAGGGTTTGACACGGGAGGTATGAAAAGTGGGGTGGATGCGCCGAAGGTTGAAGGGTAGCTTCAGGCGAACAGCTGACCGGCTGATGATCTTGCAGATGGGGAAGGGACCAATGAAGCGGGGGGCCAGTTTGCGGCTATCCACCTTAAGGGGGAGGTCCTGGGTGGACAACCAAACCCGTTGACCCACGCGGTACCGGGGAGCCATTGTCCGACGACGGTCAGCCTGCTCCTTGGTCCTGGCGGAGGCACGGAGAAGGGCTGCTCTTGCTCGTCTCCACGTCCGGTGGCAGCGGCGAATAAAGGCTTGGGCTGAGGGAACCCCGACCTCCTGTTCTTGGGCAGGAAACAGAGGGGGCTGGTAACCTAGACAACACTCAAAAGGGGAGAGACCAGAGGATGAGGAGGTGAGAGAGTTGATGGAGTACTCAGCCCAGGGCAACTGCTGACTCCAGGTGGATGGGTTCTGGGAAGCCAGGCAGCGCAGGACAGTCTCCAAGAGCTGGTTAGCTCGCTCCGTCTGGCCATTAGACTGTGGGTGAAAACCGGAAGAGAGACAAACAGAGGCACCAAGCATCTTGCAGAAGGCCTGCCAGAATCTGGACGTGAACTGGGGACCCCTGTCAGAGACCACCTCCACAGGAAGTCCGTGCAGCTTGAAAACATGGGTGACCATTAAATTGGCAGTCTCTTTGGCAGAAGGTAGTTTTGGCAGAGGGATGAAGTGGACTGACTTGGAAAACCGGTCCACCACGGTTAAAATGGTGGTGTTACCATCTGAGACAGGTAAACCAGTCACAAAATCAAGGGCGATATGGGACCAGGGTCTCTTGGGAATGGATAGGGGTTGCAACAGACCTGATGGGGGCTGGGTAGCCCTCTTGCTCTGGGCGCAAACTGGACAGGAGGAGATGAAGCTGTGGACATCCTTCCCCAAGGAGGGCCACCAGAAACGCCGTCTGATGAATGATAGGGTACGTCTGGTTCCAGGATGGCAGGAGAGGCGGGAAGAGTGACCCCACTGCAACACCTGCGGACGAACAGAGACTGGCACAAATAAACAATTAGCAGGACATTGGCTGGGAGTAGACCCAGGGGGTTGGGCGCTGCGTACCAGGGACTCAATGTCCAGTATGGCAGCCCCAACAAGACAGTGTTCTGGGAGAATGGTAGCAGGGACAGAAGGGCTCTCTGATCTACTGAACATTCGGGAGAGGGACTCAGGCTTGCTGTTCTTCGACCCAGGGCGATAGGAGAGGGTGAAGTTGAATCTTGAAAAGAAAAGGGACCAGCGTGCCTGGCGGGGATTCAGACGTTTGGCAGAGCGTAAATATTCCAAGTTCTTATGGTCTGTCCAGACCAGGAATGGTATCGCCACCCCCTCCAACCAGTGCCTCCACTCCTCCAAGGCCAGCTTCACAGCCAAGAGCTCCCGGTCACCGATATCATAGTTGCCCTCTGCTGGAGAGAGGCGATGGGAAAAAAAAGCACATGGGTGCACCTTGTGGTCTTCAGGGGATCGCTGGGAGAGGACGGCCCCCACACCCACATCCGAGGCATCCACCTCCACAATGAACTGTTTCGTGGGGTCGGGTTGCATGAGAATGGGGGCAGATGTGAAACGAGCCTTTAGAGTCCGAAAGGCCTCTTCTGCAGGAGAGGACCACTGGAACCTAACAGCTGAGGACGTGAGAGCAGTCAGGGGGGCAGCCAGAGTACTGTAGTTTCTAATGAAGCGCCTGTAAAAGTTAGCAAAGCCAAGGAACCGCTGTAAATCCTTGCGTGTAGATGGCTTGGGCCACTCTACCACTGCACGCACCTTGCTGGAGTCCATCTGCAGGGTCCCAGCAGAGACAATGAAGCCCAAGAAGGAGATGGTGTCACGGTGGAACTCACACTTCTCTGCTTTTACGAAGAGCCGGTTCTCCAGAAGACGTTGCAGGACGTTCCGAACGTGAGAGATGTGCTCAGGCAGGGACTTAGAAAAAATGAGGATGTCATCTAAAAATACAAAAACAAATTTATTCAACATGTCTCTAAGGACATCATTCACCAGGGCTTGAAAAACAGCAGGAGCATTGGTTAAGCCAAATGGGAGGACAAGATACTCATAGTGGCCAGATGGTGTGTTGAAAGCAGTTTTCCATTCATCTCCCTCTCTGATTCGGACCAAGTGGTAGGCATTGCGGAGATCCAACTTGCTGAACACTGTGGCCCCTTGTAGCATCTCAAAAGCGGCAGACATGAGAGGAAGGGGGTAACGGTTCCGAACCGTAATTTCATTTAACCCCCGATAGTCAATGCAGGGCCGAAGGGAGCCGTCCTTCTTGCCAACAAAAAAGAAACCAGCACCTGCTGGTGAGGAGGAGGGGCGAATTATGCCTGCTGCTAACGACTCAGAGATGTATCTGTTCATTGCCTTGGTCTCAGGCTGAGAGAGGGAGTATAGGCGGCCTCTAGGGGGAGACGTGCCAGGTAGGAGGTCTATGGCACAGTCATAGGGTCGGTGTGGCGGTAGGGATGTAGCTCGGGACTTACTAAAAACTGCTTTTAAATCCAGGTAATCAGGAGGGACAGCAGACAGGTCAGGAAACTCTTCGGGGGGCTCTGAACCATGGGGCTCGAAAGATGTAGCGGATCGCAGGCACTGGGAGTGGCAGAATGGACTCCACCCAATGATCTTGTTGTTTGCCCAGTCAATGTGGGGGTTATGTTTGACCAACCAGGGACTGCCTAGGATAAGGGGGGCCTGAGGGGAATCGATTAGACAAAAGGCTATTGACTCCTTGTGATTACCTGACAATGACAGACTAAGAGGAGAGGTGGTGTGGGAAACCTTCCCGAGAAGCGTTCCATTCAGGGCTCTTGCTACTAGGGGTGTCTGAATGGGAGACGTGGGGATGTTCAACTGGGAGGCTAGGGAGGCGTCGATGAAGCTCTCATCTGCTCCAGAGTCGATTAGCACCTGGAAGGTACGATGTTGTCGACCCCACTCCAGTACTGCAGGGAACAGGTTGCAAGGAGAAGACGAGGGAGGGGTAACAGGGGTCACGCTCACCAGTACTCCTCGCCCTACTGGTGAGCGTTGCCTTTTAGCGGGCAGACTGCAGCTAGGTGGCCCAGTTGACCACAATACAGACAGGAGCCAGTACGGATTCTCCTCTGCTTCTCTGCTGGTGACAGCCGGGTTCGGTCAACCTGCATAGGTTCCTCCTCAGTTGGTGTGGACGATGGAGGTGGAGTCCAGCCTGATGTTGAGGGATGAGGAGCCCATGCCCCACCGGACCCCCTCTGGAACCTTGTTGATGGGCCCTCTCCGTAGCGTTGTCTCCAGCGGACATCAATGCGAATGGCGAGGCCCACAAGGGCATCAAAATCAGCAGGGAGCTCTCGGGTCACTAATTCATCCTTTATATCCTCTGATAAGCCGTTAAGGAAGGTGTCGTACAGGGCATCAGCATTCCAGCCACTGGAAGTGGCCAGGGTGCGGAACTGGATAGCGTAGTCGGAGACTGATCTGCGGCCTTGACGGATGTGCAGCATCTCTCTAGCAGCCTCTCTCCCATGCTTTGACCGATCAAAGACCTTCCTCATCTCCTCCGCAAAAGCTCGGTAGTCCTTGCAGAAAGGCTGGTCCGCCTCCCAAACAGATGTTCCCCACTCCTTAGCCTTGCCAGACAGCTGAGTGATGACGTAGGCTACCTTGGCAGGACCCGTGGGGAAGGTTGCAGGCTGGAGTTAAAAAATGAGTCAGGCTAGCTGCCATGGATTCCATGGTCTTTGCCATGGCGTCTAGCTGGTTCTGGTGTCTGCCTAACACAGCCCCTTGTTGTGCCAGGGCAGAACGAAGTGGATCTTGATCTGCTGGGTCCATGTTGCTCTGATTGTACTGTCAGGATGCCAGTCAAATTGGACCCAAACGCAGAATCAGACACAGGTAGATTTATTCAGTCAATAACACAAAAGTTTCCAGGGAAAAATAGAGAACGCAGAGAGCACCCAAACATCAAAAATACAAAATCCAGGGGACACGACACGACACGACATTGACACGATAATCACATACAGGTGAGAGACAAGAGACACTGAGTGGCAAGGGGAAAACCCTAAAAGGTAAACCCCCGAAATGTCCAGCAGATGGGGCCAAACAGAGTACAGAGGGTCAGAAACCTTACACAGTATATACATGGTACATACGCTGATATATTGTATATTCTGCATGTAGCTGTTTATATTCTTAGCAAGTTTTTTTTTTTACATTAGATATGCACAATTTCTTATGTTCACAGTCAGACATTTCGAATTTAAATTGTGCATTAGCAAACGGTCTAATATTGTTCCAACGATTTTTACTAGACCTAGGGCCTGCATTGGTAAACTGTCAATAAATACCTTATAATAGTAATCTTAAACAGTACCATTTAAAGACATAGAAATAAAGAATAAGGAAAGAATAAAGAAATTAGACCCTTACATGATGTTCTTTTAAAATAATAAAAAGTAATAATTTAGAATTCGTCTGTGTAGGTACCAGGCCATAGAGAATGCCAGCCGAATGCTATGTAGTAGGCCTGCCTTAGTAATGCAGACATGACCTAAAAATTGTGTGGCTGAGAAAACAAGTTGTGAATATGCAAAAGAGGGGTGAAATTAGAGCCTTACATTATGTTCTTTTAAAATAACAAGAGGTAATTATTCAGAATTCGTCTGTAGGTACCAGGCTATAGAGAATGCCAGCCGAATGCTATGCATTACGCCTGCCATAGTAATGCACACATGACATTAAATTTGTGTGGCTGAGAAAACTATAAGTTGTGCATATTTAAAAGGGGGGTGAAATTAAATCCTTATATGATGTACATTAAGAATAATAACAGGTAATTATTCAGAATTCGTCTGTGTAGGTACCAGGCCATAGAGAATGCCAGCCGAATACTATGTATTAGGCCTGCCATAGTAATGCACACATGACATTAAATTTGTGTGGCTGAGAAAACAATAAGTTGTGCATATTTAAAAGGGGGGTGAAATTAAATCCTTATATGATCTACTTTCAGAATAATAACAGTTAATTTCACCCCCCTTTTACATATGCACAACTTATTGTTTTCTCAGCCACACAAATTTAATATCATGTGTGCATTACTATGGCAGGCCTTATACATAGCATTCGGCTGGCATTCTCTATGGCCTGGTACCTACACAGACGAATTCTGAATAATTAACTGTTATTATTCTTAATGTAGATCATATAAGGATTTAATTTCCCCCCCCTTTTAAATATGCACAACTTATTGTTTTCTCACCCACACAAATTTAATGTCATGTGTGCATTACTATGGCAGGCCTAATGCATAGTATTCGGCTGGCATTCTCTATGGCCTGGTACCTACACAGACGCATTCTGAATAATTACCTGTTATTATTCTTAAAGTAGATCATATAAGGATTTAATTTCACCCCCCTTTTACATATGCACAACTTATTGTTTTCTCAGCCACACAAATTTAATATCATGTGTGCATTACTATGGCAGGCCTTATACATAGCATTCGGCTGGCATTCTCTATGGCCTGGTACCTACACAGACGAATTCTGAATAATTAACTGCTATTATTCTTAATGTAGATCATATAAGGATTTAATTTCACCCCCCTTTTACATATGCACAACTTATTGTTTTCTCAGCCACACAAATTTAATGTCATGTGTGCATTACTATGGCAGGCCTTATACATAGCATTCGGCTGGCATTTTCTATGGCCTGGTACCTACACAGACGAATTCTGAATAATTACCTGTTATTATTCTTAATGTAGATCATATACGGATTTAATTTCACCCCCCTTTTACATATGCACAACTTATTGTTTTCTCAGCCACACAAATTTAATATCATGTGTGCATTACTATGGCAGGCCTTATACATAGCATTCGGCTGGCATTCTCTATGGCCTGGTACCTACACAGACGAATTCTGAATAATTAACTGTTATTATTCTTAATGTAGATCATATAAGGATTTAATTTCACCCCCCTTTTACATATGCACAACTTATTGTTTTCTCAGCCACACAAATTTAATGTCATGTGTGCATTACTATGGCAGGCCTAATACATAGTATTCGGCTGGCATTCTCTATGGCCTGGTACCTACACAGACGAATTCTGAATAATTAACTGCTATTATTCTTAATGTAGATCATATAAGGATTTAATTTCACCCCCCTTTTACATATGCACAACTTATTGTTTTCTCAGCCACACAAATTTAATGTCATGTGTGCATTACTAAGGCAGGCCTAATACATAGTATTCGGCTGGCATTGTCTATGGCCTGGTACCTACACAGACGAATTCTGAATAATTACCTGTTATTATTCTTAAAGTACATCATATAAGGATTTAATTTCACCCCCCTTTTAAATATGCACAACTTATTGTTTTCTCAGCCACACAAATTTAATGTCATGTGTGCATTACTATGGCAGGCCTAATACATAGTATTCGGCTGGCATTCTCTATGGCCTGGTACCTACACAGACGAATTCTGAATAATTACCTGTTATTATTCTTAATGTACATCATATAAGGATTTAATTTCACCCCCCTTTTAAATATGCACAACTTATAGTTTTCTCAGCCACACAAATTTAATGTCATGTGTGCATTACTATGGCAGGCGTAATGCATAGCATTCGGCTGGCATTCTCTATGGCCTGGTACCTACACAGACGAATTCTGAATAATTAACTGTTATTATTCTTAATGTAGATCATATAAGGATTTAATTTCACCCCCCTTTTACATATGCACAACTTATTGTTTTCTCAGCCACACAAATTTAATGTCATGTGTGTATTACTATGCGAGGCCTAATACATACCATTCAGTTCCTATACAGAGAAATACTGCCTAAATATCTGTTGATAATCTTCAAGAATATGATATAAGCATTTTATGTGACCTACATTTGCTAATGTACAATTTGTTATTTTCACATTTGCACAAAGTACTGTGTGTATGACAATGGTAGGCAGTTACAGAAGTTCTATATATGTAGTAATTTTCTCACCAGATGTGATTATGCTTTTTACCCGTTTTTCATCATGTACCATAATCTTTTTTTCCACCCCTCAACCTAAAGTTTTTAACATGTAACAATAGTGGGCTATCTGAAATGGATTATTTATTTTAACATCATGTTCATATTCATTCATTTATTTCTGTTTGTATTTAATATTGCTTTTACCTTTGGAAAGGAATTTATTGTAAATGGGTATTTCTTTATTGATATTCTTCGAAATAGATTTAAAAAGTAAAGCATTAGAATCTGCTTTTATTTTGAAAAAATACCGAGTGGCGGCCATATTGAAAATTTTGCTAGTGTCGCTGGCTTCACACAGCTTATATGTGTCTTGTTCAGATGTGTTATTTTCGTGTTTTGTTAAACACAAGTAAGCTTTAGAGTTACCAGATGCACATGAGGCTGGGTGAGCTAGCTTATTAGCAGCGAACTTAATGGTTTACATGGGTACAAGCAGAATGATAAGTTAGCAAACGCTAAAGAACTTTATGCTTACAAAATGGAGACAGTGCAAGAAAGTGTTTTGATGTAATGGTAAATTTGTCATGTAAACGACATTTTGATTAGTCATTTTCTCATTTCTTATGAAAGAAAAATAGCGCAACATGATACTTAACCCTATGGGCCAAATGCGTCCAAATTTACACCCATTCTTCTCTGCTAAATTACTCCGGAACAGTACATTGTAGAGAGATGGCACTTATACCAAACAAAACAGCAGAACCCGGGCTTTACAACGTGACATCCCTCTTATTTTTGAGATCAGTATCGGCGAGATATAAATATTGAAAAATTCGCCAACATCTCTCATATTAGCGCTTTGCACAGACATTACTCTCGTTGACATTACCTGCGAACCGGTGGTCGGATAGATGAGGCACGCACATCAGAAGAAAGTATAGAATCTCAGCTTTCCAACGACACCAAGCACATGGTATCACGTCAACTTATCACGTTAAAACAAGGAATCAAATATTTGCCAAGCAATGATTAGACAAATTTGAAAATGAATGGCAGGGAATTTAATATCCACGTTCCTAGATGTCGAGATAACAGTTTCTCTCCAAACGTTTCCTCGTGTTCAATTCAGTCTAGTACATGAAAGTGTAGTCTAGTACAGGTTGTATGGGAAACAAATAAACATTCAGCCCCGTTTTTTGTCAAAATGCAAATGAATAGATGGCAAACACACAAGCACACAAATATAGTGAGACGATCGGACCAGCCAACAAATTCACAGTGAAGTAGATAAGAATAGTAGAATAGGGTCTGAATGTGCAGCAGTATATAGAAATAAGAATATAAAACAAATATATGCAAGCCTAAAGAGACATTTACAGTAACCATTTATAGATAAAGAAGATGCAGGGTACACACAGCAGCAAAAGTGGTGTGAACAGCAGTCATATTGCACAAAGTCCAATGTATTGCACAACAGTAGTTGTACTGCATAACAAGTAGAGTATTGCTAAGATGCAGTGGAGGTGGTAAATTAATTTGTTTGCTTCTAATCACACAAAATTTTCTTCTGTGTTCACATCAGGTGCATTGGATGTAGCCAATTGGCAAGGGTAGAAGAACTAGCCCACGGCCTTCAACTGCATACGCATCCACTACAGCTCCAAAAAACCGCAGGGCTCCACCACCCCCGCAGCAGGATCACAGCTGCAGCATACAGTGGCAGCGGGGATGACCTCCATGATTGCCATGCCATCTGATATGCCGTGGGTCCCTGCATTAAAGGAGAACTTCGGTGTAAAATGAAAATTGGCATGTTAAAACATCATACCGAGTTGGTATGTGTACGGAGGAGCAAAATTGATTTAGCCTGTTGCATTCAGAGTTTAACTATTTTTTATTGTTTGTCCCAGAAGGCTAACAATGGAAGTGGTAGGTGCCCTTAGACGAAGCATGATGGCTACGCTATTTTTAAACCATTAAAACAGCTTGAAGAAACTCCACACTCCATCGGTAGTACAACAAAGGCCCTGACATTAAAAACGAGGCACTGAGAACTTTGTAAGTGTACACAACATTTATTAATAAAACAGTTTTGACAAGCAGTACCTTGCTGTAGTTTCTCGTTGCCGCCATGATGAAAGTCTGCACAGGTCGATTGACGAACACGAACCAGCAGGAAGAATAGGAGGAGAGGTAGTACAATCAACTTGTTTGGACTTTCATCATGGCGGCAACGAGAAACAACTGCAAACGACTGCATGTAAGAACAGCTTTTTAAATAAACGTTGTGTACATTTACAATATTCTCAGTGGTTCGTTTTGAATGCCAGAGCCTTTGTTGTACTACCAATGGAATGTGGAGTTTCTTCAAGCTGTTTTAATGGTTTAAAAATAGCGTAGTCGTCATGCTTCGTCTAAGGGCACCTACCACTTCTATTGTTAGCCTTCTGGGTCAAACTATAAAAAATAGTTAAACTCTGAATGCAACAGGCTAAATCAATTTTGCTCCTCCGTACACATACCAACTCGGTATGATGTTTTAACATGCTAATTTTCATTTTACACCGAAGTTCTCTTTAAGGGTAGTTTTGAAAACAAGCTGGGACCCAGGATGCCCAGGCCATTTTCTATTCCTGTGCTCACAAGAAAAAGAAGAATTCGTGTTCATCCTGTCAGTGGGGTAAATTAGTCTAATCTCCTGCCAGTTCTGAAACAACCTCAGAATGCCTCAGTGGATATGGCACCCACGCTCAATGTAAAACTAGCTCTTCTGAACATCAGATCACTCTCTAACAAGTCATTTTTAATTAATGATCTTATTTACACACACAAACTTGATTTTATGCTTACTGAAACCTGGCTGGAACAAGCGAACAGTTTCACTACCCTTATTGAATCAGCTCCCCCAAATTTTGACTTCATGAGTGCCACAAGAACTAATAAACGGGGAGGCGGAATAGCAAACATATTCAAAACATCTTTTCAGTGCAAACAGACAACATTTGGCAACTTTACATCTTTTGAGTACTTAAGTACACTCATTAAGTGTTCCTCTAGTATGTTATTATTGACTATTTACAGACCACCAAGACTTTCAACAACAGTTTTTCTTGAAGAGTTTGGTAAACTGTTGTCGAACATTTGTTTGAGGTTTGACAGTCTTATATATTACAGGGGATTTCAACTTGCATGTCGATAATCCAGAAAACACCTATGCCAAAGAATTTCTCACACTGATTGATACCTTCAGCCTAACACAACATGTTCAGGGGCCAACACACTCTCATGGCCATACCCTTGACCTTGTTATCACAAAGGGTCTTAATGTCTCTACAACTGTTATGGACTTGGCCATATCTGATCATTTTTGTGTTTTCTTTGATGTTTGTATGTCCCCTCACATTCAAAACAGGTCTATGTCTGTAAGGAGAGTCATAAATAATGGCACAGGTCTTCTTTTTGAGCAGGCACTCTCACATACTCCAAGTCAACCATCAGACTGCGCAGACGATTTAATGATACATTTTAATTGTAGGATGACACATATTATGGATAATATTGCCCCTTTAAAAACCAAAAGAGTTACTGACAATCAAAAAGCACCCTGGAAACTGAATCCAGTGGTTAAACTGCTAAAGAGAGAGTGTAGAAAGTCTGAAAGAATGTGGCATAAATCTAAACTTCAGATTCATTATCAAATTCATAAAGAGATGCTGGGTAAATACAATTTGGAAATCTCTAAAGCAAGACAGTCCTTCTTCTCTAACATCATAAATAGGAATATCAACAATGCCCGTGTGCTATTTTCTACTGTTGAGAAGTTAACAAATCCCTCATCACAGCTGCCTCCTGAGCTTTCCTCGGTTAATAAATGCAATGACTTTGCATCTTTTTTCAAAGGAAAATTTGATAAAATACGACTGAATATAGCTTCCCAATTGCAAATAGCTCAAAATCTGGAACCACTGGCTGTAGAGAGACCTCAACCTAATGCCAACATTTGACTTAGTTGACTATGAAACCCTTGAAAAAAACGTACAAAATCTCAGTTCTTCCACATCTGAACTGGATATTTTGCCCACAATTGTTTTCAAATCTGTTCTTCATCTTATATCAGCTGATGTACTTCAGATTATAAATACATCACTAGAAACTGGCATATTTCCTTCCTCTTTAAAAAATGCAGTTGTAAAACCCTTACTGAAAAAGAATAACCTTGATAGTTCAGTGCTTAATAACTACAGGCCCATATCCAATTTACCATTTATTGGAAAAATAATCGAAAAAATTGTTTTTAATCAATTAACTGCCTTTCTTACATCAAATAGCTGTTTTGATAAGTTTCAGTCATGTTTCCGTGCCAATCATAGCACTGAAACAGCTCTTATTAAGGTCATAAATGATATACATCTTAATTCTGATGTTGGCAAAACATCAGTCTTGGTGTTACTGGACCTTAGTGCAGCCTTTGACACTGTTAATCACTGCATATTACTACATCGACTGGAACATTGGGTTGGATTCACTGGTACAGTTATCAATTGGTTAAAATCATACTTACAACAAAGGAGCTTTTTTGTTGCTATTGGAAACTGTACCTCAGCATCTATGTCCTTGACCTGCGGTGTCCCACAGTGGTCAATCCTTGGACCATTACTATTCAACCTTTATATGCTTCCGCTTGGGCAAATCATCAAAAACAACTCAGTCAATTACCACAGTTATGCTGACAACACCCAAGTTTACTTAGCTCTGTCACCCAATGACTATAACCCCCCTTGAGTCTCTCTGTGGGTGTATCGATCAAATCAACAACTGGATGTCACACAATTTTCTTCAGCTGAACGCAGATAAAACTGAAGTAATTGTATTTGGGAAAAAGGAAGACAGACGTAGGATCACCACTGCTCTTGAGACTAAGGGGCTTAAAGCAAAAGATACTGTTAAAAATCTTGGTGTCTTTATTGACAGTGAACTAACATTCAACAGTCACATGAAAGCAATCACTAAATCTGCATTCTATCACCTAAAAACATTGCTAAACTCAGAGGTCTTATGTCAAAACAAGATCTAGAAAAACTTGTACATGCCTTTATTTCCAGTAGGGTTGATTACTGTAATGGCCTTTTCACAGACCTTCCTAAAAAGACCATCAAACAGCTTCAACTGATCCAAAATGCAGCAGAGAACAAAAAGATCTGACCACATTACTCCAGTTTTAAGGTCCCTGCACTGGCTCCCAGTAAGTTATAGAATTGACTTTAAGGCATTGCTTCTTGTGTTTAAATCATTAAATGGGATGGGACCCAATTACCTATTGGATATGTTTCAGTTATACGCACCAACTAGGTCTCTGAGATCACTTCATAAAAATTTGTTGGTAGAACCTGCTGTTAGAACAAAATGCGGTGAAGCAGCTTTCAGCTGCTATGCTGTAAAGCTCTGGAACTGACTTCCAGAAGACATTAAAAATGCTCCTACTGTTGGCAGTTTCAAGTCTAGACTTAAGACCAAACTGTTTTCAGATGCTTCCTGTTAATGATTTTTACTAAATTTATTTTTATTTTGTGTGTTTTTTATGCTTTTATATCTTTTATGCTTTTATACTTACTTTATCTTTATCTTTTATGCCTTTATATATTGTCCTTTGCTTTTATTTTTGTGAAGCACATTGAATTGCCGTTGTGTATGAAATGCGCTATACATATAAACTTGCCTTGCCTTGCCTTGCCTAGAGACCCAAGTAAGAAGACTTATGCTCATGCAGGAGTTCCAGCTATCTAGATATTGTGCCTCAGATGGTGATTTCCGTTACTGCATGAGGTTCCCGTCAGCATGCATCTTCAGAAAATTCTGGCAGGCTATTGAACCTTCAGCAGGCGTGTTGGTATACTGGAGTAAAGCACAGAGGATGCTTAGAGGCAACCGCTAAGACGGGACCCCTAGATTAAACTACTGCACTTAACACGGGCACTGGATTTAGCTCACCACTTGCCCCTTTAAGAGCAAGTAACAAGTAAGAAATGCATTAGCTGCACATTGCTGGGTACGGTGTTTTGAATATCTTTTGATTAATAAGTCTGACATGTTTGAAATTATTTTGTTGTTCATATAGTGTAGTTTCTGCAACCCCCCGATTCCAAGACGAACTCCACAACCATTAGGCCACAGCTGACCCAACAGAAACCTACTATGAGATAAGTAGTTGTTTTTTTTAATGTTAATAATCTTCATTAGAAAGAAAATAAAATATGTCTTTTTACCTTCCCCCCCAAACTTTGCTATAGAATACAACATGATAATGAGTATCAAGTATATTCAGGTATTGGTATGAAGTTGACATTTTAGCATCATAATCCATATTAGTGACTACAGATATGCTTGCAATACACATACACATACACACCCCCAAACTCATACAAGACTCCTACACCTATCTCTTTTTTACCTCAAAAACTATGAATGTATACAGAACATGGCACTTGCAAACAAAAAATAAAGCCTACAGAATATGATCATCACTCTTTATACCAAGCTGGACAACTACTCAATGCCATGTGGGGTATAACAAAAAAAGTACAGATAATGTTTAAGGACTTTGGGGTAGATTAGGCGCATCAAGTTCTAAGAAGAGTTTCTGAAGAACCTCAAAAGTAAATTTGAGAAATTTTGGATAATGTACAGTAATGTGCAAAAGTTTTAGGCAGGTGTGAAAAAATGCTGTCAACGAGGAATTCCTTCAAAAATGGAAGTGTTACTCATTTATGTTCATCAATTAACAAAATGCAGTGACTGAACAAAAGAGAAACCTTAATCAAATCAATATTTGGTTTGACCACCCTTTGCCTTCAAAAGAGCATCAATTCTAGGTATACTTGCATAGAGTTTTTGAAGGAACTCAGCTGGTAGCTTGCGCCAAACATAACATCTTGAAGAACTAACCACAGATCCTCTGTGGGTGTAGGCTTTCTGACATATACAACCAATTTGGCATAATTTGTCGATTATACACCTGACTATAATCCTGAAAAATTCCTGACTTTGTGTGTACCCCTGTGTGTGTACACTTTGTGTGCACCTGCCTAAAACTTGTCAAAAACGACGTATGCCCATCAAGTCCTTTCAGCCTTATGGGTGTTTTAACATTACACATGTGGATGGCTAAAAAGATACAGTACTGTGCAAAGATTTAGGCAGGTGCCTTCAAACCAGCATCAATTCACATAAAGTGTACACACACAGGGGTGCACACAAAGTCAGGGATTTTGCAGGATTATGGTCAGGTGTATGATCAACCAACTATGTCAGGAAGCCTACATCCACAGAGGATCTGTCATTAGTTCTTCAAGATGTTTGGTGCAAGCTACCAGCCAAGTTCCTTCAAAAACTCTATGCAAGTATACCTAGAAAAATTGATGCTCTTTTGAAAGCAAAGGGTGGTCACACCAAATATTGATTTGATTTAGGTTTTTCTTTTGTTCAGTCACTGCATTTTGTTAATTGACGAACATAAATAATTAACACTTCCATTTTTGAAGGCATTCCAAGTTGACAGCATTTTTTTTCACACCTTCCTAAAAGTTTTGCACATTACTGTAGATTGAGTACGTAGGTCAATCCCAATTGAGGAAACAGAATGCCTGTGCAACATCTCCAAGGGCATAAAGCACTCTCACACCCTCTATTATGATCACAATATCTTGCTTTTCATTATTGCAATGCAGTGTACGTACACATACATCTCTGCAATCTGTTCATCATCAGTGGCTGCCTGCAATACAGGACACAAAAGTAATTGATCAGAACTCACTTTAAACATGTCAAGAGAAAACATTTAAACTCTTCAGCTCATTATGGCACTTTGTTTTGTTTGGCTGAGATAAAGAACTGATCAAATACCCCTGACGGAGGGAGACTTAACACCTGAAACCATAATCAAGAAACAACCAAGAGCTGCATTTTGATCTACATACATTCATTTACCCCACTTCATAGAGGTTGGTGTCGAGACTAAACTCAATCTCAGATTGAGGTAATCGGTTGTGGAGCCAAGCTAGTGCAAAATACCTACAACTAGAGGGTAAATACTGATTTTTATCCGGAGTATCCAAACTAATGCATAACGCACAATACTAGTGGTCTCCACTTTGGGGCAGGCTAAAGGAATCATGCTGTATTACAGCTTGTCATCAGAACCATGGAGGTATTGTAATAACTGGAGAAAAAGAGGAAGTTCCAACCCCATTAATTTCAATAGTAAATACCAGTGAACTTAGCCAAACTTGAGTACATTTTTTGAGGTTCAAAATGGAGTTTCATGGGTCTCATTTCCACCCCCATTTTATTTAGCCAATTAAGTGCCACATTACTGAGTGACATGACGTAGAGCAAAAATATATTTATTTATTATATTGAGGAAGGGCATTGGATGTTCAAAAATGGATGGTGACGTAGTTCAGGGACGCCCTTAGAGTGGAGCACACACCAATCAGAATAGAGGAAATGGGGGTATGGATATGATGAAATTCCTGGAAAATGGCAACGAGGAAGTGCCTTGCTAATCAGCTGAAGCTAACCAGCCAAATTATGACCCCCTGATCGGGACAGCTGTCCTGCCTGATGTCAGTGATTGCCTGATGGCAATGTCGCTGATTGGTCAGCGTAGTTGCCCTGCTTGATAGCCTACATCTAGTGACGGCCTTGCACAGAATTGTTTTAGAATTGTCTAAAGGGTCTTAATGGGTTAATTCCTAACGGCTATGTCGCCTGGATCATATTTAACTGCTTTTGCACAGGTAGCACCAGGCTGTTTTGGTCTGTTTTGAAAGCACCAGGCCCATCAGATTCAGAGATATGCCCATGTTTAAGAACTTAGAACATAGCTTAGAACATAAAAAACTTTTCACTATACAACACCACAAATGACCACAATTCGTCAAGACAAGATAACAGATGGCTTAAAATATGACTTATTGTAATAATTATGTGTTGGGATTGGGAAATTTGCATATTGCTACCAGGCACACTTACAATGACTAGTTCCCTCAAAGTATTACATGATTTCATTTGGTCATAATTCCTTTAGTAGCCTTGTCAATGTACTTAGTTTGATAATACACATTAAAAGTGGTTATAGCTGATCAAAGCCTTGATGAGTCTACCACTACTTGCAGGCTACATGCATAAGCAGTGCCTACAGTGCTTGAAATAAACAATGTGCCTTGAATGTGTCTTCAAGCTAACATTATGCTAAGATAATCCTTTGTCAACACTAGGGTGACATAAACATAAACATAGGTAACTACTAATATGGAACAGGAAATTCAGAGTTCATATAATAAATACAGTTTACTATGTCCCTGAGGAGAGTGAATCAGTGACTTGCAAGATTTGGTAGCTTACATCTAGCTACCTACTCACCAGAGTATGAGGCTTCCTGTTGCTTGAGGCTTTCCAAAATTTCAATCAGCTGAGAACAGGTGCAGTTCTCATACGAGACGTGGGTGGTGCAATCTCTCAGAATGTGACGCTGTCATTTTTTAAAAGTAGACCTACTCAATTTCTTTAGAACTTGTGGAAGACAGTGCTGCTATAATAATTCTAGCCTGGTTAACCAGCCCCTCATTACAGAATTCTGAAATTAAGTACGAGGGCCTGGTTTACCAGGCTATAATAATTCCGCTCCTCACACAAAACAGATCACCAGCGTTGTTTAAAATGGCATGGTTCCACACTTGCTGGTAATCTGTCACCGTGTGGAGATTTCCACAACAACGCTATGCATTAAAATAAGACAGGACATTTCGCACTTGTAATAATCCAAAGGCAAAGGAAAACAATAAACCAGGTGACAATATTCTCTCTCAAATTGTATGATTGTCAGTCATATTCGTTGTGGAGGGGTGAGAGTTTCATTGACCGGTGTCCATGGCACTCTGCAGTGGATGAGATGTTGCACGTTTGAATTAAATAATCAGCGAACTAATTTGTCTTAGGTGCTGTATCTGTGTTGCGATTTACACTAGACCCATTAAATAGAGCTGCCTTGTGGGAAGGATATATCTTAGTCTCTTCCTTTAAAAAAAGAAAAATGTTAATTTACATGTCATGGGGTAAGAAGAGTTAATGAAATTGGGATGTGAAGAATAACTTTAAAGGTGTTATGATACATTAGCTAGTAATTTTCTCCATTCCTGAGCTTTGATTGCCATCTAGTGGAAAGTATATGCAACAGCATACTTAGCTACAAAATCATGGGCCTATTGTTCACTAAGCACAGTGAGGATATTTTATTGTCACATGCATAGGTCTATAGTGACAGAGTGTAGAAAATGCAGTGAAATTGTCTGTCAGTCTATTTATACCACTTCTAACATACAAAAAAAGCAAACAAGTAGTCCATCTCTGCAGTCCCAGTTTGAATCTACTGAAAGTTAGTATCACATGAGTCTCAATTTTGCTATTGTTGTTTACATAAGAATCTGTAGAAGTCAGTAATTAAGTGGTTATTGTTTCTTTCCATATTGTCTTGTGCAGGCCATGCAACTTAGAATATAGGCTATGAATTAGAGGGGATTTAGAATTTGGCATGTCTAACAGATCACTATGGACTAGAATGCAGGAAATTGCATCTAAGAAATCCAAAATTTTCTCGGGGAGGACGCCCAGATGTTCACAACCTCTGGCTCCGCCTCTGAATGGGATTATGGGATTGATGCTGACAGCCAGATTTCCTTATCCTACGATCATCCTACTAGCACAAATTCTATTTTAATAAAATACGGCATTCATCACTGATCACTACTTATGATTGCTGTTTTATGCTCAAAAAAAGTAATTCCAAATAGATAGCACTATACATATAATATTATACGTTCATGAAATATTAGGGAAATATCAGCTTCACAATGATTATTTGTGATTTACTCAGTAAGGTTAAATATCAGTAAGAGTTGTGAGTACTTTTTTATTAGAACCATTTTGTATTTTTAACTAGGGATGCACCGAATCCTGATTTTTAAGGTTCTGCCTAGTACCGAACCCACTCCTTAAGTTTCGGCCGAATCCGAAACTGAATACCGAATCCTAGTGATGGGCAAATGGAGCCTTGTGAAGCATTGATGCCTCACTCAGAAAATTGTGTCAAATGGTTCGAAGTGTCTGAGGCCTTGGAGAAACACGGACCTCTAGTGGACAAATTTAATCATTGCAAACTGGCACACAGCCCATGATTTGGGAATCCAAAACTCCCAAACTCTCGAAAATGAAAAGTCGCCAAAATCTCCACTAACGTCACACAATACTCCCCACTACCCAACATTTTTAAGAAATATTGGTGCATCTTTTATACTGTAGCAGTTTAGCGCTCGTCAAACCACGGAAGCGCGCTGACACTCTGAAGCTTCCACAGAGCGGAACATTCGCTGAGCCAATGAAACGGGAAGTGGAGAACGAGGGAGTTCGCTGCGGGGCTTCCAGCTGTCGTAACAGAGCATTTCAATAAAGCAATCATTGTACCTATCTCTAAAGTTTCTATGTCCACTTACGGGAGCTCAGCCGAAAGGTCCCACCCTAATCTATCCAGATAGTACATAAGTTGACTCGTGAGTGAGAGTTAAGTCAACCGAAGGCATTTCAGTTACATGAGTGTTTCTCCCACTATGTATTACTTGGGTTCAACTGGGGATAGCGTCGCTTAGGTCGTGCCAACGGCCGATTTACATTCTGGCTACACCATGGGCATAATATGGAGCTAGTTTAGAGAGTGTCAGCGGCCATGCAGCTACAGGTGCTTATTTCCCTGCTTAAGTCGTAGCTTTCCTACACAGAGGTGCTGGGCCGGCTGATTCAGCAGCACGTGGTAGTACTAATCTAGCATAAGACAGAAGTTACCCTCGCTAAAGAATGACAGTTCTACATGAAGTGATCCAAACCTACGCATGCTTTAAGATTCGGTTCGGTTGCTGCTCTAGGATTCGGCCGAAACCGAACCCCGCCAAAAATGCCAATATTCGGCCGAATCCGAAACCGAACCTCGGATTCGGTGCATCTCTATTTTTAACCATTTTCTTTCTGTTATTACAATTAATATGATTATTATATTATTGTTATAGTTATTAAATAACTTCCCCACACAGGTGTACACAACTGTCCAGGTACATTAAATTGACACAATAACAGTTCAATTAAACAAAATAAATCTCAGCCAATTTAACAAATGGAGTGCTATTTCTCTTATTCACCACAAATACTCAAAGAAATGTTCTTTACACAGCTATGCAAAGTATGTCACATAAAGTTAGGGATCAATCATTTTTTATGCATTTTCTGAACTGGATTTTACTCTGCTGCTATGAAAATCACAAGCAAATCATAAACACTCACACATTGTTTTTAATAATAACCACAAGGTGGGGTTAAATAACTTTAAAAATCCAATGTTGAAAAGGTACAGCTAACCCTGACTCAATCAACAGTGTCTTGCATTACTCAGTCACATTATCTGTAGAGCCCTAAATCCAAACAGTCAAAAGGGCACACTCTTTTTCTGAAAATGTAACACAATGTGAAATGACCGTCAATAGATTTTCCCAGTGAGTTTAGAGTTCAAACCGCGTGACTGACACAATATGGGATTTCCCGTGTTGCATGACTTTTCCTCAAAGATAACTAACATTCCCAGAAATACAGTCTAGACAAGTGTGTTTGGGTTGTGGATGTACAGCTTTTATCAACCAGATCTGCCAATCTGATCACCATATCACTCTTGACTTACTTCGTCATTCCAAATTGAAGGTCACCTGAGCGCAGAAAGACCTGACAGCAGTTGCTTGGCAAAGAGCCTTCAGGCTTCCCGTACTCAATATCCTTATCTCATTTGTTTGCTTTCTCTTATTTGTTGTTTGACAAACCACCAGACTTCCGAAATGAAGTAATAGAAGCCTGAGGATTGGAGGAGTCTGGTCTAAAGGAGGTATCATCTGTGTATATAAACACTGGTGTCACCCAAGCATAGACACAGACATTGCTCCAGATTCATCTGAGAACCTTCAACCATCAAACCATCAAAGAGGAAACATGAGGCCTACCATCGTGCTATACATTGCTCTAATGATGATTGCATATGTGTGCAGTAAGTATGGACTAAACTATATACTGTACTGTATATATTATACTGTACTGTATATCTCACACTTGCTGCTCCTTACACTTCTGATTAGATGCTAAACCACATTTAGTTACCCTGTATTTATACATGTGTAATGACAATAAAGTTGAATCTAATCTAATTTAATCTAATCTAATCTAATTTAATCTAATGTAATAATACTCCTATTTTCCTTTGCATTTTATCGTTTGTTGACGCCCATGACACATATTCTGATTGTATTGTACTGTTGTGCCGTAAATGAAAGTGTTTTTCTTTTTTCAGGCGCCTATGCAGCGTGTCATAATGGGAGATGTGCTAGCAGATGTGGTTCAGGCGAACATGTGGACCGCAATTCACACTGTGGTGGTGGAAACAAGTAAGTGGACGTTGGGAAAACATGTTTTTATTGTAGACATTGATTGTAGATCTCATTCCCCTTGCTGGTCTATACGACAGCCAACTTGGGACATATTTCTAATTTTTTTATCAAACAATACAATATTTATATTAACAATATTTGTAGCATTAATGAAATGCTGTTTTCATCAGATGCTGTGTTGAGAATGGCTGGTGATGAAGGAGTTTCCTGAAATCAAGTTACTGGCTGGACAGATATTGTTTTTCTGTTAATCTTTATGTGTTAATAAACATTCAAGAGTATACACTTGCCATGGAATACTTTTTTCTTTTTATTTAACCATGACCAGGTGTAACCACAACCAGTTATAGAAGTGTACTTGCACAGTAAGTTCACAACAGATTCTTCACATAGTAAGTACTTAAGTACAACTATTCTACACTGCAAGTTATTTAAAACTGATATGAGTCGACGTTAGTCCTTGATGTTGTTTAAAAGGGGAAGCGTCCCTTGGTCTGAAAAACTTTGAGCAGCACTGGACTAAATGAACTGAAAGCTTTATTTTTAATAAGTACCACAAGATAAGAGAAAGAGCTGCTGCAAACTCTCACACTGTCATCTTAACTTCACCCACATGTGCCATTTAATGTGCCTGGCTACTATTTCTAAGCATCTGACTGCAGAATCATGAATCAGTGCTGTTTCTGCAGGTAAAACTGTACTTTTAACAAACTGTAAGGAAAACAGAAGCAGCCAAAAGAAAACCATACAGGTTGGAAAGTTTGCCACGTCATGCCATACAGACAAGCTTGCAACAAAATAGCATGAGGTGGAGAAGGCCTTTAGGCATTTCTTGTCATTTTGGCTCTGTGTATCATGCACACAATAGATGTATGTATCCATGGTATTCAAGAACAGTGGATGTTCTAATCCGGAGATATAATATGCAGTGAAGCAATTTATGGTTCCATTTCTCAAGTTATCATATAAATCTTAACAGTGAATGTCTCTGAGATCTAATCCATCTATTTCAGGCACTGTGTGTTTGCGACCATGTCTGTGACATAACTACACCCCCGCCCCCCCCCCTCCACACACACACACACACACACACACACACACACACACACACACACACACAAAGAAAAAAGCACTCTTTCAGCAACTGCAGTTTACCTCAACCTTGAGCAAGATATATTTCTCAGGCGTAGTTTGTCACAATAGAGCAAAAATGGCAGGAAGAAGGCTAAGAACCTCTCTTTAAATGGTAGCCAGTAAAACTCTTTGGTAGCAAATAGTGGCACATATGTAGTATTTCATCTTCACCAGTAGAGAGCAGTAGTACTCATAAGTTTACTTCTCAACAAAAGCTGAACCACTGCTAAATAGTTCACCTTTGCACTAAGTTGAATTAATGTGGTTTGAATAGTTTGCAAACAATAACAAGAATGTAAAATGGACTCTTCCACTGTGGCACATTTACTTATTAAATTAAAGACATATTTGACACTTTTCAAACCCTGTGTTTAACATTTAACAGAGTTGAAGCAACACACTAATTGACAACATATAAACATGTTTATGACATTAAAAACATATCTACAACATTGTCATATAAAAAAACAACTATTATTTAAATTTTGAAAATGTTGTATGTTGTTCATGTTAAAAGAAATATTACTGCTGATGATCTTTAGACTGCACTTTCTCTTCTTAAATGTCCAAATAACAGTGCTAACTTTGATGTCGGTATGAAGTTGAATTGTATCAGCTTTTTCAGCAACTTTAACCACACCCAGCAGACTTTCTCTGGATCCATCACTTACAGATCCTGACCAAGCAAAATAGAGGAAATACCACCCCACCCTTAACTGAAATTCTTACTAAAACCCCTTCTTTTGGTAAGAACTTCCCGTCTGCAGAGTGACATGTGAAAAAGTCATGCCAGTAGGACTAGGTCAGGAACTTTCATATATCTTTGTGCATATACAAAGACTGTGAGAGTCATTACTTTGTATGAATTGGGTTTATTTCATATTGCCTGTTAAGTCATGATGACATATGATTTGAAATTGTAGATCAATGTTACTTTTACAACGCACACACTTTTAATGCGGTGTGCTGTAGCTAAACAACGAATACTTCATTGGAAGTCAGTCCTCCAGTAACAAACCTGCTACAGAAAAATGTATTGAATCTACCGCATCACAAATACTTTGGATTATAGCCTATGCACTGCAGCTCTGTCTTCAGGAAATTGCACAACTTCGCTAGGGGAAACCCTCACCAAACCCACAATGCCTATTGGAGTCTATGGAGTTGGAGTCCCTAAAAAAATATTGCAAATATGTTTCTAAAGAAAAACAATTTACCTGTGTGCTGATAACAGAAATTGTGCAGATCCATTTTACCAATGGGAAGTGAAGTGTTGCTGATTAGTGTGCTTCAATTTAGCTCAGAATAACTGCATTGCATCTGCTTAAGAGAAACCATGCAATACTTCTGAAAAATAATAATGCTAAAAGACTGGAACAACAGTAAAGAACAAGAAGAAAAATGGAAAATGTGAGGAAACACAGAGCTTCAGTGTCTAACACCATTGCATTCACCCCATAAATACATCCCATATTTTTGATGTACCAAAGCATGAAACACCTGTGAGACCCTGAGGGTATTTTTAGGATGCATACAGCATACTAATCCTTACCAGGTGAAACATCTTCAAGCTCCAAAAAGAAGTCGCAGCTTAGCTTTTTTGACTACTATGACCTGGATGAATGAGAATCTTCAGAGATCTGTGGCAAGGTGGAACATGGTGCACCAGTCCCATCCTGTCGTGAAAGCAAGAAACATTCACTGTGTAGGTTACCATGCCTAATTTGTACTCATGGGCCTACTGACATTACAGCAACCATGGTTTAATGAAGTACACCTATGATCTAATGTTAAAACTAATTAATGGCATTCCTGTACATTGGATCTAGATTGAGTCTCTTGCATATGTTGTTGAATTTAACTGCTGTGTATTTTTTCTGTGCACATGGACAGCTATTGGTTTGTTACAGACCAATTGAAACTGGGCAAATTCAGCATGGTTCAGGTTATAGGCTAAACTTTATATTAAATTCCCATGCGGTCTTTACCTCTTCCAATAACCAAAATCTATATTTGTGTTTTACTTTTACTTTTCTTCTATTTTATTACTCTTTTAAGCTTTTTTATGAGCTGGTTGTCAGAGTGATTAAACAGGTGACAGGTATTGGAAACAAATTAGAGATGTACCCTTATTGAACATTTTCTGGTGCCTACACACCGACTGCAACGATTTTACGCTGGCCAATAGGTGAAGACACTCATAGGAACTGACGTCAGCTCACGAGGACGAATGATGTGGCAAAAATCAAAGGGCGATTCGCAAAGAAATAGTCCCACGTTATCACCATTGACCTTGCCAGTAGAACCCCTAACATTTTAATCGCGTTTGTAACATATTGAATTGCTTTATTGAAAATATTGGCATTCAATTTAAAACGTCATGCAGGCCACAATTTTACTAGCTCATTTTTTCATCTAATAGTGGATATTCTTCCGCCCTACTGAAACATAGTGCCATTTCCGGAATATTTCTCGCCCTGAACAGTTTCCGCCGCCATTGCAGGTTTCCAGAGTTCAATTCAGCGGCCGCTGTTTGTCATTTTGGGGAAGAAGCACTTAGTTCATGTCCAAGGGGCTTACGGAGTAGCGAGTTAACCATCATCACAGTCACCCAGAAGAAGCTTCTGTCAATTTATTTGGTCACTTCACAAGCCGTCTCAAGGCTGCCCGGCTAGGATCTGAGAGAGAAAGCTGTAGTTTGTTAGCTAGTTTTAGGCGAATTAGGAGGAGAGAGAAGAGGAACCGTCATGGCTCAGATCCTGCCTATCCGATTCCAGGAGCACCTGCAGGTAGGTTCTGATGATGCTACCGAAAAATTAAGGGTGCTTTAAATAAATGCATTGGAGAATTATTTTGGACAAACTCGTGTATGGCCTTTATTTTCTGTACGAACGCTGACTTGGACCGCTCTGCTGCTAGCTCGCTGAAAACGAAATGACCTCCCTTCATTCAGCCAAATAAGCGAAGCTAGCTAGCGGTTAGCTTGTAATCAAACACTCAACAATTCATGCCAACTTACAGTCACAAATATATGGTTTGTTGTAAAATGAGTGCCAGTCTTCGTATGTCGGCAAACTGTCGTGTAGTAATCAAACCCACTTGCTGTGTGTACGTGAAGCGAAATGCTTCACGTACCCGGTTAGCCAGAAAGTTAACTGATAGTTAGCTTACAAGAGCTAACTACCTGGATATTGCTATGAGTGACCTGATTATGGGTTTGTGTTAGTTTACCTGCTAAATATAAAAGAAATTGGTCATATTCCATCATAGTCATGTTAGCATTCCATTTCAGCTCTGCTTGTTTGGCCAACTAGATAGAAATATTTGAATTGCCATGAGCTAACTCGGCAATAGCCTACCTGGCTATGTCAAAAGTAGGCGAGAAGATATCATGACTAGTTAGGATAGTAAGCTTATGTGAATAAGATTGATAGTCGAGATTGCAAGTTCATTTTTATTGACGTGTCAACCAAGTACGACGTGACGTGTAATGCCTTTCTTATCTGCAGTTATGGCAACTGTGTTGTACTGACAATTATAAGTCGACACGACCGGGAAGCGTCCCTTTCAATGAATGACGTTTCTGTATCTGGCTAACGTGGCTAGCTCTGTGAGTTGGGCAGCTAGCTGACATTGATTTTCTGGAAATGCTGGCTTCCTGTACTGCATAGATATCATTAGTAACCTGGAATGGAGGCAGATCTTAAACGTGCGTCATGCAATGATGAGATTAAACAGTTGTTTATGGACGGATCGTCCTCATTTTATCAGGAACCTTACCTTATAGCCTACCTTATTACACGCAATCATAGCAAGGTGTGTTTGGCTCGATCACGACGTTTGTGTACATTTATTGAGAAGGTGTAGTCCACTTCATAATTCATACCAAATCTGACAAGCCACCCCATGGCACCACCCATAGCTAAAAACATGACCTGTGGTGTTTTTTTTTTTTTTGGTAAATCATCAGTGTCCAAAACTAAGTGACTCTTGTTCTCAAAATACTTGTGGCATCAGATCGCCGCTTTAATTTGGGCAGTTTCCACGTAATAACATACTCTCCCTCTCTACACCAGGAAATGTATGACATTTGTAAAAGCATGAACACTGCAGGCTAATTTTTATTTCCATCAACCAGTACTGTTTATTTGTATTCTATTAATGACACAGCCTCGCCTATGTGTCAGTATAAATTAGACTTATAAATTAGATTAGTATAAGGTTGCCTCTTTAGCATTAACCTACTAGAGTTCATTTAGTCTGGCTTTTTGTGATATTAATCCTGTGGGTATTGTGTAATCTGAATTAGGCTACATGTCAGTTGATAATTTCTTTGAACTGAGTAGCCTATCCATTGTCTTGAGTACTGTAGAACACGTCTGTGTTTTGTTTGGAAATACTCAACAGGTTTGCCACTGTATTTCAGTGTCAGTGCTGTGGATTGAATGAACCCAGAGAATATTTAATGGCCAGGAAACTGAATCCTTGAGACATTTTAGGAGTTGTTTAGGGGTAGGCCTATATCACTGTGTGTAACATTTATTGTAACAAGGTCAGCCTTGTATGTGTTCACATGTATCTATGGAAAGTAAATGTATCCTCTGTTGGCCTAGTGTCCTTGCCATATCAAGGTCATTTACCATGTGTGATGAATAAATAACATAAAAATGAGTGGTTATCTCTGACTGTGCCATGCGTTGTTGATTCGAGCATGAATAGCCCTATCGTTTACAGTGGGGTGGCAGATAGCATTTTCTCTTCACAAACATGTCTCATTGTGATTGAAGCACAAGGCCCCTTTGAACCAGCTATAGAATAGAAGATGCATTGGGTAGATTTGAGGGAAGGCAAACTGTGTTTCTAACATGGTTTTAACAGATTTTTGGCATTAGAAGGATTTGTCTGTTTCCATTTTAAAAGCCAGTTTAAACTCATGGGCTAGTTTAAGTTATAAACTCTCTCCAGCACATCATGTGAAGCCCTGTGCACTCTGTTTTCACGTGGAACATGAGAGGTGTTGGCTCACCCTGAATTAGGAGGGTGGCACAGAGGAGAGAGAGATGTTTCGATCTGAATGTTACTCAGAGCTTTTCACTGCATTGGCCTCCAACATTTATTGCACAAGTGACATGTCGGTGTAATTTTGCATTGATGTAATGAGGCACAGTAAATGATACTGTCTTCATCTTACTTAGCTTCTTTATGAGTGAATTTGTGTAGTTCATGGTCAGAAAGGCAATTTGTTATCAGCAACTTGGAATTAAGTTGATTGAATGAATGAATTGATAAATGGATGTCCGCTTTTTTTTTGCAGATTTCGTGGATATTGATCACCCAGTTTTATACGCACATTTTCCCACAGACCAGAACACACACACACACTCGTTCTAGGCAAGGCAATAAATTGATTTGGGTAACAAATGACTTGCGTAGTTTGCCTTCTAGTGTAAGTGGTAAGTGGCTAAGTGGCTCTTGCCGTTAAGCGCAGAGGTAGTAGATTAGTTTTGGCACAACTTCATAGCGCAATTCACCTGCTTCACTGCAGGGTGCATCTTCTCAAGTCTACGACTCGATAGTCGTTATCTGGGCAGAATCACTGGTGTGCCACGGTGTTGGGTTGCTCTCGGTGGTGGTGTGGCCTCCATCTTGAACTACAGGGATGTGCAGCAGAGGCCCCGCGGAGAGCGGATCAGATCAGTGTGTCTGTCCATTAGCTAATGGAGGAGGCACCATTTCAGTACAACGCCTGATTAGTGGGAGGAGGATCAACGATTTAGCCGTCCCCAGATTTACAGTGTTTTGGGGTGGGAGACATGGACCGAAAGTATGAATGGGGCTGGACTAGTTAGTGCAGGACTGTTCACCAGCAGACCATGTGGCCCAGTGAGGTCTGGTTAGTAAAAAAAAACGCACTGCTGTGTTGTGGGATTCCTGGCATTCCAGCACATCCTGTTTTCCCATTTATTTCGCCATGCTCTATTTCTGCCAGCACAGAGCTGCTGCTTAGCTGGAGTTTCACCTCATTCGAGGGGCCCCTTGTTTGATGTCAGATTTTTTACAAAAAGGAACAAATAATAATGATTTTCCTTCCAAATTGGCCATCTGTTATTTTTTTCTTGAAGTGTAGCAAGAATTAGATTGGGGAAAGATCCTGACATCTTTCCTGGCCATACATTAAACATGAGAGTCGAGTCCTGGAAGCTCTTGAGTTTATGCATTGCATGGTCCCTTTGCACGCTAGTCAGGTGTCAGTCAGGTGTTTGGAGTAGCATGGATGGTGCTTTATAGCTATGTGCCGGTTTTAATGCTTCACCTCAAGCAAGCAAGCAAGCCAGCCGCGTCAGGTTGAACCTTGAACTCTCACCCGGTAACCCTCTCGCGCTGTCTCGTGACTAGCTTGTGGGAGAGCGCAGGAATTGCTCGGCAGTGTGGAATCCACATGAGCTTCCCTGCCTCCTCTCCCCGATGGCTTGTAAAAGCTCAGCTCAAGAAGACAAGATGAGATGCATGCCTCTCGCTGCCAGGAAGCCTTGCTTGTTAAGTTGGACTGGCCGGTGGTGGTGGGTCAGTGTGAGGAGAATGTTTCCAAGACCAGTACACACACACACACACACACAGTCAAATGCGCGCGCACACACACACACACACACACACACACACACACACACACACACACACACACACACACACACACACACTCAAAGACACACACACACACACACACACAATCAAATGCACATACAGTGCAAATGCGCCCAGTCGTTGTAGCTGGCCCTACTGCCTTTACTGCCTTGAGGGTCACGTGTCTTCAGCCGTCACATGGTCTCCCTTGGAGATGCGGTGTTGATTTAGCCGGGGACAATGGGACCTTGCTTCCTGTTATGCAGCAGTGGGGGGTATAGTGACCGCTGCAAGCCTCAGCACTCTGCACATCCTTCCCTGCCCTTCCTTGAACCCCCCCCAACCCCAACCCCCACCCCCAGTGGAGTGCATTGGGTTTTTGGGGCCCGTTTTGTGCTGAGCCAGGTGCCATTTGCCCCTTTGCCATGCAGCAGAAGGGTTAACTCAGCAGCTGGGGTTCCTGTGGATGGGCACTAAGCGCTGAGAATGGACCGATTGTGTGGCCTTAGCTCCACTGCTAGAGGAAGGAGGATGCTGACAGCCACGGGGGCTTTTGGAGCCCAGACTCCCAGAAGCCACACGTACAACACTCAGCGTCGCCTATAACTTTGCACGCTCAGCAGGTTGCCAGGAGTAGCATCTGCCGTATGATCGAATGAATAAATAAGATACGAATGAGCATCAGACTACCAGATTGTCTTTTTGGACACACTTGAGTACGTCTAGAAAATAGTCATATTTTCTCAGCGGCATGATTGAGCTCTCTGGATGGCAAAGGCCCCTCAGGAGCGTCAAAGAAGGGAAGGGAGTAGCTGTGCATGAGTCAGTTCAGATGCTCTCTTAGCATGGCATTGTGCAACTGAGGTGACTTGCCAAGGCTCTCTATTTGTGATGTCATGACGAAGAGGAACCAATTCCTGCCCGTATTTCGACATGGCTACCGGCTAAACGCGATTTCTTAATAATCAGAGGGAAGAGTGCCCCCCCCCCCCCCACCCCACCCTTTCTTTGCCACTTCCCAGCTCTGGCAAAGGTTGCTGATGTCATCAGTCCTGGTGTCTTTCATTACTTAAGGGAGGAGTGCAGAGGGAGGGCGGAGTGGAGTAGAAAGATGCTGTCTCTGCTGCTTTGCTGCCGTGGTAACCTGAACTCGGCGGAGGCCACGCGCTGGAAGACGAGGCTCACGACGCAGCGCAGCTTAGCTTAGCTTAGCTACGCGCTCGGCAGTCAGCTCTGACGTGGAGAATCTCCCCCTCCCTTTCTAATCCTGATGCTGAGCGTGCCTGCCTTTCTTTGCAAGGGTCTTTCTCCCTCGGCCTGACCTGCTTTTTAGTCTCGTTGCACATACCACGCAGCTAGCCAGTCAGGTAATCGCTAGGGTAATTATTTGCAGAGGGAGGAAAGTTAGGAGTGGCGCTTAGTTTTCTGTATTTCGGGCTCTTTGGCAATTTGAGGAGCTTCACACACTGCAACCCTGAGTGTTGTTTTAGACTGAAAGGGTGTAACGTTAAAAAGTAGCTATTGCAAAAGCTGCTTCGAAGAAACAGTCGCTGCAAAAGAAAAAAAAAAGTGCTTGCTATGCATTTTGGAGCAGTATTGCTTGCCTGGGATCCTGGCTAAGCTTGCAGTAAGGATGTAGTCATGGCCGTTTCCTTTTGCTGTCCAGTGCTTTTTTTCAAGTCTGAATTCGGCATTCCTGTGTGTGTGTGTGTGTGTGTGTGTGTGTGTGTGTGTGTGTTGTGCATGAGCTGTGAAAGTCTCAGTCATGAGTCTTAAGGTGTTAGAGGAGCGGCACCCTTTTAAGATGCAGATCTCTGTGCAACAGATGTGAGCCTAAAAGATGAATGAAGGTCACTGCGTTTATCTGTTTCCCTGCTCTCTCATAAACAGGTCACGGGGGAGCCCACAGGTCCTGAGCTTTAACCCTAATAAAACACAAGCAAGCTTAGATTGAAGCCCCTTGAGATGAGACCAACTGGTGCTTGATGGAGAGAGCTCAGACATCATAGCCCGGCTGCACTGAATCATAGCAGCAAGGGGTAATTCATCCCTGTTGATCATAATGTTACCCAGTGTTATCATAGCCTAATGGCCACCGAGGGCCTTCAGGGTCACATCAAGGTTATCTCTAGGAGTTCTCCTCTAGCGTTCCACAGTACGGTGTGTATGTCTGTGTGTGTCTCTCTCTCTCTCTGTCTCTCTCTCTCTCTCTGTATCTCTCTCTGTATTCTCTCTGTCTGTATTCTCTCTATGTATCTCTCTCTCTCCCTCTCTCTGTGTATCTCTCTCTCTCTCTCTCTCTCTCTCTCTCTCTCGCTCTCTCTGCCTGTATCTTTCTCTCTCTGTATCTCTCTCTGTATCTCTCTGCATTTCCCTCTCTGTATCTCTCTGTGTTTCTCTCTCTCTATTGCTTTGTGTGTGCTGTGGGTGCTGAGCAGAGAGCTGCTTCCCCGTCTGCTCCGGCTCAGGGTGCTCAGCTGAGTCACATTTTGCCAGCGGGTTGCAGCAGCAGCATGAGCTCTGAGGCTGGCACGCCATTGGCTGGCGCTCCACTGCCTCCTGCGCACACCGCCATTGTAGTCAAGGGCACGGCTCCCTTCAGGCCAATGGCAGGAGGGCAAGCACGCCGCTTATGTCACGGAGCATGTTGTCATCAGTGTCACAGGAGATGATGGTGTGGTGATGGCAAAGTGCTTCACATTAACAAGATGACGTCTGGATGTGAGCATTAATGGTAGCCGGAGATAAGTTGTGTACCCTCTGTCACCTTGTAATACAAGGCTGTGTGAGAGTATGCTAAATATAACCCTTGCCTAAACTAGCGGCCTGTAGGCTGTCATTGTTTTTTACGCTAACTTAGGATGTAATTGTTTTCTTATTGGGCGTGACATGAGCTAGTTACCCCGCTTAGGTCATTGCAAGTTCCTGAGTAAGCCTGCTGCCACTGGTTTTGACTTTTGTTCTTGAAGTGAGAGAATTGGCAGTGACTTTAGGTATGCATTTCTGTGCGTGTGCGTGCGTGTGTGTGTGTGTGTAAAGGGTGTGATTCGGGGTGTGGCCACCAGACTTGCTTCATTGATAAAAGGTGACCTCGGATCCGTTGGGTGTTTCCTGGAACACCGCTCTGAGTTGGCCGATTACAGCAGCCGGCACCACTGGTGTGGCCTGGTGAGATTGACACACTCGGGTGGTGAGCAAAGAAAAATGTGAGCGTTTTCTCTATTAAAATGAATGAGAAAATGAAAGCAGTCACATGTGTCTTTATTAGCAATACTAATGCATAAATTCCTGTCGTTCCACTCAAGGGCTCATGTTTCACACATTTAGGTCACAGCCAGAGGATTCAGTAGTAGACCAGTAGCGATATTAGGAAGCATATGAGTGTGTCTGGAGCTGAGATTTAAAGTTTTAATTAAATTCTAGCAGTATTTTGGGATGTAGGTCATTCAGCAAGAGCTCATATATGCTGCTACAAAAACAAATACAGTGGTCCTATGCTAACAATGTGTAGACAGACTGTTAACGTCACTGCAGATAATGTCAGGATAGTGAATTGTTTTCAGCAAAACCACCACAAAAACAAACCACCAAGTAGACTGTGGGGGAAAACATTTTGAACACTTACAAACAACTTGCATCAGCGTAGCAAAGGCACCAGGCAAGCCTAATAATATCAGGTTTACACAAGAACACATACAGTGGTCCTATGCTAACAGTGTGTAGACAAACTGCTGCTGCTAACGCCAGGATCAGGGCTCAAAATTAACACTCGCCAACGGCCAATGGCGGGTAGATTTTTGTTTTGGCGAGTGAATTATGGCAGCAATTATGGCCACTTTGGCATGTGGAATATGGCTGCTGTTCATCAAAAAAGATTACAGGATGATGAATTGTGTTCTGCAAAACCACCACGAAAACAAACCACCAAGCAGGCTATGGGGGAAACCATTTGAACGCTTACAAACAACATGGCAAAGGCACCAGGCAAGCCTAGTAATATCAGGTTTACACAAGCCCGTGCAAACTGTAAACACGGTATGCTGAATGGCATCGATCGGAGGGCCTGGTGCATCATTACATCCCTGGTGCTTTCCTCTGTGGCCAGCGTAGTGCGTTTGTCATCAGCAGGCAGAGTCCTCGTCAGACCTGGAGCGGAGCTGTTGGGCTGCTCGCCTCTCTAACCCCGTCACCACATCCTGCCTGAGCGAGTGACTGACTTTTTTTTTGACAACATAGATCCTCTTCACATCCGGACCCAAGTTAAAATGTTAATAAAATCTGAATGGGGAGTTGCGTCTGCCGCATGGTCAGTCTGATCTTGCCCCTCCGCCTGGCCCGTCCAGAATGAGAGGGACACCCAGCAAAGGTCGCAGCAGAGCAGGGTGAATGTCAGAGGAGTGTGTGTGTGTGTGTGTGTGTGTGTCCTTAGCTTGGTGCTACGGTGCTTCATGGATTCGTGCATGCGTCTGTGTGGGGAGGAGAATTTTTTTTTTTGTTATCTGACTATTTAAATGTAGTCAGATTACATAAGAACTCTCCATTCTCTCTGCACCCTCCTGTCACCCCTGTCAGGTTGCATTTCTGTCTCATTGTTGACCCCTCACCCCCCCCGTGTGTACATGTAGAGGCTCGGTTAGCAAGAAGACGCACCACAAAAGGATGTTTTTGGTGTTGCTACGCACTCTCCCCTGCTACCACAGCCTTGCCTGCGATGATCAAATTCAACGTTCTGGCATTAGCAATCTCTCTGGTATGTCCTGTCTAAAGCAGGACTCGCTGTTCAGTTTGCTTTTCAGGATCTAGGTTAATGGTATCCTGGAGACGTTTATGCCGTAAAGGGCTTTCTGGGTTAGACTGTAAGGGGAGAGGAATAACAAATCTGGTGGTTTCACACCCAGAAACATAGCGTGTGTGTGTGTGTGTTGCACTACACAGCTCGCTGACAGGCAGGAGATGTGGCTGTACAACCACACAGATAGAAGCTCAGTCATGCCCCAGGAGCACTCGACAGGCAGGTATCAACCCAGCTGATTAATGGAATGGCTAATGACCATTAAGGCATCATAGCTCTTGGTGTTTTGCATAGATTCTTGTTTTGGAACCAGAGTCCTGACTCCCATTGCAAGGCTGGCGTGTGTGTGAGTGAGTTTGTGTGTGTGTGTGTTTTTTCTTTCTTGAAGCGTGCACAGCTTAGCTTAGCTTACCTTGCAGCAGCTTGTGCTTTGTCAGGAGTATTAGCAGCGGTAGTAGTGGCGACCATGTCTGCTCTGTGGTTGCCAGGGAGAAAGGGGGGAGGAAGGGGAGGAGGAAGCCAGGGAGATAGAAAGATTGTGAGAGAGAGAGATAGAAGGAGGGAGGGAGGGAGAGAGAGAGAGAGAGAGAGAGAGAGAGGGAGAGAGGGCAGCTGGTGCCAGGTGGTTAAGCTGGTGTCCCGTAGGCTTTTGTTTTTGTCTCTGTTAACTCCTGCTCAGGTCTCAAATCATCAGCATGCACGCACACACACACAGACAGACACATGCACAAACCTACAAACATGTTGGCAGATGACACAAACACACAACACGCTCTCAGACAGTTTGGCTTGCTGAGATGGGTTCAGCTTGGGGTCAGGAGTGATGTTTTGCATGAGCTGTTTACCAGTGCTACACAGGTGTTTGTGAAGGGGTCACACCAGGATGTGAAGGCCCATCTAAACACCGCAGACATGTGCAGTTTGCACAATGCAATGAGGGCAGCTTGTAGTATTTCCATGGCAACCAATCAGATATGCCTTTTTGGGTAGACACACACACACACACACACACACACACACACACACACACACACACACAGCAGATTTATGTTGCAAGGACAAAGCTGTGTGAGAACTGAACTTGAGCCAGACACACACATTTGTAGCTGTTGAACAGACTCTGAGTCAGGCTAATGCATAAGCTGTTTCTGAGCTCTGCGTAAATGTGTAAGATGGGGCGTATTGCCCTCTTACTTGCATGGTCTGAGACATTTATGTTTTTACTATTTTTAATCATTTCACAGCATGCAAAATACACACACAGACACCCTTGTTTGTGCATTTACCCTATTGTGGCTCTGTAAACTTGCTTATTCACAGAATGTCTAGGATGTGTTGCACCATTTGACACACTAGACAAAATCGACAGCTGTCAGAATAGCAGTGAGCACCCCGAATGGTACAACCTGACAGTTGATCTTACAAGGGTGAATCTGCAAACATGAAAGTAGTACTCATCCATGACCATTTTTCTCCCTTTTTTGGACCTTCTGTGACCAGCCTCATTCTGGCTGGCTTTCTTACAAGGGTAAGTCCCCAACCATAAGTTTTAACACTTATACTAATTGTTATTAGCTGACGCTCTTACCCAGAGCGACTTACAGATATTTACAGGGTTTTAGTTACAGTCCCTGGAGCAGTGTAGGGTTAGATGCCTTGCTCAAGGGCATCTGAACCATGGTTAGGGCGGGATTCGAACCGGCAACCTTCCGATTGCAAGACCAACTCCCTAACCACAACGCCACAGCTGCCACATTATTCATCTTCTCCCTCCTTTTGTGTGTCTCTCCTTTCCTGCTGCCATCCTCAGCTCCAAAACCTGGGGATAAACCCGGCCAACATCGGCTTCAGCACGCTGACGATGGAGTCGGACAAGTTCATCTGCGTGCGCGAGAAGGTGGGCGAGCAGGCCCAGGTGGTCATCATCGACCTGGCCGACGCCAACAACCCCATCCGCCGGCCCATCTCCGCCGACAGCGCCATCATGAACCCCGCCAGCAAAGTCATCGCCCTCAAAGGTACACACACGCCCTTACACACACACACACACACATACACACACACACTCACAGAGTTCTGCCAGGGCCCCTCCGCCCAAAGGCCCAGCTGTTTTCTCTCTCAAGGCCCGGCAGACGTCAGCGTAGCCAAGTCTCGCTGGACGAAGACTACACGAGCGTAGGGGCTTTAAAAACTTCCTGAAAAATGCTGTTGAGTGTTTTTATTGCAGCTCGAAAAAGGGCTTTTTGTGCAGCTGCCCAAAAGCCCAAAAGACTGCTCATACACACTGTCTGTGGATGTCATTATGTACTTGCAGTGCACCACTACACGTGGTCCTGCTTCGTTCATCCATTCATTTGAAAAGTTCTCCTGTTTTCATGAAATCTTATGCAAGTAAAAGATGATCATTTTGAAAAAGAAAATAACTTGACCAGTGTATTTAGATATTTTTTGTCCTGCAGCCATAATTGCTTTGTCTGTTTTGTTTTTTCTGTTGTGTTTGTATGTTTGTTTTTTTTTTGTTACTGCTTTCTTATGTGTATGCAGACGGTGAGTTCAAATTTCAACAACACAATATGTGGAAGTTCCAATCCTGTTCAAAGACGAAACACCATGTAGACTGATTTGCTTTTGAAGCCTCACAAGATGAGTTGTGCCCCCATTGACTTGTGAAAGCCATAGTTAGCATCACTGATTGGATGCCTTGGTCTAGACCTTATCGGATGTAAACTCAAAACTGAATACAGACTAAAACGTGTCTATACTGCCACTGCTTAAAGGCAGAGACTTTTAATCATAACCACGGTCCGCAGAAAGACCTGTGCTGGCTTTTAGTCAACAGTAACAGGAGCGTGTTCTCGAAGCTAGCTCTTGACTTGGCCACTTCTAGAACTAGGCTGATGCAGAAAAGCCCAATGTGTAACAGATTGGGAGGTTTACCTAGACTTGACCTGGGAAAAAAGCAGAACATTCTAAGATGATTTGAACAGGATTTGACTTTCACTATTCCTCTAGCTTGAATGTTGCCATCATATTGATTTCCCTAAATGTGAACGTGATCTTTTTTTTTTTTCTGGGAGAATATTTGATGGGTATTTTTGTAATTGTTTTGAATTATCATTATTATTATTGTTTTTGTTGTTTTTGTCAAAGAAAAAAGGTAATTGCATTGCTTGGCAATTTGGATGCCCCCCCCCCCAGACACACACACCCCCCCCCATAACTTCCATTCTTTCACCACCCCCTACCCCCTACCCCCTACCCCCTACCTCCTACCCTACTCACTATGAGCAAGTGTGCCCGTGAGTTGTGTCCCTACCCTGAGAGATTTTGTCACCACTAGCTCCCAGGCAGTGTTAGCCTAGCCTCCCTGTAAATGGGTGCTTATACCAGTCATCCACACATAGACAGAAAACTTGTGACCATAGTCCCCAGAGTCCCTAGTATGTCCCTTTTGATCTCTGCCCAAGCATGGCGGCTGAATGGATCGTCATAAATAATTCAGTTGAGGGCTTTTATGTTTTGTTTTGGGATGTGAAATGTAATCTCCCTGATCAGATGCATCAGGTGTTTGCTAGCAAACCTAGCGTAGGCAGGACATGGAGAAGCATGAATGGAGATTCGCAGAGGCCAGTGGCATGAAATCAGATTAGCCTCGAGTTGATGGGTTGTTTGCAATTAGGTGGCCAATTAAAAATAAAATCCCTGCTTTGGCAAATTAGATCAGCTGGGCCTGCTGTGTTGGTCCGAGACCGCGACCTGCTGTGTCAGATCCCTAATGTGATTTGTAGTGAGTGTGGCCGTGTAAACACTGTGTAATGCAAGAGGCATTCCCAGTCAGTTCTGCACCAACCTCCCCCCCCCTCCACCTCTTCCACCCTGTCATAGTGTTGTGTGTTGTGTGTGGGCGTGTTTCTCTGCTCTAGTACAGTGGTACTTTCCCCTCCTCTCCCCCCCCCCCCCCCCTTCCCTAATCTGCATTCAGGCAGGTGTATGCCACACACACACAGACATGCATGCACACACACACACGCACTCACACACACACCCTCACGCACACAATTCCACACACATACACACTCAAGGATATGCATCCACACTCTCACACACACACACAAGAAACACATGCGTACACACACCCACGCACCCTTATCAGGCCCCATTCCAGACCTGCTCCATTCTAGTCTGGTCATGTGCTTGTGTGTAGATGAGGAGATCTGGGGACGCCAGTGCTTCAGCTGCCATTTCCTCATGCTCATTTCCATTCTGCAGCTCCGCCATAAGGCATTTATCACCAAAAAACAATTACACGCACATCATGCCATCATTGAGATGCTCATTAAGGGAATATAACAAAGCTTTTTAATTTTTCCTTTGTCATTGTTGGTACTAATTGCTGTAACAGTGCCATTTTAGGGCATAGCTGATTTTCAAACTAAAAAGGGCAGAGTTTTTAAATAAAATTATTATTTTTTTTAATAAAAATATTGCTGACTGTCAAGTTATAAAAACTTAAAATCCAAGGTGAGTTGTAGTAATTTTAAACCAGAGGAGAGGCATAACAACATGACTATGTACATAATATGTACATACATTTTGTTTGTTTTGATCTTGGTATACCTCTATTTATATTTGATTGTCTTGATCTAAGTATACATAGCCTGGGCCCGCCCATATATGCTTGTGCGGCTGCACAGAATGTCACGTCCAAGTCAGTCTGGCCAACCTGCTTATTCACGGCTGTTCCTTTGCCCAAGAAATACCGGTAGCAAAGCCGGTAGTATACAGAGGCATGTGATAGATGCCTGCTCTTGATCCTGCCTCTGAGAACCTCCTGTCTTTGTCAGACCAAGTTCCATCTATGACAGCCAGGCTAAGTATACCTCTATTTGTATTCAAAAAAACAGATCCTGAATCCTGCACAGTTTGCTAGTTTCGTCACATCAAAATTGATCAATCACTTATCGCATCTCCCACCTCTGCGCAACTGAATGCAGATAAATCTCACGAGACTGTTCTAGAAAAAAAAAAAGACATTTTTATTGCTGTGCTTTCTTTTCTGCCGTTTGCTTTCAGTTCTCTCTCTCTGTCTCTGTCTCTGTCTCTCTCCTGAGCAGCTGTTTGATGTTTCTCAGTCATGGTGTGCTTGCCTGACACGCCTGCTGCCATGGCTACCAAAATTTCAAAGCTTGAGTTCCCGCAATCAAGTGGAATTTGGTGTTTTTAATTTCCCTTTTATTTTTCCAAGATTTTCTATGGGATTTTGTTTTTGCTCTAATGACTTGGCAAGTGTCTTTAACGCTGTGTGTGTGTGTGTGTGTGTGTGTGCCGTCTGCATCCTTGTGAGAAGCACCTAAAAGTAAGTTTCTCCCCCCCCCGCCTCCACCAGCCGCAAAAACCCTTCAGATCTTTAACATCGAAATGAAGAGCAAAATGAAGGCGCACACCATGACGGATGACGTCACCTTCTGGAAGTGGATCTCGCTCAACACCGTGGCCCTGGTGACCGACAACGCAGTGTACCACTGGAGCATGGAGGGCGACTCGCAGCCCGTCAAAGTCTTCGACCGACACTCCAGCCTGGCCGGCTGCCAGATCATCAACTACCGCACGGACGCCAAGCAGAAATGGCTGCTGCTCATCGGCATCTCGGCCCAGGTCGGTGCTAGTGCTAACCCCCCATGGACTCTCTCTCCCCCTCCCCCGTGCTGTGTCCTGTTAGGCCATTTGCTCTACACATCAATATCTTTTTCCCACTGCTGTGTCCACTCGCAACCAGAATAAGATGGTGTGTGCGTGTGTATATGAGGTGTGTGGATGTTCTGTGTGTGTGTTGTGTGTCTGCGCCTATAGCTGTTTGTCTTTCATTGTGGAGTTCAGATTGGACATTAGACTTTCTCATTCATATGGATGCAGGAACTGCAGGGAGTGGGTGCGTCAATACAGGTTGGGTGGACTTTGGCCGATTAATGTACACATCATGCTGGCACGTGCCAACAGATTGATTGTATCATGGCTTGACCGCTCCATTCAGGACACGCTTCACAGTTATTGGCATATCCACCTTAAGTGTTGTGCTGGAGCTGTAGCTATAGTCCCTTTTCCACTAGCTCAATTCATCTCGGCTCAACTCGTTTTTTTTACTTTTCGACTGCCAAAAAATGGTATATGGTACCTGGTAAATGGTACTACTTTTGGTATCACTTCTGTTGAGGTTCCAAGCGTGTTGAAGCGATACTAAACGATGACGTTGCGTCATGTTGCCACTGACAACAACTGACAAGCACTTTTAAATACCTTGGCTAGCTTAGCTCAAGTTTACTCGTCGTTACAAAATTAGGCTATATATTGAAATGTCCGACCGCAAATCTATACCGTGGTCAGTGGAAGAGGTTTCCACCTTATTATCTATAATCGGGGAGGATAAAATACCGCGGGAGTTAGACAGGGCAACAAGAAATGAGAGGGTATATCAGGAGGCGTTAATGACGCCAGTGTAGTTTACCGCAGCATTGCTGTAGCACCCAGATACATTAACGGATGCTTTTTATGCCAGTGGAAAACGATACACCCGGTACTAAAACCAAGTTGAGCCGAGATGAGTTGAGCTGGTACTAGCCAGTGGAAAAGGGACTTATGTCTACTCCACCTAACCAACACCTACTTGTATTGTCTCCCTGCACCTACCCTGTCATCTCCTATGTCACCTGAGCTTGGTTGTGCCCCTCCACTGTAATTTGCTTTGGCAAATAAAAGCGTCTGCTAAATGTAACTTGTGCCCTCCCAACCTGTGTAGGTTTAATGTGTGTGTCTGGTGTTTGTGTTTGTGCTGCAGCAAAACCGTGTGGTGGGAGCCATGCAGCTGTACTCCGTGGACAGGAAGGTGTCTCAGCCCATCGAAGGCCACGCTGCCAGCTTCGCCCAGTTCAAGATGGAGGGCAACGCTGAGGAGTCCACGCTCTTCTGCTTCGCTGTCAGGGGGCAGGCAGGAGGCAAGGTGAGCTGACACCACACACACACACACACACACACACACACACACACACACACACACACACACACTGAACTTTGAAACAGGGCTTAGCCATCAGCTCTGCAGCCAATGCAGCAATGCTAATGCAGCCAATGCAGCAATGCTAATGAATGTGGTTTTCCCTTAAAGGTTTGTAAATCTATTCCAACTGGGATTCCGTTAAAGCAACACTAAGTACTTTTTTCAGCCTTAAGATAATGTTTCCAAAAGCGTTCATTGACTTGTAACAGGGTGAAAAGCACTTCTGAATTCACTTTGCCGCTCTCTATGGACTATAACTTCACTACGCAAGTTTGGTGGAGCATCTTTGTTCTCCATAAGAGACAATTCTGCTTTCAACCTGTAGGGTGACCGAAGACAAAAACTATTTACAGGGTTCCCACGGTCATGGAAATACTGGAAAAGTCATGAAAATTGAAAATGTTATTCTCAAGGCCTGAAAAAGTCATGGATTTTTGTAAATTCACTGAAAGCTTTGAACCAAATTAGAATTTAATTTTTTCCCTTAACGCATCTACAGCGTTCTGTTACAATTAGGCCTTTAGAGTCGACAGTAAATGTATTGACACTATTTTGAATGTTAAACATTTCATATTTAGGCGTAAACGTATGCTAAAGTCTACACACAAGGTGCCGTGAAGTCATGGAAAATTCACTTTAGGTCATGTAAAAGTAATGGAAAAGTTTTGAAATTTTGTCAGTGAAAAAGAGTGGGAACCCTGTACTTAGTATTGCTTTAAGTGCACAGCTAAAGCCGTAAAGCAGAACTAAGGCGGAAAGAAACGTGTGGATTGTCGTAGTGTTTCTCATAGTTTGTTACTACAGGTGTGGCTGCTATTATGAGTGTGACTCAACGCTGATTTAATTGCCCTGGTTAATTCTCAATCACCCCTCATGAGGCCCTGATTTCAAACCTAATCTGAATCATGATGGCTTGAAAATGTTGCTTCATGGCCCGTTGAGTAGTAATTGGGATATTTAGCTCTAGCCCTCCCACATCATTACAGACTCGTTTGTGTAGCAGTGCTCAATGAGCCTCTCTAACGCCTCTGTTTTCGCACCACTGATATGAGATGCTTCCATGTGGTGCTGCCTGCCTGCCTGTCTGTGTCTGCCTGTCTGTGTCTGCCTGTCTGTCTCTGCCTGTCTGTCTGTCTCTGCCTGCCTGTCTGTCTCTGCCTGTCTGTCTGTCTCTGCCTGCCTGTCTGTCTCTGCCTGTCTGTCTGCCTGTCTGTCTCTGCCTACCTGTCTGTCTCTGCCTACCTGTCTGTCTCTGCCTGTCTGTCTCTGCCTGTCTGTCTGTCTGTCTCTGTCTGACTGCCTGCCTGTCTGTTTCTCACTCTCATTGCTTCTGCCCCCCCCCCCCCCCCATGCAGCTGCACATCATCGAGGTGGGCACCCCACCGACGGGCAACCAGCCCTTCCCCAAGAAGGCAGTGGACGTCTTCTTCCCTCCCGAGGCCCAGAATGACTTCCCAGTGGCCATGCAGGTACGACCGGACCCCCCGCTGGTGCAGTCACTCGGTGTCCCTGCTGTCCCTTTCCCTGATATTTTGTATCAGTAGAACTGTCTCTGTGCAGTCAGTGTTTTTGTTTGTCTGTCTTAGGTTTCGAGTCCTTAATGGTTAGCTTGTCTCAGTGTTTCAGCCTTGATCGGCATTGTAGCTATTTACAATCTACATCTTGTATACTGTGTTCTTAGCACCAATAGCAATGCTATTGACCAATATGATTACCGTATCTGCTGTTGTTGTGACTGTTTCAATTACAATACACAAATAGGGGAATGACTGCTAGACTGCTGATTCATGTCTTCCCTCTGCGTCTTATTGGTTCTCCCTTCCCCTCTGGGCACACAGATCAGCTCCAAACAGGATGTGGTCTTCCTCATCACCAAGTACGGCTATATCCACCTGTACGACCTGGAGACCGGCACCTGCATCTACATGAACCGCATCAGCGGCGAGACCATCTTCGTCACCGCCCCACACGAAGCCACCGCCGGCATCATCGGCGTCAACAGGAAAGGACAGGTACCGAAAGCGTCACCTCCCGTTCCCTACACAGCAGAGAGGCACTGTGTGCTTCTGTCTGTGTGTGTGTCTTGTGTGTGTGTGTGTGTGTGATTGGCAGCAGTTATGCATTTTTTGAAGCCCCAGATCACACTGATAAGGTAGCCTGCCCAGACTGCAGTTGCCTCTGTCTTGTGAATGGTAATTACACTATGCGCTCTGCGATTCTGCATTGCCAGCATGGGCAATTGAAACACATACACAGCGTCATTCCGTGTGCAAAAATACTGCTTGTCCACGACTGACTGACTGACAAGGGCAGGGTTATTTGGGGCTGTTGCCTTGGCGGCCGTGCTAATTGTAGCAGCCTGATCTGCTGGGCCGCGAGGGAAACTTGAGAGATGTGCGGGGCGGAGGGCAGCTTTACGGGCTGATTAACCAAGAGGATACTCATCGCCTGCACCGATCACACAAGCGATAAGAAAATTACCCCTTTCCTTTCCTCCTTCCCCCCAGGCAGCCTCTCTCTCTCTTGCTCTGTCTGTTTCCCTCTCTCTCTTCCCCCCTCTCTCTCTCCCTGTTTCTCTCTCATTCTACCCTTTCCAATTTTTTTTTCATCTCTTGTTTTCTGTTTTGCTCTCTCTCAGCCTCTTTACTTTCCCACCCTCATGGCTATTTCTCTTTCGATAACTCTCTCCCTCCCTCTCTCCCTCCCTCCCTCCTTCCTTCCCTCTTCATCTATCCCTCTCTCTCCTTCTCTGTCTCTGTCGCTCTCCCTTCCTCTTTCTCACTGCTCTCCTGTGGGCACACAGTCTCATTCTCCTCGTCCTCTCCCTCTGTGTGTGTTTGTGTGTGTGTGTGTGTATGTGTATGTGCGTGTCTCTAGTGTTTCGTTTCCAATCATGTTTTCAAGGTTAAGCCCCTGCAGAGAGGGCCTGGGCTGAGCGTGGCTGGCTACCAGCTCCCGATAACACAGCCCTGCCCCCCACCCACCTCCGATCATCACTCAGTGGCGTCACGGGCACCACCCTCTCTTCATACAATCAGCAGTGGAAAATACTGCAGCGTGTGTGTGTGTGTGTGTGTCAGGGAGTCTTCATCCACTCTAACCTATTCAAACAACCCAACCCAACCCCACCACCCCAACGCTCTCGGGGATAACCAGATCTCGCCGGACGCTGAATAATTTTCCAGTCGAGTCGCAGAAAACCATCAATAATTTACGCGAGGCCCGAAAGTCGATCCGGACGGCGTCGGACCTACACATGCCAAGCCCTGTGCCCTGCAGAGTAGAGTTACCATCGCTCCAATACGCGCCGTCTGGCCAAAACAACATGCGTCACTCTAGTCCTCTGTGCTGATGTGTGTGTGGGATTGGGTGGATGAGTTTCTCAGCTGTGTGTTTTTATCATTTAGCTGGAGGATATGCTGGTGCTGGTTGATGTTTTGTGACTTGGATCAAATAGAGTGCGAATGGTGGCCAGCACACATGGAGCTTGAGCGTGCCTGTGTGCGTTTTGTCGCATGTCCATTTTCTCCTCATCTCGCCTGTGAGTCATGGCAAAGGGGAGCGGCTGATTGGCTGTGCGTGTGGCATTGAGCTAGTCTTCCTCCAGTCCTGCTCTTACTTCCCTCTAGCTCCCCTAAGGACCCTTAGAAGGAGGGAGGGAGGGAGGGAGGCGGGGTGAAATAAAGAAAAAGAAAAAGGCAAAGATAGAAGGTAGAGACAGTGAGTCACAGACAGGAAGAGAGGGAGAGAGAGAAAGAGAGGAATAGAAAGAGTGATTTGAAGGGATGGAGGGTGTGGGGCAGCGGGCTATAAGCTGCTGTGGTTGAGTGGCTAGTGATGCTCTGCCGTCTGGGGTGACCTTGAGAGGCAGAAGGGAAGAGGAGGAGGAGGGGGAGGAGGAGGAGGAGGGTGGTGCTGGTACTGGAGAACTTCCCAGCCAGGCTAAGAGGAAGGCTGGGAAAAGCCACCTACTGCTGGGAAGAAGAAAGAACTGATGAGTGGAAAAAGGGAGGAAAAGGTAAAAGAAAAGAGGCAGGGAAAAAAAGAGCAAGATGGAGAGCAGTGAGGCTTTTCTGTGTCATGTGACACAGTGGGCGGCATCGACTGGCAGACTTAATTCCTCTGCTGCTGCGAGGAGAGGGAGGAGCCTGGGCACTAAACTAGGCCAATCGCATCCTGCATGGGCCTTGTGCATCACAATGGCTTCCTGACATCATAGTGCACTGTGCCCCCTACTCCTCCCCCTGTGCACGCTCTCTCGCTCCCGCTCTCTTTCTCTCACGCTCTCTCTTGGTCTCTCTCTCTCTGTTTCCCCTCTTCCTCTCTGTCTCTCTCTCTCCCTCCCTCTCCCTCTCTCTCTCCCAGCTCTGCGGTGCACAACCAGCGTAACATGACACACTTGATGGTGTCTTTCATCCATCAGCCTCATCAACCACACACACACACACACACTCACAGCGACCCCACAGACAGACCTGTCTACAGAGCTGTCAGTTTGGAATATGATTAATTATTGCGGGACGACTCAGAGGGATATATATTTATGAAAGCTTAGAATGATTGGACAGTTTGTGATGTATGAGTTCTTCTTCTACTACTCTGAGTGATGTGTGGTGGGAGTGGTTATTTTTTGGTTCCTTTGCTCGTCTTGTGTAGACCATTATTAATTCATTTAAAGGTAAATGGATCAGCATGGTAATTACATGCTGCCTATACCATTAGGTAGTCTGCTTTACATAATCTTTCATGCCTGACTTGAAGAGTATTATTCTGAATAATCTTCCGAAGTCTAAGAGCAGTGGGTCTGGATCATGATTGATCTGAGGTGATGTGAATACAGAATGCTCCATTCCCAAGCTGCACTCCCAGGAGCACTGACTATATAGAGCGTAAAGGTCATGCTGTGATCATGTGTCTGTTGTATTTGTAAAAGCAGGATGTGCAAGGAGGGAGGAGACCGCACACAGACGCTAAATGGTTTCACAAAGCGTGTAGTACAGATTTGTGAAACTATTTAGCTTTTCTGTGTAATAAAGATTTGTGAAACTATTTAGCTTCTGTGTTTAATACAGATTTGTGAAACTATTTAGCTTTTCTGTGTAATAAAGATTTGTGAAACTATTTAGCTTCTGTGTGTAATACAGATTTGTGAAACTATTTAGCTTCTGTGTGTAATACAGATTTGTGCAATCTCTACCCTCCTTGCATGTTGTGGGAGTACTGCACCAGGTGAAACACTGGACTAAGGCATGGACACAGACACCAGTTGTACTCCCCTAAAAGCAGTGCTCATAATCCCATGCCAGTGCAGCAGGCAGGCAGGGCTGGGCGATATGGACCAAAACTGATATCACGCTATTTCTATATGACTATATATGAATATATCGATATTTGAAAAACAGAATGAGCAAAGTGTTTCTTGTTAAGACTGTTCTGAAAGAGCTGTGCAAATGAAAAAACGGTAAAACACGTAGGATCACAGCTGAGCGATCCGAGAAAGCTCCGGCTGTCGGAACAGCGCGAACACATTAGAGTAAGTGTTTTGGATAAAGTGGTTTTGCAGCATCGAAAATATATCGATATGGCGACATAGTGTCAAACACATGTCGCCTTCAAAAATACGATTATGAGAATATTGATGAATGACGATAATATCGATATATCGCCCATCCCTACCTGTAGGGCTGTAGTGTGAAGTAGAGCAGGTTGGCCCTTGGCCCATAGCGTGTGTGCACATAGGGCTGCGTAGAGCCTGGAGGGCTGTACTATCGTGAGGGGGCTGGTGCCAGGTTGACTGTTGGGCCATAGAGTGGGTACACATAGGGGCTGGAGGGCTGTGCTGTGGTAGCGTGAGGGGGGGAGCAGGTTGTGGGCTCTCGGGCCTGACCTCCCCGCAGAGGGGCCTCGACTCGCCGTTGTTCCGCACCGCCCACCGCCTGTGTGCCCGCGGCAGCTACTGACGTCAAGACCTCCCTCTCCTCCGCACTCTCTTGCTCTCTCTCTCTTGTCCATGCTCTCTCTCTCTCTCTCTCTCTCTCTCTCTCTCTCTCTCTCTCTCTCTCACTCGCACATTTTTTTTACGTCATGCACACACACACACACAAACAAACATTGGTCCTCTCTTTCTCTCTCTCACACACACACACACACATGCACCTCAAGCTCCCCCCTCACACAACACACACACACGGCCTGCATTTCTATGGGTGAAAGCTGATCATCACAAAGAGCTCTATTTTTACTCCTCTCCCTCTGTGTGTTTCATCCCTCTATCTTGTCCTTTATTAGCTGACCCATATATGAGGGGACGGGGACAGGGGGCTTTCTTTTCTTCTTGCCCTGACGGAGAATGAGAGGGAAGATACTGGGACGCGATGGAAGTCTGTGTGTGTGTAAAGAGGGGGGTGTTTGCTGAAGCGTGTAAACAGCTGTGGCGGTGTGACCTGGTGCACCACTTAGAGCCAAGGCCCCAATTCATGCCTACAATCGCACTCAGTCACATGGGCACACACACACACACACAAATGAACACACACACACACACACTCAATGAGAACTGGCAGTGCAGACAAAGGCCCAGCTCAGTCCCACACAGATCATGCAAAACACCCGCTGCCACTCATGCAAACGTCATTCTGTGTGTGAGCCATAAACTCACATTATGGCCAACCAAATGTCCTTGCCACACACAAAAAAGTAAAATATATTAACCTGATGCACAGCACATGTCAAATTCTTAAAAAGCTGCAAACATCAGTCTGTTTCCTGTCTCACGCACAGTCTATGTGAAGTCACCATTATGTATCAGTGAACATGATGCACACAGTAGGAACTAAGAGATCAGAATCTCTGTCCCCTCGGGGGTTGGTAATGTGAAGGCATGTCGATCATTAACTGTAAAATGTTGCTGAACTGGTATTTAGGAGAAGTCCGTTTCAGTAGTTTTATAGTACAGCTAGGGTCAAGCGATGCCTGTCATCACTGCTTTTTTCCTCCCTACACAACATTGGACTAACGAGACATTGGCAGCCTCTTTATTCCCTTTTCAGCGTTTACAATCACCCTATAAAGCCCTTTCTCATCCCCATTTCACCTGACTGGTAAATGATTCACCAGCCTGCTGCTCCAGCTCTGGCCGAGGCAGCGCGGAGAGGAAAGGGGACACCCTCCTGCCTTGCCGTTCAGTGTCCTTATGTTACACATGGCCCTCTCTTCTCTTCGGAGCTGCCACTCGCTTCAGGGCTTTTCCTTACTGTTGTGGTCAAGTGAAGCAGAGCGGGGGGCCTTTGTGCCTTATTGTCATGGGGCCCCTTTGGATGTCATATATATGCTCTTTTTAATGGAGCACCTATGGTATGTCTGCAGGAGACCTCTACTAAGCAAGTAATAGGCTTGGCCGGTATTTTGAAAATAACGTATACCGGGGTGTTCTTAAATACCGAATGTATGATTTTTAATACCGTGGCCTCCAACAGGTCATGGTGAGACGTACTGAATTAGTTTGCACACAGTAGTATGTTGGCTCCTTTTGATGGAGCACCTATGGTTTGTCTGTAGAGCTCTATTAACACAGTACCACAGAAATGAAATGTTATTTTGAGTTGTTTGGATGCAAATACATGCCCCACTTTACCACCATCAACTATTTTATTTGTAAATGCAAACTGCATCTTGCTCAAAACTCGTCTGACTACACAAAGTTTGAACTCTTAACCATGAGTAAACAGACCCAGAATGCCTGGAGCTCTGAAACATCCCTTTTAGCAAAACTGAGAGTATAAGCAAACTGAGGCCTATAAGTAAACCCCATAATGCCACACACATGGGAAATGTACGTGCATTTGTAACAGATGCCAGCTAGCATGCAACGTTACTAAACCTCCCTTCCGACACCTTAAAAAGGTACACTAATGACTGACCTAATAGCCAGCTATTTACCTCACTTGGTAGCGCGTCTGCCTCCCATACTGGAGTTGCTGAGAGGTGTGGACTGCGCAGGAAGACCTCTGTTGCACATAGCATAGCACAGATACCAAAAACACGAGGCAAAACTTTTAATATATTACCCGAGATACCAGATCCTGTATCAGAAATGACATGCTGTTGTCATGGAAGCATTCTTTTACCAAAGAAACACATCAGTCTACATCTGTCCCCTACTGGTGTGCTGCTGTTCTGCAGGTGCTGTCTGTGTGTGTGGAGGAGGAGAACATCATCCCCTACATCACCAACGTGCTGCAGAACGCAGACCTGGCCCTGCGCATGGCCGTGCGCAACAACCTGGCCGGCGCCGAGGAGCTCTTCGCCCGCAAGTTCAACAACCTGTTCGCCGCCGGGAACTACTCGGAGGCCGCCAAGGTGGCCGCCAACGCTCCCAAGGTAAGACTGTCGGGGTGGGGAGTAGGGCTGCACAATATATCGAGAATATTGTGATATCGCAACATACAATATCGTGATACACATATCACAAAACATGGCTTAACTGGAATAAATGGGACGTTAATGTGAAACAGCTTACAGTAATCTCCCATTTAGTCCAGTTAGCCCATGTTTCCACATATGAAGATATTTGGGAAATCAAATGGAGTCCTACTGCCCTTGATATCCACCTCATAGGCTGCACACTGGCTATGGTCTAGCGGTGAAGATTAAGCTGAAAGACGTTAGAGCTATATTTAAATATTTGTTTATTTATCGCAAAACATATCGTCATCGCAACATTCAAACATTCATTCACATCAATGTTACTGCATATGGCACATTTTTCAAATATGGTGCAGCCTTAGTGGGGAGAGTGTATTCTCGCTGAACGCATCAGCCAAGCGATGGCCAAGCACAGGCTGTTCCAGAAGCACCACGGCCGCAAGAGATTTTCTCCCTTCATGTGTGGCCAAAGACGCGAGACAATCATTATTTTGTTTACAACTAGCAAAAAACACACAAGTGAAGTTTTTAGAATTCATACGCCCATGTATTGTCATGTGATGTGTGTGTGTGTGTGTGTGTATTTGTGTGTATGACATGTACTTATGAGTCTATGACATGTACTTGTGTGTGTGTGTGTGTGTGTGTGTGTGTGTGTGTGTATCAGACGTACTACTTTGTGTGTATGTGTTCGTGTACTTCTGTGGGTGTGTGTTTGTGTCTGTGTGTGTATGACATGTACTCCTGTGTGTATATATACGCGTGTATGTGTAATAACTTATGTGCACTCCACCCATCTCCTCCTCCTTCCACGCCGTTCCCAGGGTATCCTGCGCACTCCAGACACCATCAGGCGCTTCCAGAGTGTTCCGGCGCAGCCGGGCCAGACCTCTCCCCTGCTCCAGTACTTCGGCATCCTGCTGGACCAGGGCCAGCTCAACAAGTTTGAGTCTCTGGAGCTGTGCAGGCCCGTCCTGCAGCAGGGACGCAAGCAGCTGCTGGAGAAGTGGCTGAAGGAGGATAAGGTATGTGGAGGAAGGGGGCGCCTCTCTAGCCCGGGTTACATGTAGCTGATTAGGTGTGTGTGTGTGTGTGTGTGTGTGTGTGTGTGAGTGTGAGTGAGTGTGCTGCTGGAGAAGTGGCTGAAGGAGGATAAGGTATGTGGAGAAAGGGAGGGAGCTCTCTAGTCTGGGTTACATGTAGCTGATTAGGTGTGTGTGTGTGTGTGTGTATGTGTATATGTGTGTGTGTGCTGCTGTAGAAGTGGCTGAAGGAGGATAAGGTATGTGCAGAAAAGGAGGGTGGGCTCTAGCCTGGGTTACATGTAGCTGATTGAGGGTGTGTGTGTGTGTGTGTGTGTGTGTGCTGCTATAGTGGCTGAAGGAGGATAAGGTATGTGGGGGAGGGGGGAGGGGGGGCTCTAGCCTGGGTTGCATGTAGCTGATTGTGTGTGTGTGTGTGTGTGACTGCGTGCACATGGACGAGTTGAATCCGATTGGAAATGGTTTGGGATCGTATCGAATTCATGTGCACAGGCTAAAGATCGTATAGGGATTAGTTTCGCGAATCCGATTGCAACCCCTGGCTTAAGCCGATGTTAATCCGCATGGTGCCGCCTTGTGCATGGTATTGGTTTGGATTCGCGTACTGCGCATGTAAGACCACTCAATCCCAGAAGCTTCTGTCCTTGATTTTCATCCATACTGAACGTTGAGGCTTTCTAGTGCCTGCTCTCAACAAGTCTCGTTGTCCTCAGTTGCTTGTAATATCAAACGCCAACGGCACAGTTCATGTCGTATCAGGGAAACCAAAAAGGCTGTTTGTTCTTTCATACGGACTTCCAAACAAAGGAGAATGCACAACATGCATGCAAATGCTGCTCTGTCAACCTCCTCGAGCGCTATCTTTGTTTTGTATGCCGCCAGATAGTTTGTTTATTTTCTTTTTAGCAGCCGTCAACCTGAAGTAGTTCTAACACCACTTGTTGAAAGGAATACAGCGCCATCTAGCGTAGCGGAAACGGCCAGATCTCTGACCATTATCCGCTTACACAAACTCTCATGTGCACAGGGATTTGAGACAGACCACCCGTTGTGTAGCAACACCCAATCCAATACCAATACCAATCCAATCCTACCATGTGCCTGTAGTGTGTGTGTATGTGCGCTGCTGGAGAAGTGGCTGAGGGAGGATAATGTAGGTGGAGAAAGGGGGCACCTCTCTAGCCTGGGTTACATGTAGCTGATTGGGTGTGTTTCTGTGTGTTGGATGGAACTTCGTACCAGCCAAATGCTAGTAAAATATGAAAATGGCTGGTAAATTTTGGACACAAAATCATAGTATACCATTGAGTGGCTGGTGAATTTTATGATTTGTCATTTGCAAAGTTAATTTCCACCCCTGGTGTGTGTGTGCAGATGGATGTATAGCCTGTGTGCACGCACACATCACTGCAGGTAGATGCATGGATAGCTAGTGTGCCTGTGTTGGGTGTGCACTTGTGTGTGAGTGCAGATGAATGCATGGATATCTGGTTGTGTGTGTGTGTGTGTGTAACTGCACATGGATGGATACATGGATAGTTGGTGGGATGTGTGTGCGCGTGTGTGAGTACAGAATGTGTGTGGAATATGTGGATTGCTGATTTGAATGTGTGTGTCTGTGCAGGTGAGTGAAGATGCATAGATAGCTGGTTGGGTGTGTGTGTGTGTGTGTGTGTATGCGTATGTGCATTAGTATGGCCTTATGAGTGTGTCTGTTTGCAGCTTTGTGTTTGGGCCCTTGTCCGTGTGCCTCTGTTTCCTTTCCCCTTTCGTCATCTGCACTGTTTGTCCCTATTTAGCAGTGAGGTCATGTGCTTGTTATGCAGCGGCTGGGATGTTTAGCTTTTCAGAGAGGCTTCAGAGAAGGGAAACCATTTTCCCCCATTGTTGACTCTGCGTTTGTTTGTAGGGGGGACATTTGTCAGTGTCACCAGACTGCGGGATTATGAACATGTAATGTAAACATCTTGCAGAATGCGCATGTAATGAATATATACACAGACAGGAAGAGGAGTGTATTTAGCTTACTGAATTGAATAGAATAAAAATTCAGCAGTAGTAGTTTATATACACACTAATTAAGTTAAAATGAGTTTCAAAACCTTTGTGGTGGTCAAGAAGGAGGATTACATATAAGACTGTGATTGTATCACTGCAGAATTTTGTTGTAAGCTGCTGTGAAAAATATTGGTTGAACAGCAGCCAGCAGTAGGAATCCGGCAGGTCCATGATGTAGCCCTTTAAAGCTTATTATGTTGTCTAATAACCCATATGTTCAACTGTTTTTTACATCATGGAGTATTTTCTACGACTTGCTAGTTTTCTCATTTCCTCTCTGTGGTCTGGGCCTGGAGGTGGTGGTGGGAGAAGTCTTTGTTGCATGGCAGTGTCCTTGGCTGAACCACTCGCTTTCTCTTGGTCTGGACTGTTCCTTATCTGTGCTGTGTTTGCCTGTGTGCAGCTGGAGTGCTCCGAGGAGCTGGGAGACCTGGTCAAATCGGTGGACCCCACCCTGGCCCTGAGCGTCTATTTGAGGGCCAACGTCCCCAACAAGGTCATCCAGTGCTTCGCCGAGACCGGCCAGTTCCCCAAGATCGTCCTCTACGCCAAGAAGGTACCGGCCCGCCAGCCTTTGCTTCAGGGCAGGAGATATATCAGGGCGCAGTAAAAATGCCACAGGGGCAAGTGCCCTGTAGTTACATTCTGCTCAGTGCGGCAATCCTTGTAATGGTGTGAGAGCCAAACCTTCTTGTAGGAGTGACAGGTTTATGATCCCCCCCACTCTCCCTTGCCTTCCTTTGCTCTCCCTCCCTCTGTCTCTCCCTCTTTCTCCCTCTCTCTGTCTGTCTCTCTCTGTCTCTCTCTCTCTCTTTCTCCCTCTCCCCCCCCTTCCTCTTTCTCCCTCTCTTTGCCTCTCTGTCTCTGTCTGTCTGTCTGTCTCTCTCTCTCTCTCTCTCTCTCTCTCTCTCTCCCTCTCTATCTATCTCTCTATCTCTTTATCTCTCTCTCTCTCTCTCTCTCTCTCTCTCTATCTTTTTATCTCTCTCTCCTCTTCCCTTCTCTGGCCAGGTTGGCTACACGCCAGACTGGATCTTCCTGCTGAGGAACGTGATGCGCATCAGCCCAGAGCAGGGCCTCCAGTTTGCCCAGATGCTGGTGCAGGACGAGGAGCCGCTGGCAGACATCACACAGGTACACATGAGGTGACACGCGGGGGAGAAAGGAGACACCTAGTGGGTATGGGTGGGGTTGCAAGAGATGGGGAGGTGGAAGAATTGTCGTGAGCAGAAAAGCACTGACCTAGAAATGGGAGGAAGTGACAGTTTAGTCCCCTTAGATAAGAAGATGGTGTGAAAGAAAATGGTGAACTGGTCTTTTCTCCTTAGCTGATTATTGGCGTCACAGCACTGCCCTACAAAGGCAAAGTGCAGTAACTACGTGAACACAGAAAATTAGAAAAATAGCTTTTAAGTTGTCACACTGCCGAGTCAGACATGTAGGTATACTTGTAATGATGTTTTATGTACTTTGTTAATAGGAAGAAGCAAGAGATTTAGTCTCAAGACAAAGGAGCTGTTATAAATTCAGTTTCCAGTCTAAACCTAGTTTAACAAACTATTAACAAGTTGGCTTTGTAGGGCAGTGCAGGTCTGTGTTATGTCTCACTTGTCTCACAGATCTATGTGGGACTTTTTAACTTCAGTCTGTCTGAAGAGACTATATGTTCATGAGATTTTAATAGTTGGTTTCTTGTTGTTTGCAGATTGTGGATGTGTTCATGGAGTATAACCTGGTGCAGCAGTGCACTTCATTCCTACTGGACGCACTGAAGAACAACAGACCTACCGAGGGACCTCTGCAGACTCGCCTGCTGGAGATGAATCTGATGCACGCACCCCAGGTAACACATACATACAGAAGCACAGCCCTACAAAAGCACACACACACACACACACACACACACACACACACACACACACACACACACACACACACACACACACACACACACACACACACACACACACACACACACACACAAAAGCATACTCATGCATGCACCCCAGGTAACACATACAGAAGCAAACAAAAGCACACATATACATACACACACACACACACACATACATCTAGAAACCCTCATGTGATGGCTGCATATTTACCTGCTTTGATTCATCAGCTCTACACCTTGTGTTTGGTGTGTGTGTGTCACAGGTGGCAGACGCCATCCTGGGCAACCAGATGTTCACGCACTATGACCGGGCGCACGTGGCGCAGCTGTGCGAGAAGGCCGGCCTGCTGCAGAGGGCCCTGGAGCACTACACTGACCTGTACGACATCAAGCGTGCCGTCGTACACACACACCTGCTCAACCCAGAGGTGTGTGAAGCAGAACAGCGGCCCATTTTGCCGCATCATTGTCTATTACTGCATAGAAGTGCTGTCTTATGAAAAGAGTTAGGGGCCAGCAGTCCTTCCATTTCTTAGGCCTCATTCACACCAGAACCTGTCTGTTTGCAACACGTACATAGTTTGTGTCCGTTTTCGTTTAGAATGCATGTTAACAGATTACACCATGCACAACGCATGCGTAACACACGTTAAGCGCGGTTTAACTGCGCTGCAATTAGAAAAAAGAGATTAAGTCTATTTTGCTGCACGGGAGGCAAGCAGCCAGGGGCCTATGAAGCCTGCCTAATACATTTCCCCAGCTACCAGTGTATAGATTACTCATGAGATGGATGGATGGGCTTTATGGATCCCAAGCTGGGAAATGAAAGATTTATTTATTTATTTATTTATTTTTGATGGGTAGATGTACTTAAAGAGTAGCAAGGAATGTTTGTAAATTTGTAAATGTTTGAATGTAAAGGTAACAGTTAATGTTTAATGTGTGTGTTTGTGTATCAGTGGCTGGTGAATTTCTTTGGCTCCCTGTCGGTGGAGGACTCTCTGGAGTGTCTGAGGGCCATGCTGTCGGCCAACATCCGCCAGAACCTGCAGATCTGTGTGCAGGTGGCCTCCAAGTACCATGAGCAGCTCTCCACCCAGAGCCTCACTGAGCTCTTCGAGTCCTTCAAGAGCTTCGAGGGTACGATTTTAACATAATTTTCTGCTTCTATGTACCAACATTTTTTATTTACCTTTTTTCGTCCTTCAATAAAAGCATTGAAAGTGCCTATTTGTGCCTATATGTGTAAGTCACATAACTGGTAATTGAAATAAGTCAGTGATGATTATCTAAGTTAAATATCTTGCATTGTAATTGAGTTGAATATCTTTCAGCTGTGAAGAATATGTCCATAAAGACAGCACACTGATGCAAGATTTTTCCTCATCCGCTTGACCTTGTGTCTCCGCAGGTCTCTTCTATTTCCTCGGCTCCATCGTCAACTTCAGCCAGGACCCCGAGGTGCACTTCAAGTACATCCAGGCGGCGTGCAAGACCGGCCAGATCAAAGAGGTGGAGCGCATCTGCAGGGAGAGCAACTGCTACGACCCAGAGCGGGTCAAGAACTTCCTCAAGGTACTGGACCCTAGAGGACACACGGCCTGCCAAAGCCATAAAGTGTTTTTGTAGCACAACAAATGAAGTAGTCAAAAGAGCTAAGTTGTAAACAACTGGACTTGGACTTTTTTCGAGCTTTCAAGCTCCAAAAAGAAGCCCCGTTGCTTACAACTTAGTTCATTTGACTACCATGACCTGGATGAATGAGAATCTTCACAGACAAACAAATGAAGAGACTGGAAGTCTTTACCTCCTCTGTGGTGTCTCTCTCCTTCATACTCACTTGAACTTCAAGCTGTCTGTGGTTACCAGTCCTTTTTCACTGGTCACTTATCTGCACTCTGGAAAAAAAAAAAAAAAAAGCTTTAGTTGTTAGCTTAGACCAGTCAACCTTGTAGCTGCTTAGCTGACTTGGTGTGGTTGGTCTCTCCTTTTAAACTTTGATACTGACAGTATCCTCATAGTGTAGTGTCCTCTTGCTAATTAGAGTAGACGTTCACAGTGCCTTAAAACATTTGTCCTCATGGCAGTTATTATCTTTTGTGCTTTTCCCTGTGTGTTTGGAATGGGCAGGACATGTACCAGGTAAATCTCTCCCAAGTACAGGACTCCCCACTTCTCTTCCCCTTCCTCCATTTTTCTTTCTCGTTTTTCTTTTCTTGTCTTCTTTCCCTTCTTTTTTTCTATGGTCATCCCACCCTGGCTCTGCTACACCAGTGTTGGGAGATTTGTTTTATTTGTTTTATTTTTTGTGACCGTGTACAAAGTCACCAGCTCCACCCTGCGGGCCACCGGCCATTTTCCCAGTGCTGGACAAGTCACGCGGGCGGGTTATCGCGCCCGTCGGTATGCCAGTGGCCAGTTAGTGCATTTGTGCCAGTGTGTTTAGTGTCTTTATTTATTTATTTATTTATTTTTGTTTTCTTGTGTTTGGCTGTGGTTAGTCGATGGAGACCCTGCCCCCTCTTACCCTTCTCTTTCAAAGCATTTAAAAAAGCAAAATGGAAGTCAGAAATCGAGAGGTTACCCCTGGCGACCAGGCTCATGGTCCTGCTTTTTCAGAATTGATTGATGGCCGCTATTGTGATCGGCTTACCTTCGCGCATAGACAATCAGACGTTTGTTTGTAGTTTTATTTATAAATCCTCGTGGCCTGACTCTGCAGAGAGGCGGTCATGGAGCCACAGTTGGCTTCGGTGCTTCTCTGTAACTGGATGACTGTGTTCAAGGGCCAGACTGGAACAAAGGAAAAAGGCTTGTATTACTCTTTCCTTTTAGGTCTTTTTTTATTTACCTTGATTCATTATTAAACAAATTCTGAAACTTGACCCAGAGCCTGCTTGCTTCTACAATAATTTGCAGTAGTTTGTTTCTGTTGTTGTTTTTTTTTATTTTATTTTTATTTTTTTGGTGTGTGTGTGTTATCATAGCCGCTGCAAGCCTGGAACACCTCTCAAGGTTCTCAGACATGTTTTGTCTCCCTTGAGAGATAACGCTTTGTAGTTGACATGTTTGCTGCCTAGCTGAAACAGACACAGCTCCTGTGCTGTTAGAATGAACTCTTTAACAGATTGTATTGAATATGCAGAGGCCACACAGTTTTCACAGGCAATACAAGATGTGCTGCTGCAGCAGGAGGCCCTGTGTAAGGGTGTGTTGTCGCAGTGATGGTAAGCTGCCAGCAGGGGGAGCTGTCTTATTTTTTATGTACTTTTTTTTTCGATAGATGCTTTAGGTGGCTTTGTGACTGCGTAGAGGTGAGGCCCTCTAAGATGCATATGAGTATGAAGGCGAGTGAGCTCTGGATCCACCCTTTAACCTCTCGAAATGTGACCCATTCCATTTACTGTAGTTGGGATTTTATTTTAATTTGTCTCTCCGTATTGTCGTTGTTGTTTTATTTCCTTATGTTATGGTCTCATTATGAATCACTCCCGCAGGGGCCGACGTATCTAGAAAATGATACCTCAATTTCATTTTCAGTGATTCTGATATCATGATTTTTTATAGCCTATGTAACCATAAGGTCTCTGCTAAATTACAGTCCAGCCTGCCGACTTATCTTACTTACAAAAAAAATACTCGAATGATGATTTTAGCACTGGTCAAAAATGTTACAAATGTCCCATCACTGTACTTTACAAGATCACATTGTAATATTTAAGGTGAAAGCCTTTTTGCTTGTTAAGGCGGGTTGGACTGTAGTTTCCGTGGAGATGCAATCCGTTGTTGCTGTGCCGTTGGTCTTCCTGTGACATTGATGCCCTTGTCCTTCCTGTCTCTGATGGATAGGAAGCCAAGCTGACAGACCAGCTGCCTCTCATCATCGTGTGCGACCGCTTTGACTTTGTGCACGACCTGGTCCTCTACCTGTACCGCAACAACCTGCAGAAGTACATCGAGATCTACGTGCAGAAGGTGGGTGTGTGACGTTCACACAGATGGGAAAGAGGAATGATGGGTGTCTGCATACAAGTAAAAAAGCATAGCAGTAAAAAATGTTATTAGTTTGTAGGGCTGCAGAATATATCGAAAATATTGTGATATACATATTGCAAAACACGGCTTAACTGCAATAAATGGGACATTACTGTAAGATGTTTCACGCTCCACATATGAAGATATTCGGGAAATAAAATGGAGTCCTACTGCCCTTGATATCCACCTCCATAGGCTGCACACTGGCAACGGCCTAGCAGTGAAGATTAAGCTGAAAGATGTTAAAACTATATTTAAATGTTTAAACTATATTTAAAAATTTAAATGTTTATTTATCGCAAAACGTTTATAAACGTATTATATTTATTGCCATCATCATTCAGCAATGTTACCGCATATCGCACATTTTTCCGATATCGTGCAGCCCTATTAGTTTGGTCGAAGTTTCCATGATGATCATCTACATATGCAGGATGTATGTGAAGGTCAGGGTTTGTATAGCCATAAAATATAATTATAAAATATAAATAATTTTGTCAGCCTCAGAAACTTATAACAATGTCAAATATATATATTTTGTTGCGCTTCATGGGTTCTGCTACTAAAAATAGTCAATCGAGGAAGTAAAATGTTTAAGTGTTCTGTAGCAATGTGTCCAGCTGCAACGTAATTGATACTCCATTACGTGAATTGACTACTTGTGGAGTGCTATTAAAGAGGCACAAAACATGTTGCCATTAACAGCGGGCATTATACTTTTTCAGTGAAATCATACAAAAATATTTCACCTCCGAACATTGGAGTGGCCTGTTCAATGTCAGTGTAAATACCTTTTGAAGTTGTTAAATGTGTTGACACGTGGGGCTGCAGGTGAACCCCAGCCGTCTGCCGGTGGTGATCGGTGGGCTGCTGGACGTGGACTGCTCCGAGGACGTCATCAAGAACCTGATCCTGGTGGTGCGCGGCCAGTTCTCCACCGACGAGCTGGTGGCAGAGGTGGAGAAGAGGAACAGGTAAGACTACCCGTCTCACCCCAGTAGTAGTGACTAAACCACTGGAGCTGTCGGGTGGTCACTGTCTTTATTGAATGATATTTCATAGGTCACGTTAGTGTGAACGTTACACATTGGTGTGATGGCAATTGTGGAAGGATAAACATTGTACACAGAATATCGGGTCCCATACAACAACATTTTATAATTGAATTTTAGAATTTGAAGTTTTTGAAAAAACGTATTCTTATTTGACACGTGTGTATGTCACATTGTGACATACTTAATGACCTGCATTGTTTTTTTTTTTCCCCCTACGCTCTACAACAGCTTGACAAAGACTAGCATGTACATTTTTTGGGAGTCGTCTGAAGTGTCCAATGTTAATATTGGGAGTTCTGTCGCCAGCAGTAGCAAACCATACAATAAGGCAATAAGGGATCATTGTCTTGTGAAGTGGCCAGTCTCCCGACCAAGACACATAGAAAAATTGTGGTTCTAAGATCTTATGGCGTGACATGGTCAATCGTAACTGGCATATCAAATCATGAAAGACAAAAATCATATAATCTGACCCTGCCATAACCTGTCCCATGTTTCGTTGGCAGACTGAAGCTGCTGCTGCCCTGGCTGGAGGCTCGTATTCACGAGGGCTGCGAGGAGCCGGCGACGCACAACGCGTTGGCCAAGATCTACATCGACAGCAACAACAACCCCGAGCGCTTCCTGCGTGAGAACCCCTACTACGACAGCCGCGTGGTGGGCAAGTACTGCGAGAAGAGGGACCCCCATCTGGCCTGCGTCGCCTACGAGAGGGGACAGTGCGACCAAGAACTCATCAACGTCAGTACCACCTTCCACTAACGCTGCTGTTGTGACCTTCAGACAGAACATTTATGTCATATGTCTGAGACGTTTGTGGTGATACTTAGTAGGACTTTTCCTCTTCGTCACAGTTAGCCATAACATCAGCAGTAGTATGGTTTATGGCAAAACTGTATATTGTAGGGATTATTAGGGGTCCAAGCAGAAAAGCTGCAGGAACCCTCTTGAAATTGCAATGATTTTTTTTTATTTATTTTTTTATACTTTTATACCGAAAGTGTCTGGGTAGCCCAAACTACAAATCACACAGGCACCAACCTTGGCATGTGTACAACTCATGTCTCCGATCTCTGCTATACTGCTAGTACCTCTAAAAAGCCTTTAGGTGGTGCTACAATAAGATGGAAATTTCGTCTTTAATTATGTGTGTGACATTTTCAACACATTTTGTTGGGATTTTTACAATTTTGTTTTATTTATAGATCCAGACTTACAGGACAGACTTAGTATACAATTATATAGAAGCACCAACTGCTATTTGGTGAGGTTATGTCTGAAATGTGACGTTATTGAGCGTGTGTTTCTTTCCCCACAGGTCTGCAATGAGAACTCCCTCTTCAAGAGTCTGTCGCGCTACCTGGTGCGCAGGAAGGACCCGGAGCTGTGGGCCAGTGTTCTCCTGGAGACCAACCCGTACAGGAGGCCCCTCATCGATCAGGTCCGCACAGCACCCACCGCACGTGTTTAGTACAAAAGTACAAAAGCAGATGGGCTGGGGTCGCATGTCAGGAGAGTCATTGCCTGCACATCCATCCTACTTTTTAGGCCAGTTGCCAGACAATTATAAATGTGGAAAGTGGTAGAGCAGTTCGCTGCTCATTGGACTGCAGGATCCTGTTGTTTTATTGACTAAAAATGCAACATATTTACCCATCGGAGTCATCTTCTGGTTATAAAAAATATTGTCCAGGCATGAAGAAGTCTCTTGTGCCATGAGATGCTGTTTGTCACTGATGTCCTTCATCACTGTCTCTGACTCCTTTTGTAGGTGGTGCAGACGGCTCTGTCTGAGACACAGGACCCAGAGGAGGTGTCCGTCACAGTCAAGGCCTTCATGACTGCTGACCTCCCCAACGAACTCATTGAACTCCTGGAGAAGATTGTTTTGGACAACTCTGTATTCAGTGAACACAGGTAGAGACTTGCAAGCTGTCAGTACCCTGCGGCATAGGATATGCTGTTTTAATCACCACATGATTACTTGTTAAGTCAATGTAATGAATACGACACTGATTTTTAAACTTATCATTGTTTTTTGGTTAGCAATTCATGGTCTGCCATATAGTAGATTCATATACTGCCATATAGTAAGTTTTTTTTTTTTTTTTTTTTTTTTTTTTGCCTAGAAACCTGCAGAATCTGCTGATCCTGACAGCCATCAAAGCAGACCGCACTCGTGTCATGGAATACATCAACCGCCTGGACAACTATGACGCCCCTGACATCGCCAACATTGCCATCAGCAATGAGCTCTTTGAGGAGGCCTTCGCCATCTTTAGGAAGTTTGATGTCAACACCTCTGCCGTGCAGGTATGTTTAAGATGATAAAACAGTGCATAAGGGCATAGTAGCCTTATTTTTGACTTTGAATGTTTTTTTTTTTTTTGCTGTTTTTACATTACATTATACTTAGCAGTTAGCATTACACTTAACACTTACACTTATCCAAAGCGACTTACAAGAAGAGGACATGTTTGTGTTTCTATGTGCAGGAAATATGGTTGCTTTGCCTAAGCAGGATTTTCTGTTCAGTGAAAATGCTGTCCTTTGTCCTCAGGTCCTGATCGAGCACATTGGTAACCTGGACCGGGCGTACGAGTTCGCCGAGCGCTGCAACGAGCCGGCGGTGTGGAGCCAGCTGGCCAAAGCGCAGCTGCAGAAGGGCCTGGTGAAGGAGGCCATCGACTCCTACATCAAGGCTGACGACCCCTCCGCCTACATGGAGGTGGTGCAGGCCGCAGACAAGAGCGGTAAGCCTGTGGGGGCCCACCAGATGCTGCAGGTCCCCTGAGAAATGGGCTCCATATGTAGCTACTCCAAGGAGGACGCTCGTTGTGGTGTTTGCTGTGCCATTAGCTTTAATCTGCAATTTCAGCTGCTCTTTAACGGGTGCTGTTTATTCCGACTGCTCTTTAACGGGTGCTGTTTGAACCGTTGTTTAGGTAACTGGGAGGACCTGGTGAAGTTCTTGCAGATGGCCCGTAAGAAGGCCCGCGAGTCCTACGTGGAGACGGAGCTCATCTTCGCCCTGGCCAAGACCAACCGCCTGGCCGAGCTGGAGGAGTTTATCAATGGACCCAATAACGCCCACATCCAGCAGGTACACAACCAGTCAAACTATACACAGAAACACACACAGGCCTAGGCTGTCATGGTCATGCAAGTCCTGTGTGATATTATAGTTCTGAAATATCATCATGGGGAAAATCTGGTAGTGTTTTTGATTTTGATTCAATTAATATGTTTGATGTTCTTCATACTTAGGGCTAGTGGGATTAATGGTTAATATGATCCAATTAGGATAATCCTTTGCTGAACAAATATCTCCAGCAGGAGTATGTTTTATTCAGTAATTGGAATTGTTTAGTATTGAGTAATGTAAATCTGTTTACTGGTAATTTATGAAAGGTCATAGAAATTTCATTTAGAGTCTTTTAAAATGTTTTGGAAAACTGTTGGATGTGAGAGTGGACAGGAATTGTGATAATTGTGGGTTTTTGTGCTATAGGTTGGCGACCGTTGTTATGACGAGAAAATGTACGATGCCGCAAAGCTGCTGTACAACAACGTGTCCAACTTTGGGCGCTTGGCCTCCACGCTGGTGCACCTCGGGGAGTACCAGGCCGCTGTGGATGGAGCTCGCAAGGCCAACAGCACACGCACATGGAAGGAGGTGAGTGGAGCAGATGCCCCCCCCCCCATCCCACACACATGTGAAACTTTTACTAACTGTAGGTGTTTAGCTGGCTTAATAAAGTTAGCTTTGTTCAAATACCTCTACCTGCCCAGGGACTGCAGATGGAAATGAGCTAGTTGTTAAATCTGGTACAATGTATCTTCTCCCTTTATAAGTGATTACTGCATTTGCAGTAAACTAAACGATCCGAATTTGTCAGACGCTGAGTGAAGTAATTTTTGTGTGTCCGTAGTGGTGGAGTCATGTTTAAGTTTGCAAGCTTTTTTAGCAAGGTTTTTTAACTTTTAAAAGTTTTTTTAACTTTTTTAATTTGTGTCCTTGTTTGTGTCTGAATCCTATGTGTGTTGTGCTGTAGGTGTGCTTCGCCTGCGTGGATGGGAAAGAGTTCCGTCTGGCTCAGATGTGTGGGCTCCACATTGTGGTCCATGCAGACGAACTCGAGGAGCTGATCAACTATTATCAGGTACAGTTTCACTCCAAACCTCAAACACACGTTATGTGTTGAGTGTATATATCAACACTCTGATCCATGGTTTTATATTCATATTTGCTTTAGTATTGGTGGCTGTGCAGAAATGCATTAGTATTAATTACCAGTTAATAGTCTCGAACCATCAGGAACTGATCTCAGACCCTGTAATTAAGTTCAGACCCTGCCTTCAGTCTCAGAAGCCTTCAAACGAAACGGATTTATGACATGTTCATGCACAAGCGTACGGCCTCAGCACTCAGTTCTGTGTGGCCACTGTGGTGCGGGTTTTCCCCCGAAAGCCTCCTAGAGCCAGCCACAGTTTTATTGCCTCATGTTTAGAGCTGCGGTGGGCTGAAGGTCTCGCCGTGGCCCTGCTGCACTGGGAGCCCAGCGATTGTAGTGGTTTTGCTGCGCTAACCCCAGCCTTGTGTATGTGTATGTGTGTATGTATGTATGTATGCATTTGTGTGTGTGTGTGTATGTTTTTGTGTGTGGGTACGTGTGCTTGTTCAGGACCGTGGGTATTTTGAGGAGCTGATCACCATGCTGGAGTCGGCCCTGGGCCTGGAGCGTGCACACATGGGCATGTTTACGGAGCTGGCCATCCTCTACTCCAAGTTCAAGCCGCAGAAGATGAGGGAACACCTGGAGCTCTTCTGGTCCAGAGTCAACATTCCAAAGGTAAAGGGAACCAAACATTCTCGCCAGTGTTGTTGATGCAACGAGCGCCGAGCTTGAAAAGAAATGTAACGAGGCCACCCATGGCTTTCCGAAAGCGATGATCAGCATCAGCAACTGTAAACATAAACTGCGTTTACTGTAATGTTTTTTTATGAGTTTACTGTAATGTATTTTATGTAGCATAATAAAAACAAATGATGTAGTTCTTAGCATGTATACAATTGGTTTTAATTATGTTGTCTTATTTATAGAGAAGAAGCTAAGGGAAAGGATTTGTGTCTTCCTCTTAGGTTTTGAGGGCTGCAGAGCAGGCCCACCTCTGGGCGGAGCTGGTCTTCCTGTACGACAAGTACGAGGAGTTCGACAACGCCATCCTCACCATGATGAGCCACCCCACAGACGCCTGGAAGGAGGGCCAGTTTAAAGACATCATCACTAAGGTAATAAGCTGACATTATTGCAAACAAATAAAGGTGAAAAGGTGAAATTATGGTGTATAAATGACATTGCCTCTGTTATTTATTTATTTATTTGTTTGTTTGTTTGTTTGTTTGTTTGTTTGTTTATTTGCCTTTCTCTCCCCATCATAGGTGGCCAATGTAGAGCTTTATTACAAAGCGCTCCAGTTCTACCTGGAGTTCAAGCCTCTGTTACTGAACGACCTGCTCATAGTTCTGTCTCCGAGACTGGACCACTCCCGAGCCGTCACCTACTTCAGCAAGGTGAGCCATGTTGGTGGCACGCCCATCCAGGATGTTGTTTTTCTGCCTAGTAACACATGACACTTTTACTCATTGCTTGACCAATCAGCACTCAAGGCCCCGCACCTCTGTCTCCTTTCATAGGTGAAGCAGCTTCCTTTGGTTAAGGCCTACCTGAGGTCAGTGCAGAACCACAACAACAAATCTGTCAATGAAGCACTCAACAACCTCTTCATCACTGAGGAAGACTATCAGGTAACATGCCACTGCATATTGCTATGTACAGTCAACCACAACCGTCAACTTTGCCATTGTGGGACACCATTGACATTATCAGAAATGATGCTGTTGTGCTTCAAATGACCCAAATGGTCTTTTTTTTTTTTTTTTCCCCCTTCCTCCCTGCCTTCAGGCCGTGAGGACGTCCATAGACGCCTATGACAACTTCGACAACATCAGCCTGGCCCAGCGGCTGGAGAAGCACGAGCTGATTGAGTTCAGGAGAATCGCTGCCTACCTCTTCAAGGGCAACAACCGCTGGAAGCAGAGTGTGGAGCTTTGCAAGAAAGACAAACTCTACAAGGTGCGTTCACATTTGCCCAACTTTCCAGTGCAGGAATAAAGTCATACTTGAATTTGTTGTCCATACATACGATTACCTTCAGTCAGTGTGAATGCTGTTAGTTTGATAGCTACATCATTTATTAAAATGTTTATAGATCTACTGCTGGTAGCATAATGCGGCAGCATCAAGAAACCCTGAGTTGCACTTTCCACCCTGATCAGTCAATGGTGTGTGTGTGTGTGTGTGTCTTTACATAGGTACCTTGTGCTTGTATGAGTGTGTGTGTGTAGGGGGGGGGGTGTGTGTCAGAAGTGTCCCTGCTCCGGGAAACTTCAGGCACATGTTCCTCTACACCTCTTACCTTGTTGTGTCCTCCTTTTGTAAGTCGCATTGGATAAAAGCGTCTGCTAAGTGTAATGTAATGTGTATGTATTTGTGTGTGTGTGTGTGCGTATCTGTGTGTGTGTGTGTGTGCGTATCTGTGTGTGTGTGTGTGTGTGTATCTATCTGTGTGTGTGTGTGTGTGTGTGTGTGTCTGTGTGTGCCTGTTTGCCGGGTGGTGCTGCAGGACGCCATGCAGTACGCGTCGGAGTCGAAGGACACGGAGCTGGCGGAGGAGCTACTGCAGTGGTTCCTGGAGGAGGGCAAGAAGGAGTGCTTCGCCTCCTGCCTCTTCACCTGCTACGACCTGCTGCGGCCCGACGTGGTGCTGGAGACCGCGTGGAGGCACAACATCATGGACTTCTCCATGCCCTACTTCATCCAGGTCATGAGGGAGTACCTCTCCAAGGTACGCAGCTCTGCCTCCCCGTGTGCAACACTGCTGCAGAGCGTTAATCATAAAATAGCATTTTAGCCTTCAGAATGGGGGTTTTGTAATGAATCAGGTAAGACTGAACAGGGTAGACATATTGAAGGTTATTTCTCACGAACCAGTACTTTTTTTAAGAACACAATTTATGTCCTCTGCTTGTTTTGACACGCTTGAGGTGGTGTACCAGTCCACAATACATTTCTAAGAGTCACTTAACTTTCCTTTCAGGTTGATTTCGTTAAGGAAAAGGTGAAAACGGCAAGCTCTGCTCTGTCTTGCATTTGATTTGTTTGATTTAAACCAGTGTTTCGCCTTGAGCAACCTGCATGAGTTTTCTTTTGTTTTTGCATATTGTAATATCACGTTGCAGCCTTCGGCTGAATCTGCCAGTATATGCTCTCCTAAATGGGAACGGGATGAGGAAAGCAGAAAAGCTGTCTGGTGAGACTGGTGAGGCCAACAGCAGCAATTACAGTAGAATTCCCCCATGTCTGATGACAGATGACAGTTCTGTGTGTAGAGTGGACTGTAAGACCTTGAAATAGCCCAAACCATCCACTGGAGATATTTGTCACACAGAGGAATATTAGCCTGGGCCCCCTAATACTGCCTGTGGCGCTGCATAGAGTTTCATGTTCAAGTCAGTCTGGCCAACCTGCCTATTCTCAGGTGTTCCTTTGATGGGGAAATCGGGCAACAGTGAAAAACAAACGCTACGCACATGTCATTGGAATCAGTGGTCTGATTGGCTGTAGCTCTGTCCGGTAATATACAAAGGCATTTGACAGACGCCCGTTGGTCCTGCTTCTAAGAACTTCTTGTCTATGGGATCTTTGCCAGACCGAGCTCCATATATGAGTTTGGTGCCACAGCCAGGCTAGTCTGGTGAGACTTGCAAAAACGTTTATGAGTCAAAAGGAGCAGAAATGATAGAATTTCCCCAAGCACGAGTGCTAGCTCTCTTTTAAATGCAGTAGTCTTCTTTTCTTGTTTTTATTTGAGCAGCCATCTCCTGTGGTTAATTCTAATATTTATATAATGACTAGTACCGATGGCTTTAGCACTGAGAAGGCTTTCTGCACAGTGGGTGCCCTAAGCACTGGCAAAACCCACTGCAAATATCTAAATCCCCTTTGTAGAAAAGTTTTGCGCTTTGCCAGATCTTCAGGCACGCAGCACAGCACACGCGAAGTAAAGCAGGCGTAGCTCTTGTCAAACTTGATGTCATAATATTTCTGTAAAAATGGTCCGCCTGGTCAAGATCAGAGTTGTCAGTCAAGCTCATTCTCAGTTATTACCCCGGAGCATAGCTCGGCATGCTCCCATGCCAGTAACTGCTACTGTAAAGACGTGCACAGAATTAGACAGGGTTTTGTGGACGAGGCATTTCTTCCTTTAAGCAGAGAAATAAGTTGTTTTCATGGCCGTAACACTTACTTGTAATGATACTCAGGTAAACGTGAATGAAGATATTCACAGTGTAAACTAAAAGTGAGTATTTCTAAATAGCTGAAAGAATATTTGAGAGACATTTTTTTCATTTGTATTTGTACTGAAACTGCTGCACTAAAATGTGTGTGTCTTTGTCTGTGAGGGCATGTTTTGGGAGTTGGGGTTTATAAATGCCCAACAACATGGAAATAGAATTTGTTGTGAAGGGAACAGCTAACAATATAACTGCACCTTGACGACCATGTGGCTTGGCATCTGAGCACGCATGTTGTTCCACATGCCCCCTTTCCTGCCCCTCCCCGCCCCGCCCCTCCCCTCCCCTGCTTTCGGGCTCTGGTTTTGGGCGGCCCAGAACACACCCCTCCCTTCCTCTCCCCCTCCCCCTCCCCCTCCCCCTGTGGTTATCCGCACCCCTGTGCATCAGTTTTTTTTTTTCCTTTCTTTCTTTCCAAACACTGACATTTCCCCTCTCTCTCTCTCACTTTTTCTGAATGTTAACAAAGCTAAGCATGTCCTGACAGTGAGGCATCTGTCTGTCTGTTTGGGAAAGTCCCAAAGCCCGTCCCCTAAATGAAGCAGGGAAGCGACAGGAGTGTAAGAATAGGCACCCGTGTTATTTGCACAACAGCTTCTTACTTCAACGTAGTGAACTGCACCCACTTTCTGCAGATAGAAGTTCTGGAGTACCAAACTGAGGAGGACCACGTGCAGGTGAAAGGCGGCAGTAACAAAACCACATTTTTTTCTGACAAATTGAAATCATTTTCAAACTTGAAGGAAAATAATAAACAAATTTGCTCTTGCTCTCTACTCATCGCAAAACGCAGCTGATTGCTGGAAAGCACTGTGGGTTTTAAAACATCAGTGGAAAAAAGAAACATACCTCTCAAGTATGGAAGTACTTAACTAATGTTGTTGTTTGCACAGCTTTTGCTTTCACATCACAATTTACCCACACTTCACTTTGAATTTCAGTCTCCATTAAGAATTCAACACCAAGGGCGTACATTTCCCACCTGCACAGAAATAAAAGGCTTAGTTTACAACAAAGCCCAGGTGACCTTTAAATTGGCTGTGTGTGCTGTGTGCTCACACCTTTGGTATGCACATTCAAATAACTCAAGTTCCCTGTCTTGTAAACAAGAGCAGCCAAAAAAGCTAAAGGAAAAAAACAAACAAACAAACAAACTAGACAATGGTCTTTTTTTGTGGTTCTGCACTGTGACATCTTACATTGCTGTGGAATCTAGCCATGGGAAAGGAAATTGGCATTTCATCCCCATGGCTACCATCTGCAGTGTCAAAAACCACTCTGGCCAAGCACTGCAAACTGTTCAGAACAAAAACAAACAGACAAACAAACAAACAAACAGATCATTTGTGCAGAGAAATGACATTAACCTGAAGACTGAAATCAGCTTTGTCGCTCTAGCAAGGCCACAATGCTTTCATGGTGCCTTATACCCTACGGGTGATGCCTGTAATAATGAGCGGGTCACAGGCCGAAATCAAATTCTCAGATACTTCCTGTCACACCTCACTGCCAGTGCTTGCGGTTGTCCCACTAATCAAATTGCAGGTTTAAATTTGCCCAGCGCAGCAGAGGAGCACCAGTGGCTTGGCTTTTTTTGCGTGATGACGCATTGTGACTGAGGAGAGTACACCGGTGACGGATTTTAACGCAAAACTGTTTCCTTCTCTTAGGTGGACAAGCTGGAGACCTCTGAATCGCTCAGGAAAGAGGAAGAACAGGCCACTGAAACACAACCAATTGTTTATGGTAAGGCTCAGCGCTAACTGACATCACTTCCCCCATTCGTTTTGTGCACAGCGTTGCAGTGCAGAGCTGAGGCAGTGGGGGTTAATGGTGTATTTTAGGTGCAGTTGAGAAGACTGTCGTAGGTGGGGGGAAACAGTTAGGAATTTACGCAAGGGACCTAAAAGTCATCGGTCTATTTTCAGATCTGTTTGTCTGTTGGTTACCCAATGCTTCTACAGCTCTCAGCTGCAGCTACCCACCCCTTCGAACCAGTGCTTAGTTCCTGTTAGAACGCAGTTGTTAAATGTCAGTTTTTAAATAGGGGCTTTATTTTTTAGTGCTTTACCCTAGTTAAATGTACATTTTATACATAGGCTTTATTTTTTGTGCTTTATCCTATTTAATTGTACATTTTATACGGAGATATTATTTTTTGTCCTTTATCCTAGTTAATTGTACATTTTATATGGAATTATTTTTTGTGCTTTATCCTAGTTACCGGTTATTGTACATTTTATACGGAGATATTATTTTTCGTCCTTCATCCTAGTTAATTGTACATTTTATATGGAGATGTTATTTTTTGTGCTTTATCCTAGTTAATTGTACATTTTATACGGAGATATTATTTTTTGTGCTTTATCCTAGTTAATTGTACTTTTTATACGGAGATATTATTTTTTGTCCTTTATCCTAGTTAATTGTACATTTTAAAGGGGGACATTATTGTCAGTTTTTTACCTTAAGCTGAACCTGTTGCTTGTTTGGACCTGAGGCGTTGTGGGGTTCTCACATGGGTGTGTTGTGTGTTTTGTGTCGTGTTGAAGGCACACCTCAGCTGATGCTGACGGCCGGCCCCAGTGTGCCGGTGCCCCCTCAGCAGGCCTACGGGTACGGCTACACGGGAGCAGCGCCGCAAGGCTACGCCCAGCCCCCTCCCGCCGCCGGCTTTGGCTACGGCATGTAAAGGAGGAGGAACCAGAACCTCCCGACTCGGCCCGACCCAACCCGACCCGCCTCCCCTTCATCCTTTTCGCCCTCTTTCGCTGGCCACCCTAGCCTAGGGGCAGTCCATCCACCTCTCCCTTCCTTCAGTTCTACAAACTGCCCTCTGGCAACTTTTTTTTGTTTTCATTCAAGACGACAAGCAAGCAAATGTTTCTCCCTTACCCTGCTCTTTTTTTATATGAAAGATTTTTTGGCTCTTATTTTTTTTCCCTTTTTCACTTTTATGAAGGACTTCACTTTGTTTCTGTTTAGCAAGAGAGAGAATTTGGATCATGGGGATTATTTTTCACATTCCATAAATCTGATTAGTTTTAATTTTTTCTTTTTTGTCTGTTTTATTTTTAATAGGGGAATGATTTATGTCAAAAAGCGGAGGACTTGGTGGGGGAAATGAAGCCCTCCTTTAAATAAGGTCTTTTGTGAAGCATCAGAATTGCACTTGGCATCGAGAAGAAACTAATGTAGAATCTGTTCATTCTAATGTGTGTGCGTGTGTTGTATGTGTGTGAGAGCGCAGCTTGTTCTGTCTGTCTAAAAAAATGCATTCAAATATTGTATATTCAAAAAAAGAGAAAAAAAAACAGGCAAAAATACATTGTTCCAAAATACAGTATTTGAACAAGACTGCCACTTCCATGACGACACTACAAAATATTGCTGTACAACATGGGGGTTGTAGCTCTTCTGGTGAGACCTATTAAGTTGGCTGGCTTACACAGGGTGTATGGGGTTCTGACAAGTTCTACCACCTCCTTGGCCTATGCAGGTTTTAACAGTGTGGAAGTCATGAGTGTATTTGTTTATTCTGTGTGCTACAGATGACTTTCCCTTTGTGCAGTAAAATAACCAGTGCTCTTGTGTGGGAACATTCCATTTAAAGAGGGGAAAAATGACACACGAAAAGATGAGAAAAAGAGGAGGGAAAAAAAGATACTTTTCTTCAGATTCTGTGTGTTTGATTAACCTTCTCCCCCACCCCCTCTTGATCCTTGTGCTACCGTTTGTGTATGCTGGATATTGTGGTGTTCTAGGTCATTGTTCATGACTGTACAGAAAGAATATAAAACCTACTAACCTTGATCTGCTATTTTGTTGACTTTTCAATTTATCCAGACCTTTACCATTTGGTATATATTACTTTATTTAAATGAAAGCACCTAACTCCTGTACACTTAGCCTTTTAAATGCATAGACTTACAGTGCACGTTCACAGGGGTTAAAGGGGTTGTGTTTATCCCACAGGTGGCTTTGGCACTGTCCCCCTACACAAAGATGTCTAGTTTGATAAAGTTTTGATTTTTCAAACCTGTTTATGTGCTTATGCCACATAGGCTATGTGCTGCTCTTTTGAGAAACCACTTGTCATTTTCAACTAACTTACCATATTCAATTTAGTTACCCACATGCACACACACACTCTCTTACCCAGGACTGTTGTCCTGGATATGCTCTAGACTCGACCAAATAATGTACACATACGGAGCAAGCCGAATGGGTCCCAATGCATAGATTACTGTTGTGTGGAAAATACAGTATAACCATTGTCTGTGTTGTGTTTGGATGTAAAGCTGGCCCTTGCAATGACACTATGAGCACAAATTAGGAGAGAGCAGACTCCACGCAGGGAATGTTTGAGTAACCCTCTACTGTATGGTTCAGTCAAGGGAAACCTTGATGTTAATGTTCTATTTGACTGTCAAATAATGCCTATGTATGATGTGTGGGAGGGTGGACGATTATTTTTCTCTTCTTTCCTAAAAACGTCCAGCTCTGATTAAAGGACGAGACATAATGTAGAATATATAATGGTAGAATTGTGATTTAAAATAGATATCTGATTAACCCAGTAGTCCCCTCTCTGTATATACACTTACAAATAAAAACAATATCCTCATACATTCAATGATTGAAAAGGTGAAACTAATTGCTTCTTAAAATAAATGGTCAAACAATGGAAACACTTGTGTCGTGTGAAAACCTTTTAATCATTCCAGGAATAGCATGTTGTACATTCCTAAGCGATAAACTAGTGTT
>CM050214.1:30232706-30245206 GCA_027475355.1 Coilia nasus
TCTGCCTTCTCTTCCCGGCTCCCTCCTTCCTCTCTCTCTCTCTCTCTCTCTCTCTCTCTCTCTCTCTCTCTCTCTCTCTCTCTCTCTCTCTCTCTCTCTCTCTCTCTCTCTCTCTCTCTCTCTCTCTCCACCCTTTCAAACATCAGAATTTACTGGCACTTGACACTCGGTCCTCTCACCTTGTTTGTCTGCTCCTGAGACAACTTGATGGCGTTGAGCACTGGCAGAGCAGAACGGGCCAGCACGCTACCTGAGACAAGAGACGGCATCAGCACCTCACCCCAGACTAGAGGCGACATCACCATGCCTGAGGAGCGATGTCCACACAGCAGATAGCCATCACTTTACTGGGTAAGTCCACTTCTACAGAACCCCTCACTTTTTGCTTTTTCTCTCTCCCTCTCCCCCCCCCCCTCCCTCATTCTTCTTCTCTCTCTCCCTTTCTTTCTCTATTTCTCTCATCCTCCCTTACTCTTCCGCTCTTTCTCTTTCTCTTCCTCTCTTTCTGTCTCTCTCTCTTTCTCTCTGTCTGTCTCTCTCCCTCTCTCTATCTCTCTCTCCCTCTCTCTCTTTCTCTCTTTCTTTTTCTCTCTCTTCCTCTCCCCCATCCCCTTTCCTGTGTGGATTTGGTGATGAAAGCCCTCCTGCCTGCACCCTCCCATTCCCCCGGGGCTTGTTGTCACTTCATTGTGTGCCAAGTGGATTTTGACTGTCAGGTGGGTTTAAAATAAGTGGTGTGCACTTTTGGCAGAGGGCCATGGGGAACTGACACTGTTGAGTTTTTAACAGCACCCAGCAGCACATGCAGTGCTCCCACATGCATACACACCACAGACTCTGTGTGCGCTTTAGTCACACATAATAATAATAATGAGAACCTCTGTGCGTGGTCTCTTTTCTTTTCACACAAGATGAGGAAGTGATTTCACATACACATGCACATACAAAAGGAGAGAGAAAGAAATATTTGGAAACCTCTTTTATTTGTTGCATGTAAGTACACAATGATAGGTACACTAGAAAGGGCTAGGTGCCAAACCTTTGTCTAGGTGCCAAAGCTGATATACTGTATTGAACTCAGAGGCAGTCGTATAACCCTGAAAAAGAGCCTGTTGGCATTTCGAGGGTTGAAAGCCAAAAGAGCATTTTTGTCAAAATTGAGTTATATATATATATATTACCTGAAAACTCTTCATGAGGTCTCTCCACCGACAAAGTTATACAAGTAAAATATTAATAAATTTAGAGTTATTAAGTAGTTGAATTCAGTACAGAAAATTAAAGTAAACTGAAGTAATTTCTTGTTTTGGCTCTCCTGTAAAGTTGCTCAAATGTCACTTATGCCCTTTTGATTCTCAGTCCTCGATTTATAGTCCGAATAAAGCCCTGGGCTCCTCTACTAACAGGGTAACAACTACCTCTGGGTTAACTAAACCAGTTAAGGTTAGTCACTTAACCACCTTTGTAGTATGCCCCACTGGGGTAAGGCAAGGCAAGGCAAGTTTATTTGTATAGTGCATTTCATACACAACAGCAGCTCAATGTGCTTAACAAAAATAAAAGCAAAGAACAATATGTAAAAGCGTAAAAGATAAAATAAGTTTAAAAGTATTAAAGTAAAATAAGACATTAAAGCTCAAAAACACATAAAATAAGAATAAATGAGTCACAGTCCATGAATTGTTTTACATGAACACTCCCCCAAATAGCCTGCCAAAGACCACAGACAGGTAAAGACAGGAAAGGTGAGAGCCATTCTGACTAATCCCTCCACCTACTCACTCGCTCATGGGGCAGACACGAGAACCATGTGTTCCGGAAATTTCTGAGGCAACATGTCTGGCCTTGGTCTTTATAGGACACCCTTGGCCCCTCTGAGGTGTGTGGCATGCAGACCTGTGAATCAGCCTTGCACTGAAGCCATCCCAAACAAACCACCCAATCCCTCTTCCCACCCCCCACCCCCACAAAACACCCTCAACTGACCCAGGTGGCATTTCAGAGACTCCTTCACAGCGTCACTCTGGGCCCAATATCAGAGACAGACATGGATGTCAGGCATTTAGGAGAAGAATATTTCCAAATAGAGTTTGCTTTGGCCTTAGCTTCATATTTTGGTGTATTTGACTTGGAGTGTTTTTAAATTTGTAAAAATTAACACTTTTTATTATGGAAAAACACTACTGCTTGAGTTTGGGGGTATGTAATATGAGTGTGTGTGGCACACACAGGCGCTGACGCATATTCACACAGACACACAGACACACACACAGACACACACACACACACACACACACACATATGGAGAACGAAAGTAAAGTACGAATGGTTTGATGGTCAAAGTGTTTTGAAAACAGTTAAATGGTTCACAGTTGAACTGATTCACTTTGCCCATCATTAAGTTGCTATTGACGCAAACGTCTCATACCTATAGCAGCGATTTTAGCGTCTCGTGGTTTATGAGGGGGAACAGCATGTTTGTTTTTGTTTTGGAAATTACCAACGGATGTGGTGAACGACCAGCATTACTACGCACAAGGTGTAAGCGTTGAAGTGTATAGTGTGTGTGTGTGTGTGTGTGTGTGTGTGAAAGAGTGAGTGAGTGTGTGTGTGTGTGTGAGAGAGTGCCTGTGAGAGAGAGCGTGAGAGAGAGAGCATGTGAGAGAGAGAGCGTGAGTGTGTGAGAGCGTGTGAGACAGAGAGAGAGAGAGAGAGAGAGAGAGAGATATTATGTGTGTGTATGCGTGCATGCGTGTGTGTGTCTGAAGGGCTTCTCTTGTCTGTGCAGAGGCCACAGAATGTTGGTGGCACTTCCTGATATGAGGGCCCCTGTGTTCCTGTCACATGATGTCCCCGAACTAACGGCTCCACACGTGGCCACACTGTTTGCCTCTACTCCAGGCTGCTACCGTCGCTCCAGTGACTTTGGCCTAAACCTTTAGACGCCCATTTTGATGCCTTTTCTCTTAGGGCTGCTCAATTAATCGAATTCTAATCGTGATAACGATTTCAGGGCCAAACGATCTCAAAACAAATAAAATCGAGGGCAACAATGTTTTTGTCCTAATTATTTTCTAGTGTTTGTACTGTACATTAGACATCAAAGGAGACTAATGTTTACGAAGAAAGGTATTAGGGAAAATCCGAAGGTACAAGAATATTTTTTTGAAATGTTTTTGAATATATTTTCAATAAATGAAGCATGTTACTGAGGAAAACAAAATAATCGTTTGAATAATCGTGATTTCAGTTTTGGCCCAAATAATCGTGATTCAGATTTTTTCCATAATCGAGCAGCCTTATTTTCTCTTCCTTTTGATCAGGGAGATGGATGACCCGAATTAGGGGCCTGACATTCAGATGAAATGGCTCGGTATGGTCCAAGTACAGTAAATCTGTATGCGTTATTTTCGCACGCATCTGGACGGATTATTTTGTGACGGGGATCTTTTGTTATCGCCTCATGTCCGGGCCGATCACCTCGCTCTTTCGGTAGTCCGGTAAAGCACCCGTTAAAGACCGTGGAGTGTGTGAAGGAGGGGGGAAAGCCTTTAATGTGGTTATCGGGGATCAAAGGCTTAGCTATCTTCTCCTCAGATGCTTCTTCAACAGCATGCGGTTAGCATAGTAGTAAAAAAAAAAAAAAACTCCTCATGCTTCTCGTCTTTTCTGCCTTTTGTGTGTTTGTGTGTGTGTGTGTGTGTGTGTGTGTGTGTGTGTGTTGCTCTTAGCCCTTTCATTCCATCCTTCTTTTTCTCTCTCTCCTCCCTGCTTTCTTCCTGGCGCTTAGCTCTTCCTCCTCATGTCAGGTTATGTCTGCGAAGGCGTGGTGATGTGAGCCTTCTCCCCTTTGGTCTTCCTCTCCTCTTCCTCTACGAGCCACATCACAGGGTCAGAGGAGGGTTCCTGAAGACACATTTAGTGTGATGTAGATCAAAATAATCTCACTCACTCACTCACTCACTCACTCACTCACTCACTCACTCACTCACTTACTTAGACACACATGCACATACATGCACACACATGCACACACACACATGGACACAAACACACGCGCAGACACACACACACATGCACACAAACAAACATGCACACAAACACACACACATGCAAACGCGTGTGCACAAACACACACACACACAAACACATGCGCACACACACATGCACACAAACACACACACACACACACACACACCACACACCTGAGGGTTCCACTTGTTTCAGTCCTTTTAATGACTTAATCAGTCAGTCAGTTCATGTATGAGAGGAGACTGTCCTCACCATGCAGTGGTGTTCTAATAGCAAATGGCTGTGTGGTGGTGCTCTCGATATGGGCACAGGTTCTGGTGTGACGCTGACGTTGACTTAACGATGACAGGTGTGGTGATTAACCTCATACCCAGCTCATGCCCAGTGCTTGGTGTGACCTCTTTAGCCCAACACACGCACACACACACACACACACACACACACACACACACACACACACACACACAGTGCTCCCAGACACATTGGCTTGGGGGGCATGAGGGACTGCACGCGCGCCTCACATTCAGTTTGGCCCTCTGGAGAGTGGGGGGAGGGTGGGGGGGGGGGGGGGGGGGCAGGTCGAGCGGGGGCTGAGTGAGTCAATCCAAAAAAAATCCCCATCCAAAAAAACAAAGAGCCCCTTAAAGGTTTTTCATAATGGAAACCGTAAATTACACTGATGAAAAACAACCTGCTCCCTAGCACAGGAGCCACGAGGAAGAGGGGGGAGATAGAGAGGGGAGGGACATTAGAGGGGGGAAACGAGTGAGGAATGACAAACGGAGGAGGAGGAGAGAGGGAAGAGAGGGTGGGAGAAAGAGAGAGAGAGAGGGAGAGAGAGTGAAAAGATGGAGATATGGAGAGTAAGAGAGAGGAAGGGAGACAGAGAGAGAGAGAGAGAGAGAGAGAGAGAGATAGAAAGAGGGAGAGGGGACTGGCTGTCCTTGCCGTGTTGTTGTGTAAGAGCTGGCTGCCTGGATGAGAATAACACTCTTATTCTCTAGCAGCTCTGAACTCTGTTACCCCTGCGCCTCGCTCCTTCAAACACGGAGGCAGCGATTCACGCACACACACACACACACACTCCCTCGCTCGCGCACAAACACAGCTCAGCCACCTCCTCCTCTCTCCTCCTCTCTGCTCCTCTCCTCTCCCCTCTCCCACTCTCCCTCCTCCTCTCTCCTCCTCTCCGCTCCTTTCCTCTCTCCCACTCTCCTTCCTGCTCTCTCCTCTTCTCCGCTCCTCTCCTCTCTCCCACTCTCCCTCCTGCTCTCGCTTCTCTTTCGTTTTGACTGTGTCCTCCTGTTCTGAGCCTCTCTCTCCCTCCCTCTCTCTCTTTCTCTTTCTCTCTCTCTCTCTCTCTCTCTCTCTCCTTTTCTCTGTCTGTTTTCTTCCCCACATGTCATAGACCCTTCCTCTGCTTTCATCTGTAGCCACTTCTGTCTCTTCTCTCTTTCTCTCGTTCTCCTTTCTCGCTCTATATGCTTCTCCCCAGCTCTCTGCAGATCTCTCACTCATACACACTTTTCTCTCTCTCTCTCTCGCTCTCTCTCTCTCTCTCTTTCTCTCTTTTTCTTTTTCTCTCTCACTCTTTCACTCTCTGTCTCTCTCTGACTCTTTATGTCTCTCTCTGACTTTCTCTCTCTCTCTGACTCTCTCTTTCTCTCGCTGACTTTCTCTTTCTCTCTCTATCTGCCCCTCTCTCTCTCTCTCTCTCTGCCCTTCTCCTACTGATCTCCACGCTGCACCCATGCTCATCCTCTGCCCTGGTACGCACTGTACCTGGGCAGAGACGTTGCTGTGCTGCTGCGTCTACTGGCTGTGAGCTAGGCTACACTAGACTAGACTAGACTAGCTGTGAGCTAGGCTACACTAGACTAGACTAGACTAGACTGGACTGGACTAGTCTAGACTAGACTAGGCTTGACTTGGACACTTGATTGCTGTCATTGCTCCGACCGAAAAACGGGCTTGCACATGTTCCTGCTGTACCTGGTAAGGAACCACGTTTTTCCTGATCCTCCAGTGTGTGTGTGTGTGTGTGTGTGTGTGTGTGGGTGTGTGCACGTGTGCGCACGTGTTTACGCTGAAAAGCTGTATCAGTGGGTAAAAGCTCACATAAATCCACGTGCTAACTTGCGTGTGTGTGCGTGTGTGTGCGTGTGTGTGAGTCTGTGTGCGTTGCGAGTCCGGGAAAGTATGCTTTTGCACTTCTCTGTGTAAGTGCGTCACAGTGGTCGATGCACAGCAAAGTGTGGGTGCGCTCAGGCAGAGGGGTGTGTGTATGTGTGTGTATGTGTGTGTGTGTGTGAAACAAGGGGGAGGAGAGGAGGGGGTGGGGGCGGGGTTGGGTGTAGTTTGGTCCGATCCGTATGCTGGCACTCCATGCCTGGTGTTGGTTCCTATTTTGACGTGCGGAGCTGGAACGGGTGAACCCAGTGACCCGCTGGTTCATTCGAGGACAGCCTCTCCCTCACACTTGTTTTTTCACTCTTGTGTTCACCCTCATGCTGTTCCCTCATCCTGCTTTCATTCTCCCTCTCTCCTCTCTCCTGCTCTCTTTTTGTCTCTCTCCTCCCTTAACACTTTTCTGTATTCCTTCCCCATGTTTACTTCCTTTTCCTCGCCCTCTCCCCCTCTCTCTGTCCTCTCTCCTCTCTCTCTCTCCCTCGCTCACTCAGTCACTCACTCAGTCACTTCGCCTCTCTTCCTCCCTCTCTCCCCCTTCTTTGCTCACCCATTCATGTTTACTTTCTCTCTCTCTCTCCCACCACTTTGCCCACTGCACTCTTCTCTTAGTGTTACTCCTTCCTCGCTCTCTCTCTCTCTCTCTCTCTCTCTCTCTCTCTCTCTCTCTCTCTCTCTCTCTCTCTCTCTCTCTCTCTCTCTCTCTCTCTCTGTCTCTCCATTGCTCTCCCTCTCTGTTTCTCTTTCTCTCTTTGACTGACTGTTTTCGCTGTGGCGTAGTGTGTTGTGAAAGGGGTGCTGGCATTGGGGTGGAGAGCGGCTCCCAAACATCTGGTAGTCTTTACGGAGTGTGGTATTAACAGCGCACCTCCCATCTGTCAGTGGCGCGCACACACACACACACACACACGCGCGCACGCACACACACATGCACACACACACGCGCGCACACACACACGCTCTAAAGGAATGCTTTGTGGATTCTGAGCTGGAAACCCCTGAAGTATGTACTCTAGTTTGTGTCTGGAAAGACCACTTAGCTGCCCTAAATGAAATTTCAGGAACTTTAATTTGTTTTTATTATGATAATTTTTTTTTTTCTTGGCCAGGGGTGGAGTTTCTTGAATGACTTCTGCCGTTGATCTTACGCCCCCTAGTGGTCGGGCCCCTGTCATCAGGAATTAAGGCCAGCCCCCCTAAACCAAAGTTCCAGGATTCCAGGAGATGGCAATCCTCAGAAACTCACGTCAGCACCTCAGATGAGGGCGAAAAAAAAAAAAAAGCATGAATGGCAGTTTTGTGAAAGCAATCCAGTTTGCCATCAGCATATTATCTTATCCTGCTGAAGTTATCCCACGTTTTCCTCGGTCGTCATTGAGCCCTCTTATCTGATCTGGGAACATGGCGATGCGTGACAGTGACGCGCGTCCATTGCCAGACCTTCTGCCATGGTGCCGCCGACGGAGATCCTAGAGAAAAGGCGCGAGAGAGAGCGCCTGGGCGTATAAGGACCTGTTCAGGGAGCCACCGCCATGCCTGCCACCAGGGGGGGGGGGGGGGGGGGGGAGTTGGCGTGAAAGGTTGTTTAAAGCCAGTCTTCTGCCAGAAAAAACAGGAGTGGGCGCAAGGGGTTGTGCTGTCCCAGACAGGTTCACCCCAAACATGCAGTGCCCTACCTGAGCCAAGTTAATCTGTCTAGGTCTCATGTGACCAAAGGAAGTGCTTCTGATATTGGTCAAAGTTAAGTCTTGCAAATAAACCTTCTAGCCAAGGTTTATTTTCGTGTTTGTTTTAGCAATGTGTTACCAGAGCTGGATCAGACCACTAATGAATGTGAATGGAGCTCTCATTTAAAGGATGAGGGGGGCCAATGCAGTGATTCTGATCACTGCAACCGATTTTTTTTGTTCTCTGCAGTATAACAGCAAGAAGTTATATGGCTCTCTATAAAGTGTTTAGTCCTCTATTGCAAAATATTGAAGTGCAATTTTACAAGTTTTATAGATCATGCTTACAATTTTTAATGGAGCAAATTATGCGATCACAAGTTAAACTTGTGGGACCTGGAACTGTCTCATATTTTAATCAGATATTCGACTCTCACTCAGTGTCATGGCTGCAGAGGTGGTCACAAGGTGGGCACCCTCCCATTTTTCAGTGACAAGACTCTCATCATGAGTGTAAACAACTAATAGAATGTGATTCTAATTGATACTTATTGACCACAGTGTTTTTTTGTTGTTGCTCAAATCGTTTTGAAAGTGATCCAAACGTTATCAGTCAGCCCTGTAGTTAGTCATTATCATTGTGCTGTGAACTCTGCCATCCTCTTAAGTGAAATGGATCTAAAAGAGCTCTGTGGTTATCCTCTCCGGTGTGAACAATCCTTGAGCTGTGTCACTGGTTGGCCCATGACGAATCCATAGTTTGTCAACAGTTGCACTCTGGTCTAGTGTGTGGATAGAAAGGTGTTGTACTGTTCATTCTGGCTTGTCTTGAGTCTTCTGTTGCTTTGTTCAGTGCAAATATCAGCAGCTGTAGGCATACACGATTGACTTTTGATTTGGTTCAATAAATAAAACAAATCACAAGGTGATGATTTGTTTGAATGCCATTTGAGTATTCTAGTGAATGATGGTAATTATTCATCATAATCCCCACACAAGGATTTCATTTGAGTTATGATCGGATTAATCTCTTATTATTTGTTTGCAGCTTACAAAATGAACTGAATAAATGTTTGGAGTATTTGCGCTTTGCTGTCAGTATCTTTCATGTAAATTATTGCCCTAGCTCTTTACTCACTTGTTAGGCTAAATGGAAGTTGCTATTCACACGAGTCGGGCTTAGAAAGTGTGTGTGGGCCTTGCTGCTTACCGTTTCATTGAGGTTCCATCTTGTTGCGACACAATCTGACTTCCATCTCATGGCCATAAGATGGTGCTAAAACCCTATGCATGGTCTGAAACTGATCTCTCCACATACTTCATATTGCACATTCAAAATGCACCCCGTCTTTTGTTGGCAAAAGGAGAAAATGATTGACTTATGATGATGATGTAACTCAAGGTATGGTAAATAAAGTTTCCCAGGACTATGGTGTGCTATGCTCTCTTTTTTTTATTAAGTTTCAAATGTTTAAGCTGTTATTGAAACAACAAACTCATTTCAAAGCCCTCAAAACAAAGCATCAACCTACGCAAAGATCAGAGACAGTTTTTACACAGCATCCTCTTTAAATACAACACTGTTTCCAACACTTTATTGTGGAAGATGCAAATAAAATGTCGTGATGCGCAAAACATTTCAACCCCATATTTAATTAAAGATATTACAAAGACAGCTTCTCAAATGTTTTGAGGACATTTTACGGTTGTTTGAGGATTATGTGGTCATTTCAAATGTGATGCCAGCAACATATATTTTAAATGATTTATTTATGTATTTATTTTTTTGGGACAGTGGTAACAAAAGACTGGACATGTTGTGAAATGCCAAAAGAAAACACTTAGCAGAACATCTCAAAACAAATTAGGCTAACTGGAACCAGCTTAGTGCCATGACGGGGGCGTAGAACGAGAGCCTTTCCTGGAGTAACATGGGCGAGGGTTAGAACACTGTGAGGACTACGCTGGCAAATATTGCAACAATTTACAAATAATGTGTCTCAAAGAATCTGGGGATCGCATTGTATATGGTACATAATATTATTACAAGAACATCTTTGAAGGAATCTCTCTGTATGCAGGCAACAAGGCCACAATCCAATATTGGAGGGTAGCTGTGATCCACAGTTCCTTAGACTGCATCAAAAACAGACACATCGGCGATGGAGGAATGTTTCCAAAACACCATTGTCTGTGAACGCAGTTCCGTCGCCGCATCCACAAGTGGAAGTTGAAACTCAGCCATGCAAAGAAGAAACCCTATATAAACTAGATGCAGAGACGCCACGGCTTGCTGTGGGCCTGTGGAGCTTTCAAAAATGGACTGAGGCAAAGTGGGAAAACTGTCCTGTGGTCTGATGGGTCACAATTTAAAAAAAATCCTGTTTTCGAAATTCTGGATGCCATGCCCTCTGAAGAAGTAGATCGGGAACATCTGGACTGATATCAGCGTGCCCTTTAAAAGCCGTCATCCGTGACAGTACAGGGGTCAGTGGGTGCACATGGCATGGCTATAACCTGTACTTTTGTGAAGACGGCATCATTGACAACTGATAAATAAATATACATCTTAAAGCATAAAGCTATATGCTGTGAAATAGACAATGTGTTTTTTTTTTCAATTGAATTAAATTTTTTTCAGCGATAGGCTTGCTTTTTCTTTTTTGCTTTTAGCAAGACAATGCCGTACCGCGTTCTGCACGTATTACAACAGCGTGAATCCCACAGCGAAAGAGTGCGGGTGCCAAACTAGGCCTCCTGCTGTTCTGGCTTGTGAGGCACTACATTTGTTCATTCCATATGACAAAGGACATCCCAAACTCTTGAGCAGATGAAATCCTACATCAAGCCAGAAATGGAAAGTATTCCACTTTTCAAGGTTACAGTGATTGGTGCCCTCAACTCCCAGATGCTTCCAGAAGTATTGTTGAAACTTGAATAGAAGGGTAAACACGACCTTGTCCCAACTTGTTTTGTAATGTGTTGCTGGCATGAATATTTAAAATGAGCATATCATTTTAAACAGTTCTCGGTTTTAGCTGTTGACAAGTTGTCTTTGTGTTGTTTTCATTTTAATATGGAGTTTTGCAAATCATTGGACATAACATGCCAACATTTTGAAAACAGAATTATACCATTGTAAAACGGACACTGTCATCATTACACACATAATTAGACTTGATTTGAGGATCAGGAAAAGTCAAAAAACAGTTTGTGGATATTGTAGACTTGGATGCACAATTTATTATATTGTTTATATATGTATATATATATACAATTAAAAAGTTTATTTTTCAATTTATATTTTCAGCTTTGAAATGTAATAGTTTAATACTGTCTGTGTTGTAAAGTAAGAGTACTGCCAAACAAAGATGGCGAAACTAAAATCTGCCTTCAAAGGACAACACTGCCCTACAAAGCCAGAATGCAGCAACTACATATTTTGTCAAATTGAGTTAAGACTGGAAATTGACTTTATAAAACCCATTTTGTCTCGAGACTAAACCTCTTGCTTCTTGCTATTAAGAAAGTACAAAACTATTGTGTGTAAAACATGTTTGACTGGGCAGTATCACAACGTTAAAGGCATTTTTCTCAGCTTCTGTGTTCATGTAGTTGCTGCACTTTGCCTTTGTAGGGCAGAATAGTCCTGTCATTTATTGGTTCTATCTGTGCAGATATCAGATGTGACTTCTTAAAACGCTCACCTGTGCTTGAGTGAAAAGGTGTGCCAAGTAAAATTTGCAGGTTTTGTGTGAAATGTCTTTGTGAATGTGGTTTGGCTTTTTTTTTTTAATCCTCTGAAGCCAGATTTCCCATCTCCGCTTACAAGGTGAAATCGAAGATTCATTTGTCACCGGGCATTCCTTATTAGACATTGTCAAAGGATATAACACTGGGCCCTGTGTAGGTTTGAAGCTGACCATAATGTTTTTTTTCCCTTTCTTTCTTCTTTGGCGCTTTGCAGGCAGCCAGCCTCTTCCTGCTCGTTTACACAAATCATTTCAGACACCTGAGAGCGCTATTTGACCTTTTTTGCTGTTGAAATTCAAGACTAATTTGATAGAGGTGCCGTTTAACTAGATGGTCGTCTGTCATTTACAACTATTATAAGAACTGTTTATCCTTAACAAAGAGCAGCAGAGAACAATAAGTAATAAAATTTGCTGCTCACAACAAAACCCCTGCTAAGTGTTGATAGAACACAAAATGTTTATCTGGGCCTCTTATTTCAGAGTGGGCAGGAATTGGCATATTTCACTTCATAAAAACCAGTCAGCACTAACTCTATCTATCCTGGGGGGCAGAATCCTGCGGGGGGTAGAATGTTCTAGAAACTCCTGCATGTCCTGTGATGCTTAGAAGCGGGACCGCATTGGCGCTACGCAATGCTGAGTAATGGTTAAAGCGCTGTGCTTCTGCATCTGCCCCCCTTTGACACCGGCTCCAGGGGTGGGGCAGTTAGGGTGACTCAGCACTCACAACAGCCCCTTTGAGGACACTGTACATATTTATAATAATAATAATAATAATAATAATAATAATAATAATAACAATTATAATAATAATACAAATCAAAAATAAAATTAATGATAATAATAATAAAAATAATAA
>CM050214.1:30252706-30255206 GCA_027475355.1 Coilia nasus
GTTATACTACACAGTGACTAAAGCACATACTGGGCTCTTAAACATTAAATTCTAAAAGAAGAAAAATTGTAAAAATGGTATGGTAATGGTATTTTTGACAGGGTAAAGATCCGTTAGATTTTAGATCCGCTTTTATCTCAACATTTTCCTTATAACAGTTACATTTTCTTGTATGAAAAACAAAGTCCATCATGTATGTATTTAATGTTGGGCATAACAAAAACTGCTGGTAGATTTGACATGTTTCTTTAACATATCTCTAAAGCACAATAAAAAAAACATTTGTCAGTATTTTGGTCATAGCAAGCACATTTTGCTATGGTTCTCTCTGAAGGTATGGATTTTTCACATTTATTGCCAGAAGTTAAATGTCATATGTCAAATGTCATAACCAAATGTGTGAAATCTACTGGAACACACATCATTGAAACCATGGCTTTTTGTTTCATGGCACATTTGAAGCTTACGGCTGAAACACAATGCTTGTGTGAAGCAGTTGTTAGTAGCCAAACCATAGTGGCAAATGGTAAAATAATTTTATTTATTTGTAAGAAGAGAGTGCCTGGGATAGTTACCCTAATGGTCTACAGTATTCAAGTTAATTTAATGTATTTACAATGTAAAAAAAATTATATAATATAATATAATATAATATAATATAATATAATATAATATAATACATCAACAATATTTTATTGTTGTATACAATATTATATTATATATATTATATATATATATATATATATATAAACCCCACTGGCAATGCAGTTTTCAATGAAAGCGGTGGGTCAGCTAAGGCTGCTTCATTATGGAAAATATCATAATCACGATTATTTGGGACAAACAAGCAAGTTTATATATATATACAAGCAATTTACTTGAATATTGTAGCTCATTTAGTGTGTACTCCTGCCTTAGTGCTACGTGTTGATGTAATTTCCACAAACATCATGTTGCGTTCTGGTCACACGCCGGCATATTCCGCCATTAATTCTTAATCAGTCATCAGGGGGTCACATCATGACATCATGTTGTTCCTGTGTCTAGCACTCCCAGTCTGACAGGAACACAGAACTGCTGTTATCACTTTTTCCTACCTGACTCACAGGTCCCTCCGCTCTCCACAACACAGACTAGGATCCTCAGAGGTCTATGCAGAGAAACTTGAATTTGGACTAGTTTTAATTGTTACATGTTCACATACTGCACAAGTATAGTCACACATGTTGTTTTTTTTATATGTACATTTAGAAATTATATGCATTTTAAAGGAAGAGTGATTGTTTAGTAACATCCTATTTAAACAAAAAACCATCTGCCTGTTGGGTGAAGTAATTATGACAAAATTGCTCATATCAGCTGAGGAAGTAGAGTGGCGTATCAACCAATTCATCGCAATAAACTAAAATAGCATTTTATTTTTTGTAATTATTGAGTTTTTAGTATGTCAAAAAGAGGATTATTTTTGATCAACATGAGACACATATGTCTATTTAGAGTAATTGATTGGTTGTAAATTAAATACAATGTACATGCATCCTTTTTTATTTCCACCACTTTTATAAAATGTAAAAATTAACAACTTATATTAAATACATTTCTGTTTTGTAGAAAGGCCAATCATTCTACACACTGTATTTTTTTAAATACGCACTTATGATCCAGCAAAAATACCAAATCTCAAACAAATTAATTTTCTTGTTTAAAGTGTATCATCTGTTGCTTTTCATTTTTTGTGTTCAAATCATCTGAAAACTTTGTGACTATCTCATCCAAGTGTTGTTGTTTACAAAATAAAGCCTTTTTTGCCCTCTATAAATGCATTAAACATACACAAAATCAGTTAAATAGCAAATAAAAAATAAATAATTAAAGGTTGAGCATTATGCTAAAAACTGTCCTTGCATGCTGATTGCCCCGGAGGTTAAAATGCCCTTGTCAGGGCATGATGCAAGATGGCCCCAGTAGCAGTAAGCCATTTGTGCTGAGTCTAACACATGACCTCATACATGTCCCGTTGCCCTGCTGGGATCTGTGATATCACATGTCACAGTGATTAGCCCCTCTGCCCCGTAGGGAAGCTATGATGGATATCTCCATGCTGGCATGATGGCCCATAATGTTGGAGTTACTGCTCTGGTCATGTTGATGGCAATAATGACAAACAGTAGAGTTTTTTTCTGCAGTGTGTGAAGGCAGTGTTATAAAGGTGAAAAGAAAGACAAAGACAACTATATGCATGTTGCAAAAATGTTGATAAGATTAATGCCAGTGATGGCAACCAGTAAAGTATCTTTCAGGGCCTATTTTTACTTCGATATGTAGAGGCAGGCGTGTAGTGGGACAAAGACATATGCACTATGGTAGAAAGATTGGTAGTGCATATCATAAGCCTGTCATAACATGATAAGCAATCATGAACGTGAATAAATGCTGTTTTGTAATTTTAAAAGGGACTTAAATAGTCTTTATTCAGTGTCCAGTGTATAGAGGCAGTGAT
>CM050214.1:30260206-30270206 GCA_027475355.1 Coilia nasus
TGTTGATTGTCTTTTGATCCTGCTCCCAGTGTTCACTTGGATGTGCGTGCTTTGTTTGAAATCTTACGTGTCAGTAAAACAGACTCATGTCATTTGACTGACTAAATATAAATAACTAATATTGTAACAGTATTCATATCTCATGCAGTAAATGTGATGGTGAGTCCATCACAATAAAACCTCTCATGACAAATGCAGGAAGTGTGATACTTCAGCAGAGAATATTTACATAATTGAAGTGAGATGAACAGATGATTGTTTTCATGAACAGTGAATTAATTTACACTTTACTATATGAAATGAAAAACGGGATTTAATTCATTATGATGTAGTAAGGTAATTGTAAAGGAAAGTAGTATTATAATGCTGTCATTTCAGTTGGTCTGATATGACTTATCAAACCACACTTGCTAGCTTCCAACTCCGGCTTGTTAGTTTAATTCTTACATACAGCATGCTTACACAGATTTCAGGTAAACTGTCTAGCCTGTCTAGCTATTTTACATCTGTGTTAGAAATGTAAAAAAAAACCTTAACATTAACACTTGTACTTATACGTGTGTAATGACAATGTATACATGTGTAAAGTCACATCTAATCTAAACATTGTTTAAGGAGAACATCGCGCTTATAAGCATTCCGATTGTGGAACAAAAATTACGTCCCCGAGTCTGTTTGTGACAGTTTATTTCTTTCTCTATCTCTCTCCTGCGTTAGTCTCCCTACCATCTGTACCATCAGGATGACAGAAGAGGGGGTTGGTCTGCAAGGTTTCATCTTGGGAAGCCTCTTGACAATACCAAAAGCAGATGCCGTGATGCCTCTGACCCATGTAAGTATTTCATAAAGCGCATGTTTCAGTTTGCATGTTACAGTTTAATGCACATTTTGCAGTTCACAATTTACAATTAGTAAAATGAGGCATATTGAAGCCATTATTTGATTTGTAAAGACAAAGAAGTGTTAAAATGTGTACATTATCAGAGGTGAATGTGGTGAGGCAGTGTTATATGATGATGTTCAAAATGGCCGGGAAATCACGTGTCCAGTTTCACTTATGGTGGTCACAAAGCCGAGGAAAAAGACCGTTACACGATGTATGCATGAGGACGCGCAGTGTGTGTGTGTGTGTGTATATGTGTGTGTGTGTGTGTGTGTGTGTGTGTGTGCGTGTGTGTGTGTGTGCGTGTGTTTGCATTTGTGTGTGCGTGTACAGTATGTGCTTGTGTCTTCTTGTGTGTGTGCTTGTGTTAGTGCATGTGTCTGTGTGTGTGTGCTTGTGCACACGCTTGTGTGTGTGTGTGTGTGTGTGTGTGTGTGTGTGTGTGTGTGTGTGTGTGTGTGTGCATGCATGTATATGTGCCTATATGTGTTTTCTGCATGAGTGACCTAGCTTTACCCTGTCCTGTCGTATTTGTCCTAGTTCTGAACGGAAGTCGTGGGGCCCCGCCCTGTTGCGAAAGGCCGTTGGAGTGTGTAAGTGTGTAACGTTGTGTAATACTGTGTGGACTCGTGTAGTATGTGCGTCATCAAGTCCTCCCTACACACCCAAAAGTACACACACACACACACACACACACACACACACACACACACACACACACACACACACACACAAACCCTTATCCCATTCTCCCTCCAAAAAATATGTGTGTGTGGGTGTGTGGGTTCCATGCAGATACAGTATGCAAGGTGTGTGGTGCAGGGCCTATTTGGATGAAATAACAAGTCTAACACCTAAAGTTGTGCTCCATAATTCTAACTCGGATCACTTCTCAACTTTGGTAATTGTTCTGCCTGGGTCCACTAGGTGTCCATTCTGTGTGTGTGTGCGTACATAGTTTTCGCTCCATGAGAAACAAGAAGGCTTCGGCCAAGCCAAACACAATCACACACCAAACCAATCAGCAGCTGGCTCCTGGTGCGAACCAAGGTAGAGAAGGAAATTCATTGGCTGTCCTGTCGGGCTAAAATGTGAACATAATTTTCCCATGAAGTCATAAACCACACCTCGTATTCATTTACATATTTATTTGTTTGTTTGTTTAAACACATTAGTCCCATTGAGCTCTTTTCCGAAGAAAGCCCTGCAATGGCAAATTAAAAATCGTAACAGGATTTCACTCATCTGGAACTGGAAATTACACAACCTCATTCATGTGACATTGAAATGATGTTTCGCCTGAACATGTAACCCTTCCCAGTGTGTGTGTGTGTGTGTGTGTGTGTTTCTAGCATGTAAGTGTGCACTTAACCTGTCATAGGGGTGCAGCCTTGCCATTGATAACACCCCCATGTGAACACAGAGTGGGGGATGTGGGGCTGGGTGGGGGCGGTAGAAGCTTGTTGGGACATGTTTGGGGATCGGACATGCCAGGGTGTCATTGCGGATGCCCCACCTCGCGGAACATATGCTGTCAGTATTTGTGTGTGTGTGTGTGTGTGTGTGTGCATGGGTGCCTGCGTGTTTCTGTGTGTGTGTGTGTGTGTGTGTGTGTTTGTGTGTGTGTGTGTGTGTGTGTGTGTGTGTTTGTTTGTGTGTGTGCCTGCGTGTGTCTGTGTGTCCGTATGTGTGTGTCTGTGTGTCTGTGTGTGTCCGTATGTGTGTGTGTGTGCCTGCGTGTGTCTGTGTGTGTCCGTGTGTGTGTGTGTTTCCGCTGGGCGTTGTGGCTGCAGAGAGGAGTAAACAGAGAGGAGTTTGAGGCGGCGGCGGAGCGCGCTACCACTCCTGCACCTGTCAGCCGCTCGTCATTGTGGAGAGCCCTAATCATTATCTCTGCCTCCACTCATTCATGCACAAGCACACCTCAAACCCTTGCCACACACACACACACACACACACACACACACACACACACACACACACACACACACACACACACACACACAATGCACACATACACACACATAAGCATATATGCAAACACACATACAGACACACACATTCCCATTAACACACACACACAGACACAAACACACACACACAATAATAGAAACACACTCTCACACACACATAGCATATATGCCGACACACACACACAAACACATACATTCCCATTCACACACACAAACACACACACACACCTACACACACACACACACACACACACACACACACACACACACACACACACACACACACACACACACACACACACACACACACACACACACACACAGACACAGTGACCTCTCCCCAGTGATTCCAGTTTGTCACCAATGGGTCCTACTAGAACACAAATTCATTTCACTGATATGACCATAAAACCCATTTAACTTTACATAAACGCACACACACACACACACACACACACACACACACACATACACACACACATGCACTCAAACATGCACACACACACACCCGACATAAACGGACATGCCTTGTGTGAACATTCCTCACCATGTTGGGCCTACTTTGATGGATGACACATCCTCAGTGTATGTGCCACGCAAGGGGGTGAGAGGGTGTTTTTAGTGGTGCATTCTCATGCTGTGACTGGGCTTCCTAATTGTGTACGTGTATGTGTGTGTGCGTGTGTGTGTGTGTATGTGTAAAAGTATGTATGTAAGTGTGTGAAAGTATGTATGTAAGTGTTTGTGTGTGTGTGTGTGTGTGTGTAAAAGTATGTATATAAGTGTGTGCGTGTAAAAGTGTGTGTGTAAAAGTATGTATGTAAGGGTGTGTGTGTAAAAGTATGTATGTAAGGGTGTGTGTGTAAAAGTATGTATGTAAGTATTAGCGTGTGTGTGTAAAAGTGTGTGTGTGTGTGTCTAAAAGTATGTATGTAAATGTGTGTGTGTGTGTGTGTGAAAGTATGTATGTAAGTATGTATGTAAGTGTGTGTGTGTGTGTGTGTGTGTATGACACACAGGTGCAGCTTCCACCAACAGTTGCAGTTGCTGTGGCACGTTGGCGTTTGATGTGTGGGTGTGACGCTGGAAGCTTGTCCCTCACTCACTCTGTGCCCTTAGGCTCCACTGCTCTCTCTCTCTCTCTCTGTCTCTCTCTCTCTCTCTCTCTATCTCTCTCTCTGTCTCTGTCTCCCTCTTTCTCTCTGTCTGTCTGTCTCTCTCTCTGTCCCCCCCCCCCTCTCTCTCCCTCCCTTTCTACCTCCATCCCTCTGCATGCCATAGTCATGCTGATCACTTTACATTCCCCATGTGTGCTGGCTCTCTCTCTGTCCTCCTCTGTTTCACCTTCTCTCCTCTCCTCTCTCCTCTCCTCTCTTATCCTCTCTCCTCCACTCTTCTCTCCTCTTTCCTCCTCTCTCCTCCCCCTATCCTCTCCTCTCCTCTGTTTCATCTCCTCCCCTCTCCTGTCCTCTCTCTCCTCTCCTCTCTCCTCCCCTCTTCTCTTCTCTCTTCTCCTCTTTCTCTCCTCTTCTTTCTCCTCTCCTCTCCTCTCTTCTCCTCTCCTCTCTTCTCTTCTCCTCTTTCCTCTGTCTCCTCTGAGGTTCCATCTATCAGCGCTCACCACACACACACACACACACACACACACACACACACACACACACACACACACACACACACACTCTCCAGTAACACCCGCAACCCCCTGCAGTGAGGCTTGTGGCCTGCCGCTGCTCACTTTGTCCTCAACCTGCTTTTCATGAACAGGAACATGTGCTGTTCCTAGCTTTCAAACACACACACACACACGGACACCCACACAAGTATGCAAACATAAACACCCCTATAAACAGACATACACATGCATGCCCATGCACACAATGACATACACATGTGTGCCCCACACTAACACACACACGCACATATTCGCAAACACACGTGTATGCACACACTCCAGTGTTTCCCCTAGAAAATGTCTGAAGGTGCGGTGGCAAGACCTGCGCTCAGACATACGACGTACGACGTATCGACCCTAGTATGAGGATACGGGAGCATTCTGAGAGGTTTTTTTTTTTGACACAACACTCTAAAATGGTGACCCTTTGTAAGGGAATAAATTAATAAATCTAGTCTTGAAAGAAGAACCATAACCTTTAGAAAACAGCCAGGAAGACTAAATCCCCCTCCCCCTTCACTAATGCCAGAGTGACCTCTTACCCCCACCCCCCTAAACATAAATCTCACAACACATGATTACTACAAGTACACATTTATTGGAAATCAGTGGCAAAGTTTGCAGGCTTGCTCAGAGCACTTAATTTTCCTGGGTTTTTAAAAAAACAATTTTAAGGCTTGCTCATGGGGGAACTCGCTGACAGGAGGTCCGTGGCCCTGTGTTTGCCCTTCTTTTGGCTGCTCTCCTCTCTGTCTACCCTCTCTTCACATTCTCTTTGTTCCAGCCTATTTTGCTCCCCTGCCTGATTACTGCTACTCTAATAAAACATTCATATTTTCAAAACATTTACGTGCACATTTTGAAATTAACGTGGTTTTGACCATTTCTGATCTGATATGGCATTTGGCAGATGAGCAAACACTGACGTTTGGGGAGAGGACTGTGTTTAATCATACACACTCGAATTAGGGATGGACATCACATATTCTCTATGTCCAAGTTTACTGTCATCATTGTAATGGAGCGTAAATAAATAGCCAACAATTCACCTGCAACAACATTTGAACAGCGCGCACCGGAGCCTTGTAAAATGACGGTGGCGGTTCATCTCAATTCCAGCTGTCGACTCGGTTAGACTCGGACAAGAAGGAGCTTGAACATCTCATAGTAAAACTGAGGTGGGCTAGTTAATACAAACGTCATGGCTTTGATAGTAAAACACGAGGAAGAGGGTCTGAAGTTTCCACAGGCTATCAATATGAATAGCCAACTTTAATATTAATTATTAAGCAATGCCCATCCTTAGCTCGAATGACTTAAATTTTGCACGAACGAATCGAGTTTCTTCATCTCTCTCCTTTCTTTTTTGGGCGAAATACTTAAGCAAGCTCATCGGCAATCGAAAGATATCGTTGACGTTAGATCTCTCTCTATCAGTCAGCTCAAATGAAAACTAGCGCTCTGGTGATGAGCTATAAAAATCGTCCTTACATTTATAATCTATGTAAGAGAGCTATATGGATGTGGATATGCCTATGTAACGGAGGTTTACTAATGTTCTACGCCGAGCTCTGCTAGCTGGCATCCGATTTATCCCCTCAGTGTGTGAGCGCGTGATCTACCACTGAAGACCGGGAGGCCAAACGAAACGTCTTGTCTAACATAACCTAAACGTTGCCTACTAACAGTTTTACATAAAGTTTTACATAAAGTAGCCTACTTATGTGACAAAACGAAACATAATCACTGGAAATATAAGGTAACACAACATCTTCAACACCTTTCCTAATTTGGCATCTTAAGTGACAGCTCTGTAGTAGCGATTTATTTTACTTCAGTTTGGCTTGGCTATGCTGCTTCAGGCAGAACGTTGTCCAATCAGAGCTCACGGCGACCCGTGGAAACCAATCAAGTAACTGCTAAATCGGCCGGTGGAACTCCGCTTCGGCCCAAACGCAAAGACTGGGCAAGCAACGTAAAATTGGTAGTGGAATACAAAAAAAGGTAGTGGGAATTCCTGAAGGTGCGGCGGTAAAAATTAAGGTGCGGCGGCCCGCCGCAGTCATTTGTACATAGCGGAAACACTGCACTCTGCCACAAACATACAGACACCCACATGTGTGTGCACACATGCACAAATACACCCACATACCCAGACACACACACACACACACACACGTGCATACACACACACATACAGACACACAGAAACACATACAGACACACAGAAACACATACAGACACACACACACACATACCCAGACACACACACACACACACACAAACACACATACACACACACACACACACACACGTGCATACACACACACATACAGACACACACACACACACAGTCACACACACACACGCACACGTACAGAGACACACACAAGCACACACACACACACACACACACACACACACACACTTGTGCATACACACACACACACACACATACAGACACACACAAACACATAAAGACACACGCACACCGCAGGGTGTACAGCACGCCCAGGGTTCAGCTGAGGTCCCTGTATTGTTGCGCGCGGCTGGGTACATGGGGGCAGGGGGGCAGGGGGGCAGGGGAGCAGGGGTGTCTCTTTCCTCAATAAAAGTGGTGTGTCAGCCATGTGGTAGTGCTGTATTTCCATACGTCGCCTCCGCAGCTGTCTGTCTGCCTCGGCGGGGCTGGGGCTGGGACTGGGGCTGGTGCTGGGGCCGGGGCTGGGGCTGGGTCCGCGCAGGATATTACTCTTTACCACGCCATCCTCAGCCAGGGCAGCTCGAGACCCCCGAACGGGCTCCATGAGAGAAGGTCGCTCTCGTGTCGTGTCGTCTCGTCTCGTCTCGTCTCGCGCTCTCATGGATTCAGGGTGGCGGGAAGTGTGGCCTGGCTTCAACTTTTTAAGCTAGTTTCACTGCTCTGGTGACCGCTGTCTGTCTTGTTCTCTCGTTCTTGTACTCCATCCTTCTCTCTCTCTCTCTCTCTCTCTCTCTCTCTCTCTCTCTTCCCCTGTCTGTATGCCTGTATGTCTGTCTGTCTTCCTGTCTTCTCTCTCTCTCTCTCTCTCTCTCTCTCTCTCTCTCTCTCTCTCTCTCCCTCTCTCTCTCTCTCTCTCTCTCTCTCTCTCTCACTCTCTCTGTCTCTGTCTTTCTCTTCTGTTGTCTATCTCTCTGTATTTCTTTCCCAGTTCTGGTCAAAGTAATGTGTTCTGTGGACATTACTCTGCATCGTATAGTATTGTGTATAGTATTGTGTATAGTATTGTGTATAGTATTGTGTACGCATAACAATGATAGTATATGATAATATTATAATAGTATGTTGATTATCATGATAATAATAAATGGATGAAGAAACAAATAGAAGAACTAAATTATGTAAACAAAAACTTATTTCATCTTTCTTTCTTTCTTTCCATCTTTTTATCTTTCTCTCTTGCTTTCTTACTTTTTCTCTTTCTTTCTTTCTTTCTTTCTTTCTTTCTTTCTTTCTTTCTTTCTTTCTTTCTTTCTTTCTTTCTTTCTTTCTTTCTTTCTTTCTTTCTTTCTTTCTTTCTTTCTCCCTCCACCAGGGTCTCCATAATGCCATATACTCTGACATTAGCAGCATATGACTGCAACTCAGTGGACTTCTCCTAGACACCCATCACCACCCCCACCCCTCCACCCTGACCATTGGCCCTGTCACATGTCAGTTCAGATGGAGGGTCTTATGCAGGTGGGTCTCACTGCTTTGCTGTGCCACACTCTTATACACACACACACACACACACACACACACACACACACACACACACACACACAGACAGACAGACAGACAGACAGACAGACACATATGTAACACAAACATACACATTGGCCAAGTCATACGTCAGTCGGGATGGAGGCTCTTCTGCTGGTGGGTCTCACTGCTTTGCTGTGCCACACTCATACGCGCACACACACACACACACACACACACACACACACACACACACACACACACAGACACATATATGACACACACACACACACTGCATTCAGACAGACAGACAGACAGACAGACAGACACATATATAACACACACATACAAATTGGCCCAGTCACACATCAGTCAGGATGGAGGCACTTATGCAGGTGAGTGCTTTGCTGTGTTCAAGTTTAGGACAGAGTTCAGTGCACACAGCCACAGCACTCCACACACTCATTACAGCCACTGATGACACGGAAATAACCTGCCACCTCTCCTACCTTGTGGTTTCACACGTAACACGCAGACACACAAATTTGCCTCCTCTTTTTTTTCCTTAACATAAGGTCATACCCTCATGCTATAACCAGACACACACAGACAGACACACATGATATCTGTGCATGTTGTGGCAAACTATTTTACAGATCTTATGATAACTAACGATAGTGATGCTTTATGTACTTAAAAGGAAGAGGCAAGAGATTTAGTCACAAGACAAAGGAGGGGTTATAAAGTAGGGCTGCACAATATATTGAAAATATCGTAACATCGCAATATCGTGATATACATTTCAAACAAAAACATGGCTTAAAGGAGAACTTCGGTGTAAAATGAAAATTGCCATGTTAAAACATCATACCGAGTTGGTATGTGTACTGAGGAGCAAAATTGATTTAGCCTGTTGCATTCAGAGTTTAACTATTTTTTATCGTTTGTCCCAGAAGGCTAACAATGGAAGTGGTAGGTGCCCTCAGATGAAGCATGACGATTATGCTATTTTTAAACCATTAAAACAGCTCGAAGAAACTCCACACTCCATCGGTAGTACAACACAGGTCCTGACATTAAAAACGAGGCACTGAGAACTTTGTAAGTGTACACAACATTTATTAATAAAATAGTTTTGACAGGCAGTACCTTGCTGTAGTTTCTCGTCGCCACCATGATGAAAGTCCAAACAAGTTGTTTGTACTACCTCTTCTCCTATTCCTCCTGCTGGTTCGTGTTCCTCAATCGACTTGTGCGGACTTTCATCATGGTGGCGACGAGAAACTACAGCAAGGTACTGCCGTACCTTTTGGCTTTGTAGGGCAGCATAACGGAAGGAACTGAGAGATACTAAAGAAGCTCATTAGAAGGTTGCATCAGTAACACATTTCACAGTTTGCGGAAATTCTGGTGGACCAATGAAGAGAATTCGGTGAACAATCTGTCTTTCAGACATACACACACAGACACACACACACACATACACACACAGACACAAACACTCTCTTTCAAACTTAAACTTCAAACACATATTTATACACACCGACACACACTCTCTCTCTCTCACACACACACACACACACATATATATGCATACACACAGACACACGCTCTCTCACTCAGACACACACACACACACACACACACACACACACACACACACACAGACATATACACAGACAGAGACACAGACACACACACACACACACACACACAGATAGTGCCACTGCATACATGTGCATGGT
>CM050214.1:30277706-30297706 GCA_027475355.1 Coilia nasus
AATCCTCCTGTGCGCTAGGCTCAGGGTCAAGCCTGCTCCTCTGCAGCTCAGCTGCATGGCATCCTTCCGCCCCATGGCGAGGCATGGCATCCTTCTGTGCCCTATGGCGATGCATGTTTTGGCATCACCTGTCAGCATGCGCCCGCCCAGCACCCGGGGATGACAAGTCACTCATTATCAGCTTCACTCTTCAACTCTTCCCTCTCCCGACTACAAAGCCAGACTCTCTCGCCTTGTTTTCACTCAAAGCAGTCTGAGACACCCCGTTCCTTTTATTTGTTTTTGTTTTCAGCGGAAGACATGGAAATGGCAGGCGGATGGGGGCTGGGTGGGTGGGGTGGGGGGGTGGATATTGTAGAAGAGTGATCTTTCAAACAGTAAAGGAGTACCGTGACATTATCTCAGTCTTTAATCAAAACAGGCAAAAAAAACGTTGTCCTCCTGCTCTTTGAAGTTCGCGTGTGTGTGTGCGTGTATATGTGCACGTGTGTATGTGTGTGTGTTAATCTGCGTCTCGGTCTGCATCTGTTTTCCTTGCTGGCAAAGAAGGGGTTAACCGGTCTGTGAATTCTTCCCTGCCAACTCCCAGGCAGGAGGCGAGGCTAGCCCAGCTCTCAACCATCTGTGCTGGGCTGCGCTGGGCTGCGTTGGGCTGCTCTGAGCTGCGCTGCGCTGCGCTGGGCTGGGCTGGGCCTGGGTGTGGGTCTGGTCTGCCTCTCCTCTCTCTCTCTCTCCCTCTCTCTCTCTCTCTCCGGCAGGCAGGCAGGCAGGCAGGCAGAGCTGTGCGCTCCTGGAGCTGTGGTTAGCCCTGCCCAGTCACGTGACTTCTCTGAAAATCCCCCCTCCCTCTGCCGGCCCCCGTGTTTCCAGTAAACTGTTTGAAAGGAGGGGGGTGACTCAGAATAGAACCAGCTTCCCTTCAACCACAGCTTGTTAAAGAATTTGTCAACGTGGACTCCAGGGCGTGCATTTTTTTCTCTCTCCCTCTCTCTTTCTCTCCGTCTCTCTCTCTCGCTCTCTCTCTCTCTCTCTCTCTCTCTCTTTCTCTCCCTCTCTCTCTTTCTCTCCCTCTCTCTCTCTCGCTCTCTCTCTTTCTTACTTGCTCACTCGGTCTCTCTCTCACTCTTTTTTTTTCTTTCACTGTCTCGCTCTTTCACTGGCTCTGTCACTCTCTCTCTTCTTCTCCCTCCCGCTCCGTCTTTTTCTCTCTCTGCCCCCCCCACCCCACTGTTTTTCCCCTTTTCTCTCTCTTTTTTTCCCGCTCCTTCAGTCTCTCTCTCTCTCTCTCTGTTCTTTTTTTTTTCCTTGCGATAGATAGATTTGAATTTTTTTTAAACGGCCCCAGCAGTAATTGCATCAGGCACTTTAAATTACTTAACTTCCTGTCCCTCTCTCTCTCTCTCTCTCTCTCCCTCTCCCTTTTTCTCTGTCTCCCTCTTTATCTCACGGCTTCTCTCTCTCTCTCTCTCTCTCTCTCTCTCTCTCTTTCTCTGTCTCCCTCTTTATCTCACGGCTTCTCTCTCTCTCTCTCTCTCTCTCTCTCTCTCTCTCTCTCTCTCTGTCTCCCTCTTTATCTCACGGCTTCTCTCTCTTTCTCTCTTTTTCTGTGTGTGTGTGAGCGAGAGAAAGAAGGAGATAAAGTAATAGCATGCCTACGTGTGCGCGTATCTAGGTGTGTGTGAGAAGAGTGCGTGAGAGGGGTAGATTAATTCATGTGACAGATTCTGATACCCAGTAGTCATATGAAGATCAGATAAAGGGCTTTTCACTCTATCCTTCACCAGAAAGACAAACTGCATTCAGAGAAAGCACACAGTCATAATTAAAGTTTCAAAGTTTAACCTCCAGATATTTATCTTGAAACTTTTTACACACTCCCAGTATCTTCATTTTTTTATGAAGTGTCACAGCACTCATCCATCTGTTAATAAACCTTTGTGTGTGTCAGTCACAAATAATGTTCAGTGTTCACACAGATACGGTACAGAAATTCTTGTTCCTTTGATAAAACTCCCAGCATGAGGATAGCATAGAACAGTAGACTCAGCCGTAGGTATATGTAATTATCTTTGTTTCGGCACAGGAAAAAAAACCCAAGAGTGGAATTCTGTTTATATAAGCTGTAATTGACATTTCGTGCCCAGTCGTGAACAGACACACCAGCATATCATTAAACATGCGGCAGGATCACAGACTTTTCTTTTTTTTTTTTTTTTTACTTTTTCTTCCCTTGTTTCTCTATCCTTTTTACGTCAGTCCTCGTCAATGCTGTGGCCAAGGGGATTGGCCAGCTATTCAAACTGCCATTGTGAACGTCTGTGTCTTAGGCTGCGGATGTGGCTGTGTTATTAAAATTAGGCATCAAAGGTAGCGTGCAGGTGAGGGGGCGGGGAAATCGGTGAGAAACTTGCAGAAAAAGAAAAATCAATCGCCATGAATGGAGCAGAAATGTTCTCACACACACACACACACTCCCGCCGAGGGGGGAAAAAACCCTCAAAATGCACTCAATCACCTTTAGTGTACCAACATGTAGGAAAGAAAAAGTCACAGATGTTTGATGCACAGTACAGAAGAGATCACACATAAAAGAGCTCACTGATAAGCAGAGAAAAGAGAGATGGAGAGAAAGAGAGTGATAAAGAGAAAGAGGGAGAGAGAGAGAGAGATGGATGGATGTGGGTGGAAAAGCGCTGAGGTAGAGCCCCCTCGTCTTGAGTGAGAGAGACTACAAACGTCCTCCCATGGTTTTAATGACGGGGAGCCACGACAAGATCTCCTAAATTTAATTGCTCTTAAACCGCACCCCGGGGGTGTGGTGGGTTGCTTGGGGTGGGGAGGTGGTGGAGGGAGGTGTTGGGGTTGGGTTGGGGTGGGGGTGGTGGTGGTGGTGGAGGTGGAGTCGCACGGGCGCGGCACCATACTGGCTCAGGACCGGTGCTGGTGGAGGTGGAGTCGCACGGGCGCGGCACCATACTGGCTCAGGAGCGGTGTTGGTGGTGGATGCCGGCCGTTGCCAAGATGGTAATTTTCCATGAGCGGAGCGAGACGGGGTGAGGGTGTGGCCTGGGGAGCTACCAAAACTCCCTCCGAACCGCGTGATCGGCACTGTTGTGGCTAAGAAAGCAAGTTGGTGCTGACACAAAACATACACAAAAAAAACGCCCTATAAAAGCAGAAGGAAAAGGAAAGAACAAAAAAAAGAAAAAAAGAATGATGTAAAAAAGATCCAGCCTTTGAATTTTGATGTGCTGTATGGTATTGGTGAGCCTGAGCATGTGCAGTAGCATGCAGCCTATGGTCTGCACACAGGAAGTGCCTCTGTGGGCTTTGTGTCATGCGGTGGAAGATCATGTTTAATCTTCATCATGTCAGCAGCGGCGGCCTTTCAGGGACAAACGCGCTGCTCCGTGACTCACGGACTCGGTTTCCAGTGACACAATGGCAGACAGCGAAATCCCACAACAAAGTCAAAATTTGGACACAAAAGAAATGGGGAGGGGGGGGGGGCTTGGACCCACAGGAAAGAGAAAAAAAATCTGTGCAGATTCAGATGTACAAGACATTTGAGTGTACACTGTCATGCGACATGCAGACCAATAAAAAAAACACACACACACACACTCTCACAAACACGAGACCCACACACCACAAGATTCAAAAGTCCCACAATTCAAGGAACAAGTGTCAGAGCCCCCTGACTGTTATCAGTTATCAGTCAAGTGCCCATGAGTGGACCGGTGACAATGGCCGGACAGGTGACAATACCAAACGAGTCAGAGGTCGCTATCAGACACAGGAGATCACACAGACTGAGCAGTCAGACAAAGGACTGTTGATGGCTTGCTTGATAGCAGTGGGGATAGGCAAAGCATCTCCAGACCAGGTGCTGATGTTTGATATCCTCCTGCTAGGCCAAGTTAGGCAGGGCTGTGCCATGCTGTGCCAAGCTGTGCCAAGCTGTGCCAAGCTGTCCTCTGTGCTGGGCAGGGCTGGGCAGGGCAGGGCAGTACTCTACTGAACTTGGCTGGGCAGGGCAGGGCAGAGCTGTACTGTACTGTAATGTACTGTACGCTGCTTTGCTGGGCCATGTTGTCAGGGCCATCCTATGGTTTTTGCGGTTTGCATGGACGGCTCAGTGCTGGTCATGTTTCAGGCTCTACACATTCCAATGCACTGAGCTGCAGCACGAGGAGACTGTACCGCTCTCCCGCTCGTTCTCTCGCTCGCTGTCTCGCTCGACCGCCCGCCCGCTCGCTCGCTCGCTTGCTCGTGTGACTGGCGTTGTCCCAGCTCAAATCAAAGAGCACTCTTGTATGTATAAGGAAAGACTTGCACGATTGGGCGGCAAAGAGAGGTTCAAATTCAAAACCAGGCCAATAAGATGTCTGACCGTTAAATCTGCCCCCCCTCCTCTTCCTCTCCCCTCCCCTCCCCTCCCATCCACCCCCACTCAGTATTACTCATTTGATGACCATTTTAGGTATGAAAATAGTCATAAACCCACCCACCGTCATCACAAAAGAGCATTCAAGCCTTTATTGTTTATGCTTGAACAAAGCTCACAAAAAAATGCAATCTGTTCATGAACTATCAACGGCTCTTGTTTGTTTCAGCACTTTAGATATGCTGCTGTTTGTGGCATCTGTGAGTTTGATGTGATACAGAAAGTGGTTCAAACAGGGTGAAATGTCCTGTTCTCATTTTGAACCATACAGAAAGCTGTTGCCCAGCTTGAGAATAAGAGAGGCAGTTGGTTTTTTGGCATTCTTAAGATCTTTATTGTCTTTGCATGCAAATATATTACAAAATAACTAAATCCAGAGATTGATTGATGTTGAAGCTAACATTCAACATTCTGGTCCACAGCATTTTTTTGTTTGTAAATTAAATTTTAAGTCATGATTATTTACATGAAAAGGCATAATCCGTTATTTGTTTCCTACCTACCAACACAAAAGAAATCTAGTTTTTAAAAGAAGGGATATTTAAAATGTTACATTTTGATTTAATGTTTGATTACTATCGTGCTCCAAGTATTTTTTTAAATAAATATTCATTAAAATGCGTGTGTGTGTGTGTGTGTGTGTGTGTGTCAAATGTGATGTTGAATGATGTTCAAACTAAATATTTTTACCAGTCTGCTGCAAATCTCTTGAATTAACTGGGTTATTTTCTTTAAAAAACCCTCCAAAATATCCATTTGCAATTGTATCTGAGTTTTAGTTCACCAAGAGCATTTGTACATGTGACAGAAAGATAATTGATCTGTCTTACCCCCTCACAGAAAAACAGAACACATGCAACACTGACAACACAACCTCTGCAGGAACACATATTTAGTGAACAACAATGAATGCCCTCTAAATTCATAAACTTAAATTAAAAAATCTTACTTCATAGTAAAAAGGTTCTCTTGATTCATCCAAAACCAAAAGTGCGAGCAGGCGCTCGAGATGCCTCCTGATTCAGAGAAATTACTCCTCACATTCACTTCCCATAAATATTTAACATTTGCATTGAAGGGAAAAAACCCAGAACATTCTCCCACCTCTTCCCAGAAGATACCTCAGGAAAAAGCCTTGTCATTCTTTTTTGAAAAGAGCTTTTTGTCCAGGCAGAAGAGGGACACGTTTGGGAATCAGGAGAGCTGGGTGACTCACGGGAGTAGCCCAGATGCTTGTTCTGGTTCATGTTGTGTTGTTTTCTGTGTGTGTCTTGCCTGCCCCAAAATAATGGGATTTTTAAGAGTGAAAGGGCCACAGAGAGTGCTGGTAAGGGTTAAAAGATTTTGGTGCATTTATGTTTTTGAGGGGGAATTTTTCTATCTTGCTAGCAGGGTGATGAGGTAAAGGGAGAAGAGTAATAAGCAGAGTGTGTGCATGCTTGACTGAATCACTTGACAGGGAGGGGAAAAAAAGCAACTGTTTCAAGTTTTAAGAGGTGAAAGTTGCACAGGGATTTGGTTAGGGCTTGTGTTGTGAAACAGTAAAAAAAATTGTAAGTCTTAATTAGGATCTGCTTTTCCACAGAAAAAAGGATGCTAAAAGCATATATAGTGTGAGACATGTTTAAGTCGCTGAAAGGGTTAATTGTGAAGGGTTAATTGCAGGACCTGTACCAGGTGGGTGTCTCGGGGTATTTGGGTTTGTTTCAGTTCATCAGACTTCTATTTCTGTCAGTTTAGAAGAGTACAGGCACAAGATTGAACAGATAGACGAATATGACTCAGACTAAAAATCCTCTTACGGCTGAACTTTTCAGATGAAGCACTCACAGTCATTCTCTCTGTGCATGTGCACTGTTTTTTTTTTTCCAAACTGACATTAGAGTCACCTGCATTAAAGTCTGTTTTAATCAAAAAATAAAAAACAGCCTCTGTTAGCTGGACTCGTAGATTTAAATTACTCTCAGTCATGCATGACAAGTAATATGCAACTGTGACCACAACAGAAATGTGTAGCATTCAGTTAATTAATTATGTACAAAGTACTGTGTGTTTGCACATATATAAACCATGCTTCAGTGAAAATCACAGCCTGGACCGACTCCCTGTTTGGTATGTGTCATGGTTGACATGCATCCTACTGATTCTCAGTGGGAAACCGTGGTGCTGATGTTGCTTTAAGTTGAACTAAAATCTGTGCAAGCCCTGTGTTTGAAATAAATTGTTAATTCGTTTATCAATAAATACATATACTGTACTTGTCTTATGCAGTGGGCTTTTTGAAGTAATAATGCTTATGTTATTTGTAGATTCTGACTGAGTAGTCTTAACATAAATGGTTATTTTACAGTTGAACTCTCTGTCGGGGTCATCTTTTTAAATTTATTCGTTAGGAAAGATTATGCAAACATATTTTAGGGTGGTTATGGAGTGTCAAACTAGACCTAAGGTACAAATATATTTATGTGTTTAGGTGAAATTAAAATTGTCCAGAAGTTTTCAAACATCTGGATGGTCAGAGGGACTGAAATCTGTGCGAAAATCACTTTGAAACCTTTGCTTCAAATGTGCTGATATAATGTTATGTCAAATGTGGCAGTCTACTGAACAGTTATTTGCTATTACTTTTTATTTTATTTAAATACTCAGAACCAGCTGTTTATTCGATGCGCAACCAGTAATGCTTACTCTTAGAATTCAAAGTTCAGAACTGAGGGGGGTCTTTCCAATGGCATGAACCCATGCTTTTCCAAAATAAAATAACTGTTTTAATTTAACTTTCAAAATGTCGTATCACTGTGTGCCTTTTCCAAAAGTGGGTTGTGAAATTGTGTGTGTTGGTGCAGGTTTCTAAATGTAATTTTGAACAGTGATACTCTTCAAAGGATGAATTGTTGACAGGTCCTTAATTAAAATTTTGGCCGTTCTTCTCACTTTCAGGACTTTGCCACAGCAACCAAATTAGCTGTGCAGGAGACGGAGCAAAGTGTTCAAGTCACCAGAAATCTTGCCCCGAGCTTCAGTAAGTTTCTACAATAATATGATTTGCATTTTACCATTTGTAGTTGTCTGTATATGCAATATTGAATTCATCATTAACGACTCATCCAGGCAATAATTCTGTATTGCCATAGAATCATGTTATTTTCTTCAGAATTAACTTTGAATTAAAGGTTGTGCCATTGTTCAGTTCTTTATAATATCACTGACTTCAGAATTGTGCTATACAAAATTAAATTTTGGTTTTCCTTCTTTATGAAGACTAAAACATATATATTTGGACCCCTTTGTATGACCTTAATAACTACAATACATTTTAATGCTATGTAACATAGCAATAATATTAAGAAAATAATACAGTAAAATAAATGTCGAATGAAATGGCATAAATGTCTTCATTACATGTTAAATCATAATGCCCTATTTGGGCAAGCAGGGAGAATGTGTCAGATTTTCCTTGTGACTTTTTTTGGATGTATTGGATGGCTGCTTTGACTGGCAGAGTTGTTGTGAAAAGGTACATTCGGGTGTGGATGATGTTTTATAATTACCCTAAGGAAAAAAATATCTGTCTTACTTACAGTTAATTATTTACATAAATACCTACTTAACTGTTACTCTCCAGTAGTTTTAATGTTAGGTTTTTATGGTTTTAATGTAAAGATTAAATTGCTAATTTGAATATATATAAGTAAGTTTTTCCTCTAAGTATGTTTTTGTGAGTGTTCATAGGGAAATGTCTATAGTCAGATTTATTTTGTCTGTCCAGTTGGTTATTGAGGATTCTGCTAGGGATGTTCCATTACCCAACCCTTATAAGGGAAGCCATTTTGTGTACTTGCCTACTGTCGTCCTCCATTTTGTTGCATAAGCTGCTGAACAGCGCAAAGAATACTCCCCTGGGCATTCCAGAATGTAGCCAACGAGGTTGAAACTTGAGACAGCGGATTGAAAATATTGCTGAGAGATTAACAGTTTCACGATGGGGTGCCCCTGTGAAGAGAAAGGGGGGAAAAATACTTAAAATGTGAAGATCTGGATGCCTCTTTGCCCCCCCCCCCATAGCAAAAGAGATGTCCAGCTGTTTTGTCTTAATGTAGATAAATAATAATTTATGCCAATACCTTTCCATTGCCTCAACTTCCTCTTTTTTTACTGAACAACAGTGTGTGTTGCAGCTTCTTTGTTGATCTTTCACATGAGAAAAGTTTGGATATTTGCTCCGTCACCTGTGCTGACTGGAGGGTCTTAGTAATACTGCTGTGTAGTGTCACTCCGCCGATATTACAGATAAACAGGAATTAATAACGAGCTATCAAAGGAGTGATTCATATCAAAAGATGAATGGACACACTGAGGGATGGCGGTTGAATCACCCCTTTCTTTGTTTTCACCCTCTGACTGGTGAACACATGCACACAAGTGCTCACACAGACAGACAGACAAACGGACACACACACACACACACACACGCACGAACACACATGTGCAAGCATGCACACACACACACTTAGTCACAATAGCAGTCTGTGACTTGTTGCTGCTGTGTCAGAGAGTGACAAATGATCTCCACCGGGCACCTGCCCTCTCTGAGCCTCTCTGGCACCTCTTGGGCGGTGACATGGTTTTTATGAAGCCTTAAAATACTCGCTTTTAAAAGCACTTTTGCCATAGCAAGAGACTGGCATAGTGGTGTGCCACTAAGCTTTGGGCACTGTCATTTCTGTGTGTGTGTCTGTGTCTGTCTGTGTCTGTGTCTGTGTGTGCTGGGGCAGTGGTGGTGACACAGAACACAGAAGAGAGAATGTTCTAGAAAGAGCAGGTGAACACCGAGCCTTCACAGGTCTTGGCTGTGCTGTGCACACACAAAGAGAGTCTGGCCTTTGATCACTTTTTGCCTGCTGTGTGGGCGTGAATCCCCTGCAGATCGTGTCTCAATACCTCGCTGGCCATGATTCACCTGCAGATCAGGTGAACGGAGACACACGATACCTGCCAGCTCAGAGTGACACACTGGTCTCACCCCTCTGTGTGTGTGTGTGTGTGTGTGTCTGTCCCTGTGTGTGTGTGTGTGTGTGTGTGTCCGTGTATGTGTGTCTGTGTGTGGTGTGTCTGCCTTGTTCCCTTGACCTTGCTTCAAACGGGCTCACTCCTTGTCATTGTGAAGGTGACAGTCTGTTTACTAGCAGCACCATGGATGTGGCCTCCTCAGTGTCCCCCACCTCATAGTGTGAGATGGAGATGAGTGTCTACGTTAATTCCTCTCTCGGTTCATACTCATTTCCAGTGGGCTTGTGGAGACAGTAATCTAGGGCACGCCTGTCCTCGACTATACTCCCAACATCCTTCTTAGCACATGGATATTAGCTATTCACTCACTTTACAATAGTGTTGGACAGTACTTGTGCACAGTACTTGACTCACCTATATTGTTGTAGGCTATACACAAACCAAATAGGGGCCACAGACTTGAAACAATGCAGAAAAGGGGGAGTGAGGAGGAGTGGGATATACTGTTTAGTTCAGAGAGAGAGAGAGAGAGAGAGAGAGAGAGAGAGAGAGAGAAAGAAATATATATATATATATATATATATATATATAGAGAGAGAGAGAGAGAGAGAGAGAGAGAGAGAGAGATCTATGTGGTCTTTCATGGCCTGGCCTGTTCTCTGGCCTTCCTCTCACTAAAGTTGTGATTCAGCAGGAAAACTGCTATGGAAATCACAAATTCCTGTTGCATTACTGTTACACACTGCACTAGTACATTTTTAAACTTTACATTTCTGATGGCAGACTGAATGACTACCTGCCATCTCTCTCTAGACATATTCAATTTGGTTAATTACTTGTAGTTACTAAAACAAAAAAAATGTTTGTCCAGAAAAGCATGAGGCTATAACTGCATAAACTGCATTATCAGAGTATCAGTGGAAATTAATCATTAACAAAACAATGCATTCTGTCGAATGGAAACATATTTTTTTCTGTGGTGACTACAAAATGAACGGACTCTTTGAAAAGAACTCACATCTCTCTGTCTGTGTATCTCATTCATCACCCTCTTTTTAAATCTGCAATGTTGAAGGTTCTCAGTGCTGCTAACATTGTGATCTCTGAAGACCATCATACATTTTTTTTGTTGTTTGTGGATTTGGTTCCACCATTTTGGAGCAATGCTTGCTGACCACCACCTTGTTTGATCAATCATGTAAGCACACACTATGAATAAGCAAGTGCAAACCTGTCCTACACACACACACGGACACACACACACACACACACACACAGTGGGCATATTGGGCATGGTGGCTTCTGTTGTTAATAACGAGCTTGTTGTTGTTAAAACCTGTATCCACACACACACGCACACACACAGTGGACATATTGGGCATGGTGGTGGCTTCTGTTGTTGGTCAGTGTTGCTCTGTCCCTTGTGTTGTCCTGCATGGCAGCCAAACAAAAGGCCTGTAATTCTTACTTACCTTTATTTCCTCTTTTGGGAAGGAAATATGTCACAAAAGCACAATGGTGTTTTTCACAGAAACCTGGCTCTGTCACATCCTAATGTGTTAACCGAAAATAAAGAAGAACAACAAAAAAAAACTGAATCACAGACAAACAAGATGATTTCACTTCCACTATCTATTAGAGTAGACAAAAGGATAAATATCCAGTCAGCGATGAGGCATACAGCTGTGGGGGTACGGTAGTGTGCTGGCGGCTGTGCTTTGAGCTGGAGATGGGAGGAGGAGGGAGCTTTGGGCTTTGCCCGTAACCTGATGTGATCAGTAAGGCAGTAAGGCTGATGGAGCCCTTGGTGGCTTTAGGGGATTGAAATGTTTACCTCAGGCAGCCAGACTGCTACCTTTGCACTAAAGGGCCCAAAGAGGGGGTCAAAGCCTCTCCTCATGATGAGAACCTCCACAAGTTGATTCCCAGGGAGGGTGAGCGAGGCTAGGCCATGACCACCATCCACCCCCTAGCCCTCCCCATCTCCCTTGTCCCATACATCTTTATTCTGCACCCCCCCACCCCCACCCCCCACCCCACCACCACCACCCCTCACACATCACCCACCACACAGACCACAAGTCCAGGATGATGACTAAGCAGGATCCAGACAGGACAGGATCAGGGAAATTGGTTTACTTTGAAAATGGCTAGTCAGTCCCACCAACTGGAGAGAGAAAGAGAGAGAGAGAGAGTGGAGGGGAAAAAATAAAGAGACCCCCAGTGTGGAAGTCTAAAATCCTTTTATCTCCCGCCTTCCCTCCTTCTCCTTCACCATCCACCACCACCACCACCATTGTATGGTTTTATCAGCAGCAGTCATCCCCTCTCCCTCCCCACGCTTGGGTCCTTTCTCATTTCCTGAGCAGGGTGTGTTGTGGCAAGCGTGTGTGTGTGGTGGTGGCACCAGCGCCATGACAAAGGGATCTTTTCTGCTGATCCCCCCAATGCCAGACTCCACGTAGGGCACTGCATGGGTGGAGGTGTGGTAGATGTGGAGTGGATGTGGGGGGAGTGGTGGATGTGTGCGGTGGGGTGGTATGGGGGTTGGTTGGGATGGGTGTCAGCTGGGCTTTGATGGAAGAGGATGGAGGTTTGGAAGTTGGTGGGGGGTGGGGGGGGGGGGGGGTGTTGAAGTAATGGTCACATAAACATAATCTTCTATGACTCGTCAGTGTTCTCTTAACTGCATGGTCAGATGCCCTCATGACTGACTCCTTCTCTCCCCCGACAGAGACGCTTTGCGATCACAACCCTCAGCAAGCACATTGTGGAGCAGATGGCGGCCTTCGTTGGGTGAGTAACCCAAGCCGCTGAGTAATACTGGTGCTGCTGGTGGTGTGTGTGTGTGTGTGTGTGTGTGTGTGTAAGGAAGAGGGGGGGGGGGGGGTGAACTCCATGAAGAAATGGAAAATGGATCATGTGTGGGTCTATATGTGTGTTTGTGTCTGTGTGTGTGTGTGATGACTGTTGCTATGCATATGTTTATGTACGAGTGTGTGTTTCTTGGTGAGACTTTACGGGTAAGCCGTGGGCGAGATGTTAAAAGGGCATGTTTTAAAAAAAGGGGGGGGTTCGGTTTCTCTGAGCTGTAATTTTTTGATGAAACATGAAAGGGTTAACTGCAAAAAAAAAAAAAAAGTTAACGGTTGAGGGACATGGGGCCGTTCTGTGCGGTGGCCGGCGTCTTTGTGCCACCTCTGAGCTGTCACGCCGCGGGCTGGGAAAGTCCTCTCTGTCTATCCGAAGCTCTGCATTTGCATGCGGGGCCTCCGGGGCCCCAGCGAGGTGATGCTTCAGGAGGTTTTTGTTTCAACCTCAGCAGCACGAGTGCACACATTGCCCATTGCCTTAACGGCCCTTCAGTAACCTGAGGCCATATTTTTTGGGCCTCTTTTTTTGTGTGCAATCTCTTATTATTTTTAATCACAGATGATTCGAGGGGGACATGCTTGCTGATGACTTTGTGTTGAAGTTACTAAGACAATACCTTTCGCAATGCTGGAATGTTCTTTTCTCACAGACACTTTCACATCTGTCAGATAAAGGTTGCAGTTAGTGTTTCCAGTGTGTGTGTGTGTGTGTTTGTGTCCATGTGTGTGTGTGTGTGTTTTTTGTTCCTTTGTGTCATTTCTAACCAGGCCAAATGAATCAGGCCACAATGAACTTACACTTTCCGCCTTCCTTTCAGGGGGTCGTTAATTGGCCCCGTGGTTGTGTGGGGTGGGGTGGGTTAAGGGTTAGTGTCTGCAGAGGAGGTAGGAAGGTAGGAGGTCGATGACGTCTTGGCCTGACCTTGGTGACCAGACTGCAGCCGGTTTGCTCCGCTGTGGGGCCGTGGTCTGTGGCCGTACTCTGTGTTCCGTCTAAAGCAGCGGGAGGAGAAGGCTTGTCACCACCCAACCGCCCCCCAAACACACATAACAGATACCTCCCCTACACACATGAATGACTGGTCAGCGAGGTGGGTGCCAGTGGTTTTGTGCAAGAAGGGGTGTGCGTGCGTGTGTGTGTGTGTCTGTGTGTGTGTGTCTGTCTGTGTGTGTGTGTGTGAGAGAAAGAGAGCTTGTTACATGCATGTACCTGCGTGTGTGTGTGTGTGTGTGTGTGTGTGTGTGTGTGTGTGTGTGTGTGTGTGTGCGCGCATAAGCTTGTTGAGTGCATGTACTTTTGTGTGTGTGTGTGAGTGAGAGACCCAGAGCTTGTTGCATGCCTGTACCTGTGTGTGTGTGTGCGTGTGTGTGTGTGTGTGTGTGCGCACATTAGCTTGTTGGGTGCAAGTACTTGTGTGTGTGTGTGTATGTATGTCTGTGTGTGTATAGATAGTGTGAAAGGTAGACAACTGAAACAGGAAGAACTGCTATTGAGGCTACAATGTTCTGTGATAGAATCGATAGCGAGATCAGTTGATAAACGACTGCTGCGTTGACTTAAAAGAGCTTGTTTTGGATCGCAGGGGCTTTTGTGTTGTGTTGTGTTGCGTACACAGACGTATGAGTGATCAGTACAGGGAACAGGACACTATTAAACTTGCTTACTCACTGCTTGATGTTGATTCCAATTTGGTAGGGCTTGTTTAAGGGCTTATTTGATAATTCATTTATTTCAAACGTTTCACATTACTCACAATGAATCCCAACTGACTTCAAATACTCCAGTCATCCAGCCAATGGCTGTGATGAGGTGAGGGATAGTGTGAAGTGGAAGCCGCTGGCCCATGGATGTGGTCTCTGGCGGCTTGTTGCGTCTAAGGGTCTAAATACAAGGGGTCGTGTCTCAAGGGCAGTGGAGAGCTGGGCTACGGCCAGGTCACTTGTTGTGAGCGAGCAGGTGAGCAAATGAGTGAGTGAGTGAGTGAGCAAGTGGGCGAGTGGGTGAATGAGTAAATGAATGACAGACTGAGAGGTTAGGTGAGTGAATAAGTGAACATCGTGTGAGAGAGTGAGTGTAAGTAAGCGAGTTAGGGAGCGAGTGAAGGAGTGAGCAAGCGAGTGAGAGAGCGAATGAGTAAATAAGTAAGTGAGAGACTGAGTGAGTGAATAAGAGAATGTTGTGTCACCTGTGTCACTTGGTCCCAAACCCCCCAACCCCCCCCCCCCCCTCCCCCAAAGTTTCCCCATCTCTGCTGAAATGCTGTGCAGAGATTGCATCAGCCGTACTCCTCCTTGCATACCAACTGGGCTGTCCGCTCTCCTCTCCTCTCCGTCTCCCGAGATGCTGATGCAGGACTCTGTTTTTCTTTTTTTTTCCTTTTTTTCTGTATGTCTGTTTCTACTATCTAAATATTTCTTCGACCGCTTCAGTGCAAAAATGTATTGAACTAAAATCACCAGCGAGAAGGTGCTTAATACTGCTTTATGTATCTCTCATAAAGTTACTTGTGAGATTAATCAATCAGGACATTAAAGGCCTGTTCCCTTTTCATGGTCCTGGGTTATTGGTGTCTGTGTGGCTTTGTAGAACAGTGTTTTAAATATTGTGGTTGTTTGACATACAGTAATGTCTGGATTGCATAGGGTTTATATTTGTATGTGTGTGTATGTGCGTGTGTGTGTGCCTCTGTGTATGTGTGTGTGTGTATATGTTTGCTTCTATGTGCATGTGTGTGTATGTGTATGTGTATGTGCGTGTGTGTGTGTGTGTGTGTGTGTGTGTATGTGCATGTGTGTGTGTGTGTGTGTGTGTGTGTGTGTGTGTGTGTGTGTGTGTGTGTGTGTGTGTGTGTGTGTGTGAGTGTGTGTGTCTCTGTGCCTCTGTGCTCGCATCTTTATGTGTGTTGGAGTGTTTGCCTGTCTACATGTCTGGTGGTTTTGCAGCTTTTTGTGAATGGCAGAGTATGGAGTATGGTCTTCAGGGTTATGGTGTGCAAGGTCATGAAATAGGACTTTCTGTCAATACAGGAAGTGTTTTGTGTGTGTGTGTGTGTGTGCACGTATGTGTGTGTGCGTATGTGCTTGCGTAGAGTCAGTTCATGTTGTAGACGTTGTACAGGTTGCACACACATACACACATACACACACACACGCGCACGCACACACACACACACACACACACACACACACACAAACGTCCGCAGACGGATGCGCAAGCGCGGGTTTCAGGGGAAGCCATGGTGCCGGGAAACTGATAGACGTGGTGAGCCACACACAAGCTCACGCACTACCACACGGCGGGCCCCGGCTAGCGGTTTCTGTATTTGTCACCAATTCTTCGTTTCCCCCCTTCGTTTCCTAGGGCCACGTAACGGTTTTTCTCCTCTCTGAATTTCCCCTCCGTGCAACCCCACTTCAAATTTGCCGCCTTTTCACCTGGTACTGTTTCTCTACCGTTGGTGCAGACTAAGGCTGTTGCTGTGGTCTGATTTTAAAATGACATTAGGGTAGTGCCTTAATTCATTTTTGTGTGTCTTTGTGTGTGTGTTTTTAGAGATAATACTGCATGTGTCAGACATTGAGATGTTTTAGAGAAACAACAAGTACTTTTTTTTAGCCATGTATTTCCATGGTTTACCACGGTATATTGTATATGTAGATAAATTATATTTATATATTTATGTACAAAGTTGTTATTCCCCCTTTTGCCCTCTTTGTTTATCCATCTGAGTGTGTTGTCATTCTGTTGTTTTGTCTGTTGCACCTTTGGTCCAGAAGGGCGATATTCCATCTCGTTGTGTACCTAAATTTATATGGTTGTGATGACAATAAAGCAATAAAGTTAATTACTTACTTACATTTCATCCTGTTCCTTTGTATCTAATTAAGGTAGATAGCAGCACTTCCGGTATGATGCCATATTTATGTACAGGTTCAAAAACACGCTTTGGTTTTTAAATGAATATTCAGTTATTACGTGTTTGTATTCTAATTGTTCACACAATTTGTGAAAGATTTCATGATTAATTTGGGGTTTAAAGTACAACAGAGTACAACATATGGGGTTATGGGGTTGACACTGAAATAAAAAAAACAGCTTCAGATATAGAGACGATACGATAAGGTGGTTCTTCATTTTGTGACAGCAAACTCAACTAAAGTACCTGTCAGAAGGGGAGTTCATTAGTTTATGTACGAAGGCTTCTGAGTCATTGTGAACACATTGTGATCTTTGTGTGTTCATCTTTAATCAATTTGGGCTAAAAAAAATCAAAGGCAAAGACAACTACTATGAGCTTTTTTCGTATCATCTTTCCCATTGCAAAATCTAGCTTATGTTTATTACTCCGTTTTTATTATTTTGAAACTGACACCTTGGAAACTAGTCTTTAAATTGTTTTACATTGTATACCTTCACAACCTGCTAATATATTATTTTAATGTGCATTAGTAATTGTCTTTGTGGAAAATAAGGATAGGGCACAGTGTTGTGCAATGGCTGTATTTTTTTTATCAGTGGCTGCTTTGTTGCGTATTGCCTTTATTGAAAAGGAAAGCAAAAGGTGTGTGCAGATTTTAGAGGTATGGCCTTTTATTGCAGGAAGTAGTCGATCCACTGGACGTGTAAACAATAACCCAACACTCACATGATAGGAGGTCACCTGTTGTTCCTCTCTCGCTCTCTCACTTCTCAGTAGAACAAAAAGAACTCGAAAGTTCAATGACCGAGAGTTCACTTTTTTTCATAGTCCCGACCAGCTTTTATAATCAATTTAAAAAGGTACGAGTTGAGGAATGAGGAATTGAAAGCATGCGTTTATGGATGTGGCTGACTATGTAAAAGAGTGAAGTGAAGAAGTGAAGTATACATATCATAATTTAGTTTAAATAAATGAATTAAAAAATATACATATTGTGCAAGGAAATGGGACAACTTTGTGATAATGGCAGTGAGTTGGCCAAGGCAAAGTGAGAGATCTGGCAGAGATAAAGAGTAAAGGTAGATGGGCAGCTTTGTAGAGGAGAAGAAAGAACAGGAAATGAGAGTTACTAAAGGTGAGCTGTGTGTGTACTTGAAACGGAAAAGAGAACAAATGGTAAATCCCCATTCTGCAAGTAAGAACAAGATTTTGTGCGCTCACAGACTGGAAACACACCGAAGGCTTTGGTCACTCGAGCATTGTGTGAACACGTATTTCGACCTCATATTTCTGCCCTGTGACCGACACGGATTATTTTGACACGTGTCTAATACGGAGGGTGTTAAGCAACAAGCGATACTAGTGATGAAGAGCAGGTTTGATTAAATAAAATATTTTCAGTGCCCCGCAATCTATTGTTTTGCAAGCCAGGCCTTTTTTTTTATTTTCATCTGGATCTAATTTTGAAATACCGCCTTTATTACTCTGAATTAGAGTATAATGTCGAACTCCACAGTAACTCAAAAGGAACATACTGAAAACGTTCCTTGCAATGCGTTCCAGTGAGTCAGTTTCTTTCTACCAAGTTGTCAATTCGATCCCTCTTCATTACATTTATTGGACAATTTTAAAAAGTTTTAGGAAGTCATTTTCACTCTCACTCACAGAAATTAGTCTGCACCGTTGTAGCAGAGCACTGCGATAGACAGATAGATTGATAGATAGCCCTGGTTTGTCTGAGAGAGTAAGAAATTCCCCGTGGAGTTTTAAAATGAACAAGTGATTAATGGTGTGGATTGACGCCCCCACTTCCCTTCCACCCTCCTAATATTAAACCTTCTTCTGTTGTTTGTGTAACTTCTTATCCCTGATGGCTATTGTGTGGGAGACTCTCTCTCTCTCTATCCCCGTGCCTGTGTGCAGTGAGGGATCTTTGTGTGAGTGCTTCCTTGCAGAGGGCCCTCCATTGTCAGTCATGAGGCCTAGCGGCATGAAGGCCCATGAAGGTTGGCACCCCACACACACACACACACACACACACCTCCTCCTCCACCCATCCCACAATTTAAAAATGAATGGCAGCGGGATAGAGAGGAGGGAAGAGTGTGTGTGTGTGTGTGTGTGTGTGTGTGTGTGTGTGTGGGTGTGTGTGTATGCACTGAGCTCAAGTAGGCCATTTCCATCTGAGTGGAACTCTGTGGTGCCCCCCTCCCCTCCCCAGCCTCAGCCCCACCCCCAGTAAGGAGGCCATTAGCATGTTAGCAGCACAAAGGCCAAATGCAGATGAGCCTCTCCTGGGCCACTTTTGTTTTTGGGTTTTTGTTTTTGTGTGTGAGATATACACCGCTGGGCCGGCGAGGGGTGAGGACTGCATTAAAGGGTAACTAAACAGACAGCTGAAGTGAAAGAGGCATTTAGAGGAAGAGAAAAAATGAGAGTAGGATGACAGATTACATGTAACCCTGTGAAAGAAAGCAGGGGGGGGGGTGAGAGTGAGAATGACACAGAGATAGAGAGATAGAAAGAGAGAGACAGACAGAGAGAGAGAGATTGACTGACAGGCTGCTAGGTTGTTATGAGGCTGACACTGAAATCAAACACCTACTTTACATATAGAGAAGGTTGGTTGTGGATGTGAATGTGGTTCTTCATTATATGGATGAGAACTCAACTGAAGTACCTGTCACGCCAGGATTCCTTTAGTTTATGAACTAGTTTATGAACTAGGAGAATGAGACTGACAGAGAGAAAGCCAGAGAAATAGAGTTACAGGCTGATAGGTGTTGCTAGTTGGGTGCATGTGGGTTTGTGTGTGTGTGTGTGTGTGTGTGTGTGTGTGTGTGTGTGTGTGTGTGTGTGTAAGTAGTAGAGAGAGAGAAAGAGATTGACAGGTTGATATGCGTTGCTAGTTGTGTGCACGTGTATTTGTGTGTGTGTGTGTGTGTGTATGTCAGAAAGAGAAAGTGACTGACAGGCTGCTAGGTTTTGGTAGTAGTTTGCACTTGTGTATGTGTGTATGTGTGTGTGTGTGCGTGTGTGCGCGTGTGTGTGTGTGTGTGTGTGTGTGTATGTATGTGTGAGTGTGTGTATGTCAGAGATAGAAAGAGACTGACAGTGTGTGCGTGTGTGCATGTGTGTGCGCATGTGTGTGTGTGTGTTTGCGTGTGTGCGTGTGCGTGTGTGTGTGTCTGTATGTGTGTGTGCGTGTGTGTGCGCGTGTGTGTGTGTTTGCGTGTGAGCGTGTGTGCGTGTGCGTGTGTGTATATATATGTATGTGAGAGTGTGTGTATGTCAGAGAGAGAAAGACACTACCAGGCTGCTGGGTGTTACTGGTTGGCCCACTATGTGTTGTATGTGATTGACTTGTCCGGCTGGTTTGCAGTGCGGTGTGAACGTGCACCAGGCAGGCAGGGTTTTCCCCCCTATTCTCTCGGCCAAGCGTCGGACCGGAAACGCACACATACGCACACATACCACGCAGTCCTTCCGCTGCCACAAAGACCTGTCTCTAACAAAAGAGTGGCTTCCAGCCCGCCTGATGACACAATTCATTAATAGCCACACAACACTGTTGTGCATTCTTCTCATAGCTGCGTACTGTCTTTTGAATCAGAATCAGTTTTATTGGCCAAGTATACTTATACATACATACACAAGGAATTTGACTCTGGTAGATGTTAGCTCTCTATACATTCAACATATAGACATGTAGTAGTATACATTCAATAGACAAATAGGAATATATAGACA